>VZRF01007591.1:462021-845044 GCA_013396875.1 Vireo altiloquus
GCGGCAGCAGCGGCAGAGGCAGAAATGGACTCGCACTGCGACTGTGCCGAGCCCCCGGCCGCCGAGCAGCCGTCGGGGAGGATTAACAAAACCGCCTTCAAGCTTTTCAGGAGGAGGAAGTCCGGAGGCACCATGCCGAGCATCTTCGGGGTGCGGAGCAGAGGCGGCGAGGGGAAGGGCGCCGGCAAGCCGGGGATGGTGCGGAGCCGGACGCACGACGGCTTGGCCGACGCCGTGCTGGAGAGCAGCAAGAAGGAGGAACCGGGCTGCGGCGAGCCACAGAGCCGCGAGGNGCGGGCCGCGGGGCCGCGGGGCGCGGGCGCGGCCGGCCGGCAGCCTCGGCGGCCCCGCCGGCAGCGCGGTGGCCAAGTCGCACAGCTTCTTCTCGCTGCTCAGGAAGAACGGCAGGCAGGCGGAGGGCGCAGAGCCGCGGGCCGGCGGCAGACAAAAGAGGGGGCTGAAGGGGATCTTCAGCAGCATGCGGTGGCACAAAAAGGACAAAAACGGCAAGGAGGAGAGGGGGGAAACCTCGGACATCCCGTCCGGCCTTATCATGCCGGGGTCCCTGACCGCCAGCCTGGAGTGCATCAAGGAGGAGACGCCGAAACCTTTGTCTGAGAGCCCGAGCGGCGAGGGAGACGCGGGGCCGGAGCCGCCGCGGGAGAAGCGCAGCGGCGAGGCGCCCGCCGCGGCCCAGGAGCCCGAAGCGGGCGGCACGGAGCCGCGGGCCAGCAGCCCCCCGCCCCGGGAGGAGCCGCCCGCCGCCGTGCGGCCACCCGAGGAGCTCAGCCGCCAGCGACCGGAGCCGGCCGCCGGAGAGGTTGGGACTGCGAAGGATGCGGCGATAACAGGTGACATTCCAATAACGACTATCCCCCCTGTTGAACCTCACTGTGATAGCGGTCAAGAGACGGCAGCCGCCCCTGACCCTTCCTCTGTTGATCCACCCTCAGAGCAATCGATTGATCGTATTTGTTTGATGTTTGCTGACGTGACTTCACTGAAAAGCTTTGACTCTCTTACAGGCTGCGGAGATATTATTGCGGACCATGAGGAGGATGTGGGCGGCGGGAGTGGCGTCTGCGAGAAGAGCACCCCCGGGCCCAGCAAGCTGGGTGCCACCAAGAAGCACCCCACCATGGTGGCCTACCAGGGAGGAGGGGAGGAGATGGCCAGCCCCGACCAGGTCGATGACACCTGCCTGCAGGAGTTCTGGGATATGCTGTCACAGACAGACGAGACTCAGACACAAGGAGGAGGAAGCGGAGGAGGGACAAAGAAGCCCGAGGGGTTGAAGGAAGCCCGAGGTATCGAGGGGGCCCAGAATAGGGTGGTGGTGAAACGTGGTGGCCTCCACCAGATAACCATTCACCTGAACCACAAAGAGGAGCAGAAGGGCAGGGAAAAGGAGCAGCATGAGGGCATCCCAAACAGCGATGAGGGCTACTGGGATTCCACCACCCCGGGTCCCGAGGAAGATAGTTCTACAAGCATCCAGAAGGAAACCATTCCCAGGGACATCTACAGTGGGGATGCTCTTTACGACCTCTATGCTGAGCCGGATGAGAACCCACCGGCGGCGCCTACGAACGAAGAAGTCCCCAGTGTGCCACGCTCCAAGCCCGTGTCTCCAATAACGACCGTGAGCTCACTGAAAACACCCTCAAGCACAGCGAAGGACTCCAAGATACCCATCAGCATTAAACACCTCTCGTCGCATCCCGCCAGCCACGGAGCAGATGCCAGTAACAGCCATCACGTCGCACACCATCACCTGGCCAAAAGTGAGATGCACAGAACAAAAATCCCCGTCTCCAAAGTGCTGGTACGCCGCGTCAGTAACAGGGGCGTAGCAGGGACAACAGTGAAAACTGCCACATACCAGGACAGTGCCAAAAAGTAGTGGGGTAAGAGGTGGAGACAAAGACAGAGAACGAAGTCAGTGTGGGAAAGTCTGCATAGGAGACCACAGAAAATGAATTAGTTTTGCATCACCTGAAGAAAGTCACCTAAAAGGCTTCCTTCACTGTACTCCGTGGGCCTGCACTTCCAAGTCTCTTCTTACCAGACTGTATGGCCGAATATAAAAAGTCAACTTCTTTTTGAGCACTTTTTTTTACATTTGTATCTTTTTTCTGCAACACTAAACACTGGGGAGGTTCGTTTTTACTTGCCTTTCTGGAAGCAGGACTTGGATTATGACCATCCTTCCTCGTGCAAAGCAGTGTCATGAGTCCTTCAAGGGAACAGAGTTACAAGAGGAGCGACATGAGAGGTTCTCCAATACACTTATCTTTTAATCATTTCTCGGGGAGGAGTAGAGGGTGGGTGCCTGGCTGGCTCTGGAAATGATGTTTGCTCTACAAGATGTTGGAAAAAATGCCAAGCAGAAAATAACCCACCTAACAGGTATTTCACCTGCTGTAGGAACGAGAACACTGCTCAGCAGCAGACTTGATTGACTTGTGTGCAGGAGATAAAAATAAGGAGTTAGGTGGACTTGTCTAACAGGAAAACATATTTTCGTTTGTCTGTCTGTCTGGTTGATTTTGATCTGGTCAGATGTAAATGGGTAACAGAGACACCTGACGTAGGTTCAGATGTTTACATCAATACTCGTCCGATAATGCATACAATCAGGTTCAGGGAAACATTTTACTAAATGCCAATATATACACACTGTCCACATTTATACAATAATTTGCTCGCCGTGTGTAAATATATACGTGTTTTAGCAGATTTTTTATAAAAAAAGAAAATCACCTGTCCTTATTACCTAGAGTTTAAGCAAGAGTTAGTTTTTATAGGTAGATAATTTTACAGTTCTAAAAGGATAGAACCTTGTGTAAGTACCTTAAATTAGAGAAAAACTCTGGTTTGGTATGGGCTCATGCATCCCCAGATAAGTAAGTCTGAAGTGCTGAATTTATCCCAGTGGCACATTCCATGGCTCAGAGCTGATGTTCTGACAGCATTGCCACTGCAAACCTCTATTTTCAGGGGTTTAGACAAAGTTGCTCTGGGCTTAAACCTTACCGAGAAGGAACCCAGCAAAGAATGGTGTTTTTTAAGTATTATTTTTTAAAATATATAAAATTAGTTTTTGACTATTTAAAGAAAGTTTGGGTTCGCATTGCTTTTTATTTTCATTCTCAATAATGTCAGAATAATTTTACTTTAAGAGAGAAAAAAATATGGTAAGCTAGTGGTACATAAAATGGTCTGATGAGCTTGGATCTTAGGAGAAATGTATTAATGGCCATGACATTTTTGAATGGTGGCTACTGTACATGGGCATTGGCAACATTTCAAAGAAATATAATAGGGTTTTCATGTGCCTGAGGACATATTTTTATGATACACTGAAAAAAACTCTAAAAATCACTGAAGTCTAAAGTTAAATGTTATGTATTTACAAAATATTTTGATATAAGTATTTAATCATCAGACCACAGTTAATAGAAAATATATGCTCCAGTGTATCTAAAAAATAATATACATTTTAAAAATATACATGTCTATATTATGCAGAGAATCCTAAATTCACATCATTGAAGCTAATGGGTCTGATCTTACATAGCAGTTGGTTTTATTGTCTCTTAAATCAAAAGAAAAAAAAAAGGAAAATAAATATACAGAATATACATTTGAAGGATATTAAGGTTATAGCCAAACCACAAGAAGCCAGGAAATACCATAATAAGAATTGTATATATGTATATGCATGATTCATGGTTCACTGGGGAAATGACCTCAAAGTCACGAAGGTGAAATTGGCATCCAGTTTTAAAATTGCTGCAGAATTTAATACCAAGTTTCAGCACCCCAGTGAAAGTGTTAGTTTCCCTAACCAACCCCTGTTTTCGTGGTTTAAGAACCTTAATACACTTCAAAGAGGATAATTTTATGTTTTCTTTCTGGCGTGTACGTGTGTGGCTCCCCGTGTGCCCACTCACACCACAGACATGTTGTACATATGCATGTGCGGTGAGCACACGGCTCCTGGCAGGGTCCCCCCGTGCACACTCACGCTCGTGTGAGCACTCCCACGCACAGGCTGGGGGCTGTGCTCCAGATCTGCCTCCAAACATGCTGGCAATGGTTTTCTTTGCCTGAGAAAGCGATTTGCATTTGGTCTGACTCCACCTGTGCATTTTAGAAAGTCAAAACTGAAACACCCTCAAAAGGATGTATGTACAGAACACAGAATATTATCGTGCTACTCAGCCCTAAACGTGACGTTCCTTTTTCTGTTCTTTTGTTTTTGTTTGACTGTAAGGGATGCATCTTTCCTTGCATGACAACTCTGCAGAAAAATCACAATTCCCCATTTTGTTCTAAGGAAAAATTGCACTGAGAGATTCTATAGGGTACTGGAAGTTGAGAGGGAGGGAGGATGTGATGGTAGTACCATAAAAACTGGAAGCACTGAGTACAGGTAATAGGAGTGGGATGCATCTTTAAACCTACCAGGAGACACCAGCTGCCATCTCTACAGGACTTGTGTGCGTCAAATTATTCATCATATGTGTTTTGTTTGCATTGTGGCATGTCTGTATTGAGAAACCACTAGAGTGACACTAGACTTAACTCCCTCTCACGTAACCACTAACACGAATCATCATTAAAACGTTTTTGGCTTCCCTTCATTCTTCTCTCTCCTTTGTTTTCTGCCACGTTTTTCCTCCATCCTGTGCATGGTGGCGGGCAGCCTGCTCCAGTGCTAACCCCTGGAGCGAGGAGCCCTGGGCTGCCGGCGGAGCGTGGGTGGGAGGGCAGCTGCCCAGCACAGGTGCTCCCCCGCCACTCCCTCCAGCTTTCTGTCACACACCCACTGTAAGCACATTTGGCAGATCTCTTGGCGGTTTGTTTGGCTGCTTGCTGTGTACATATTTTAGGGACAATCATATCCTTAAAAGGAAAATGGGAAAGTAGTTGGTAGTAGGGCGTCAGTATTTTGAATTGTTGCGACGTACTGACGTTGATTCAGGGTAATGGTTGTGTGAGAGTAAAGATACAGCTTAATGTTCAAATTAACTTTGTATTTCTAAAATTCGCTTTTGTCTTTAAGCCATCTATGTTTTTTATTTCAAAAGGTAATAGAAGATCTAATATTTACTAGGGCTTTCACTTTTCATACAAATATATTTGTATAACTCCACACAATGCCTAAAACAATCATTGAAAGGAGGTTCAAAGGCCTTCTTTAGCTGTAAAATACTGTGAGATGCCTAAGAACAAACAGTTAATGGCTTGCTGGATTTAAAGGCTGAGACATAAAGAGGTAATAGTCCTGAGGCATTTTGTGAAGCTTGCATTCTTATTTACGTTACCCTGTTCAAGCATATATTTTCCTTCGCTTTGGTAGGTATTGAGGCAGAAATGGTGTTCTGAGTCCCAAAGATAACATTCCCAATGCTTTCATTGTTTTGATTTTCTTGAAGAATATTTTTCTTTATTTGTTTAATTTGTTATTTTGTGGTCTGAATGATGCTTTGTAATTATCAGCTGTATGTCGTTCATAAAGGATTTTATAGATCAGGACTTGGTATTTAGTTATGTGTACTCTTTGCACTTTCAGGTCCCTACTGGTAAATTTTGTATGTTCTTAGGATTTTTCTATGTATTGCATAGTGTTTTTTGCTATCTAAAGTGATTTCAGTGGTATACACTCCTGTCCTTTATATCAACACAAAAGATTTCTTTCAGTAGCATGAAATCATGTTTTTGTGGACTTGTTTTGTCATGATAGGAGCTACGTTTCCTGTACTAGATGTGTGGCCTGCAACAGACATAAAAGGTCTTATATTCCATGTAGTGTGTATGCATTTTGCTCTTGCCAGTAATAGGACTCAAAAGCTCGTAATATATTTCAGAGGAAATTCCATGACTAGGATAAGAAAAAACTATGTTCAGTCTTATTCCATCAATAACCAGCATTTTCTTCATCCACTGTGAATATCCTCACTGCCATTCAGAGTAGTAGAGGACTGAATTTCAAAAATTACGTGCATAGATGTACACTATGAAAATTAATTCACTGATTATTTTTTAATGAATCTTACTAAATTATTTATCTAAGCTAAGCGAATATTGCACCAAAGTCTTAAAACATCTGATACAGATGGCATTTCCAGTAAGATGCTATGAGTGCAGATGAGCCAAATTAACAGGCTTTGCTTAGCAAAGCAAAACCTTGTTGTTTCTTAAATTTGTAGTACTGACTGAGCTTGCAGATCAAAGGGAGCCATTGATTCTGCTGCGTGGCCATGCACTGAGGTTTTTCTTTCCCTGCTCTAATGGACTACTTTCAGCAAAGGCTTTTCAGGAAGATAATGGTATGAAAGGGACAGATCACAGTAACAGTAGCCACTTAAAAGACAGATGGTTATCCAACAGCTGCAACAGGGGATTCTAGGCAAGGTGGCCTGAAAATATATTTTCATAATTACTGATATGAAAGGCTGTGGCTTCTGTCTTGGAAAAACGAATTGACACCAACTCAAAGACTCTGTAGAAATGTCTTGGCAGATTTTACACGAGAGCTTCTGCAGCGTTTCTGTTTGGTTTTTATTTTGGCTTTTCTTTTTTTCCCCTCTTTGTTTATGTTTTTATTGTGATGACATAACCCCACGTGTCCGAGCAGAACTGCACAACAACTGACTCTTCTGTGACTCAGTGCTGAGAATACACTGTCAACTGTCCCCAGTGGCCTGGGACTGGTTCCTGCTGAATATCCCTCCCTTCCACTGAGGGATGGGAGGGATGGGATGATAGGATTCCCTTGTCATGAGTCCCCATGCTGTTTACTGTGAGCGGGAGGTATCTCCATCTGTCTTGCTGTTTGTTTTCAGGGGGCAATTTATTTTTAATTAAACTTACACGAATTTTTTACTCGTCATTAGTTCGTATTTTGTCTCCCTTGTGAGCATCGCAGTTAGGAACATTCAGCCCTGATTTGTTATTTCCTAGGTCCATTTCATGTAGAGAGAAATGGAAGAACTTGTCATATGCAAAGGAATAATAGCTATAACCACTTGAGCCACATCATGGGGGTCTTTATTCCTGCAAAAGCAGGTTGTTAAAACTCTTCTTGCCTTAGAAGTCTTCTCCACCCAAAACAGTGAGTTCTATTGCCTAGGACCCTTTTTTCCCCCTCTATGTCTCTCATTCCTTCTCAGCCATACTGCAGTTGCTTGGGAAACTGAGATTTTTGATCTAGCCTTCCAGCACTAGAAGAGAGGAGCTGCTGCCAGTATGCCTCCTCTTCAGGAGGTCTTTGCTTCTACTTCTTGGTCTTGAAAAAAATTATATCCCCCTCGGAATAAGCAGCAAAGATATTTAAAGTGAAGATCTCTTCTGCGTGATCTCATACACATGGGTGAGGATGTTGAGTGGTATTTTGCATAGCATGAAATGCATTCCTCCACTTTCCTGTTGTGGACAATTTAGTAAATGTAGCAGGGAGGCAGGTCACTCTTGTAGGAAAGCCCAGGAGCTGTTTGTTATGGAGACTGTGCCCAGATTTTCTTTATCTTTGGTAAGAAGTGTTTTCCTCTATCCTTTCTGTACATACTTAAATAAATAGAGCCAAAGTTGTAGTACAGAGAGGAAAAGGTTATGCACCTCACAGGGCAACGAGTTTAAACTGCCAGGCTGAAAGGCTTCTTGTAGCAATGGCTAAAAGAAGATTGCTTTGCCTACTTTGACATCACATTGAAGCAATGCTCTGCAATAAAAGCTAATCTAGCTACGGCCACAAAGTTAGAAAACTGGCATTTGCCAACAGGACAATCTCTTTCCATGGTCCAATTCTGCTGTGGCAAAGCTTCCACTGACTGCAGTAATAACTGGCAGAGGTCCTTAATCTCTTAAGGAAATAGAAAGTCTTTCTTAAACAAGTCTTCCTTTTTTTTTTTTTTTTTAAGATTAACATTATTCAGGTGTTTGTGCAGTCTTTTATATTATTGTGGTAGTGTTTTCACTGATCTGAATGCAAAACATGTCTTTTCACTGTTTTTCGTCTTAACAAGCTGCACTCCTGCACATAACTCCAGTGCTCAGCATGTTTAAATTACAGCTAACACAATCACTGCCTTCCTTAATTTAACTCTTGATGGCAAAAACAGCAACAGATTCTTTCCAGAGCTCTAAACCCCCTGCTTATTTTGTCATTGTTCATGTTTTTGATATGGTAACTAATGAAGCCTCCCTTTAATTATTGCACAGCCACATTTTAATGTGTCATTAGGGAGAAGGTATGTGGGGACTGAATGGTAAGATCTTTAACAGATTTTTATTATTTTGGACGATGTTGCATCAAAACAGTTGCTAAATCAGTATCAGGTTGTTTCCATGGGCTTTTTATGCAGATGCATTGGAAGCTTTGAACATAATGTGCTTGTAAAAGAAAATTGGTTATATCTGCTTTGAATTAAGGCTGACCTTAAAATGTATTTCTTGGTTAACGGCAGCAGAGGAGAAGGTGTGTCCCAGCTCACCTGCACCCTGTGGACTGGGGGAGCAAGGCACCCCAAGTCACTGGCAGAATTTGCTGCTGACCTTGCCACATGGTGCCAGCAGAGGAGTGCAAGGCATTGCCATGTGGAGGTGTCAGCCCTGGACAGCAGCAGGAAAAGGCAGGGTGGTGGTGCTGTGCTGGGTTGGGAGTGCTAATAGGGCGTCTTGGAGATGGGATGAAAGCAAGGCCTGGACCTCTTGTCCCTTTGGAAAAAGAAAGTTACACATATGCCTAAAGAAATCTGTATCCTTTTTTTTTACTTGCACTGATTCTTGCTTGGGTTGCTGTGTTACACTGGGTTAGGAACCAGTGTGAGTTTGGGTGTGCTGAAGCCACAGCTCCTGCAGATGGACTACTGTGTGACTGCTCTCAACACCCGAGCAGTGCCCAGTGTCTTAGTTTCTAAAAGCAGTTTCAGCACAGAAACATCCTTAAATCCCCTGTAGCCCAGCACTATGGCATCTCACAGCTCTTCCATCCTCATTTTGCCAGGAAGATGTGAAGACCCAAGCCCTAGGTAGAGTGGTGAGCTCTGGCTGCTGCGTTGCAGCCCAAGGAGAAGTGGGGAAGAAGTGTAAGACACATTGTGCAGCAGCACCAACAAGTACTGAGCCACATCATACTGCTTTTCAAAAGGGGAGCAAGACTAAAGTGGTTGCTTTTTCATAAAATTAAAATAAATCCTCTGCCATGGGTGAAATTTTAACAGCTAGACAGTATCTCATTCCACCAGTATTCTCTCTGAAATCAGTGGATCTGTTAGTGCTGTTGGATTTATTGAGTGAAGAGCCCATAACTTGGCTCCATCTGAATTTTCCCTGCTCTGTTAATAGACTGTCTCAGAAAAGTTCTGGTGTTGAAGCTTGGGGATGAGGTATGAATGTGGGTGATAGAAAATACAGATTCAATAAACCCAGAAAATACAGCATGGCTTTAGAATTTTATGACAACCCAACTCTGCTTAAGCATCATGGTGTGCCTGGGGAAGGGGTAGCAGGGACTGCATCAGACAAACCAATGCTCTTGGTGTTTCCTGTGTGCTGAAGGGGATGTGTGTCCTGTTAGAAGTCACTCAGCCTGTTTCTATAAGATGAGAAATAGCTGACAGATCACTGTTAATTACAGTATTTCTTTGAATTTTTTGTGTCAGCCACCTCCTGTAAGGTAGCATATGGCTTATCTGAGATAATGAGTGAATAAAGCAAGAACTCCCCACTCTTCTCATCTGAAAGATTTGGTATTGATCTGGCGAGTACTGGGTGCACCAACTTTTTCTTAATCAAAGCTTACAACATTCCAGGGGGTGTTTTTATAACAGCCTGTTAGACACACTTTGCTCCTTTCCACCTCTACAAACTTTGATGAGTACGTAGAATCCTTGAATCACTGTATTCTTAATGTATTTACAACCTAACTGATAGCAATAGGTGTCTTTCTTCCCGGGCAGTTCACAAGGATATATTAATCAGTGTTTGTTATATTTTTAATTCTGTAAATATTTATTTTGGTACTCTGTGTATTTATTGGCACTGATTCTGGTGTTTGCTTATGTGTCATTGTAAATGTTGATGGTTTCAATAGTCTTGCTTCTAATGAATGTAAGGAACTCAGACTAACTGCACTTTTCTTCCATTCAAAAATCTTAACAGTGAAAAATATTCCCACTGTCATGTGTTATAATGAAAACAGTCAATAAAATCAGTTGTCACTTTTTATCGATGAATGTGAAGGTTACTTTTTGATGTTCAAGTTAGAGCCAATCTATTCAGTGCACTGGAAAATGCTAGGCTTTTCAAAGTGAGACATTAGGGAGTTATGCCACCAAAATAGCATAAAAGAGAATATTTGGGAATGCATGCAATTTCATTTTTATGTAGAAATGCCTTTAGCAGTTTTACTAATAACATCATAGAATAGCTAAACTGAATTTGTTACCTAAAGGAGGACTTTCGGAAATGAGAGTTTTGGTCTTCTGGTCTTCTGTTTCATCAGCATGTGGTTTTTGATTTTTTTTTCCCTTTAAACCACTTACACAATGAAATGGACTGAGTTTCATTTTGTTTTTCAAATCAACTTTGCTTTCTGATTTTCCTGGTTGAGAAGCAAGCAGGGAAGCTTGTTCTTTTGGCACAAATTGACTTTGGAGTTGCAGTTTTGGTGTGATGGTTAGAAAATGCAGTCTGCAGCAAGCTACATTTCCCACCTTTAAAACATCACTTCCTTCCTGTGACTATTAAATTACATTTATTAGAGCTTCTGGTTTGCAGCGTTCTCTAAATTTCTTGCATTTTGAACTTGCATAAAGCATTGCTTTTGAGTCGAGTTCCAATCCTTACATTTATTTATTTTGCTGAGTTTAGTAGCACTGCCTCGCTAAAGGTTCTCCCATGGAATATACTGAGCCAGCCAGAGTAAGAACGGGAATAAAATCTGCTCAATAGTTTTCAAGGAACAACAAAGGAAAAGGCATGAAAAGCTCATTAATGCTAGTAAGGAGCAGGACGTGGTGACACAACTGATCCTATGCTCACAAAAGCGTAACTCCTCTTTCCAATAGTTGGAACGAGGCTGAAGAAATGTTTTCCCAATGATTTAGTGCACAAACAGTTTTACATTCAGGCCTTCTCAGTCTGTGTCCCCTATTGCACATTCCTGTCTTTTATCCCATGCATCTGAAAGCAGAAGGGTTGTGGTTTAAATTCTCTGCCACACAGATTGCCTAGTGATTGCCTCGCTTGTGTCCAAGTATAGCTGCTGGGCTATTGGGGGACAAAAGGGTTTCAATGAAGAGTGGGGCAAACACAGCAACCTCATGAACCTTGGTAACTGTAGATCTGTGTGATGCAGCTGTTAACACCTTCTGCAAACCCTGAGGACAGCAACCTGACAGATCCAATGTGACAGAAAAAAAAATGAAAAATCTCCTGAAACCAGACTTGGCCCAAGTATTTTTTTTTTTTTTAATCAAAATGAAGTTTTTAATATTGAGCTAAAAGTCCCTTCCTGATTCAAACTAAAATCGATCATTCCCAACAGTACACCTCTATGATTTTCAAGGCCACCTTGTTGGAAAAGTGTTTGCAATGGGAGTGATGACCTGGAAATCTCTCTGTGACCCATACACTGAAGGTGAATGCTCCATCCAAAATCTATCAAGCAACAAAGAGAAGATAATATTCTTGACTCTGAATAATTGGTAAGGAGTGTTGGCAAGTCTAATGGACCAGTCAACTGACCATGAGTGAGTACTAGCCTAATTTTAAATCCTTTCCCTTGAATCATGGTATTTTTCCCTTTCAAAGTCATTGTACAGGAGCTGTTTACTAGGAGCTCACATTGAGCAGACGCCTGCTCCTACCTACCACATTGCACATCTGCTTCCAATTAAAACCATTCCACAGTGCCCTGAGGGGGATGGGGAGGAGGATCCAAAGTTCTTCAAAGGGTTATTTCAGCAGCCATGGATGCTCCTATGGAAGCTGAGGACCAAGAAACTGCTTCATCTCTAATGACATCACTGTTTATGCTCTGTAAAGACCCTTAGCACCTGAATCAGATATTCACTTAGACCTTGGGAACAGGAGGTCTACTATTCTGACTAATGATGGAGACTTGTCCTTGATCATTATGTGTATATTTTCCAGCTTGAGACAAATGCAATGAGTCTCTTAAGTACAACTCCCTGCAGCTACTGCAGAGACTAACAAATGACCCATGCTGATGCCTCGTCCTTATGCAAAGTCCCTTAGAAAATGCCTCTGTACAGCACTCCCATGTGAATGCCAGGGGAGAGATGACCTAGAGCCATGGGTGCCACCAGAGAGGGGAGGGAGGGCTTGTGCCTTCTGATGGAGCACTGTCCTGGGCCAGGGAGGTCTGGGTCCTTCTTCCACTGCTTCCATTCCTGACTTAGAGAAGTCTGCAGGGGCCACGTTTTAAAGTCAGATCCAGGAAGCGGTGTTACTGCTCAGAACCTGTGGTCTGAAGTTTTATGATCAAATTTCACTATCATTTAAGGCCTTGCACTGAGCAGGCTCAAAAGCATTGTAGGGCTGGGTCTGCACTCTCATGTGTCACGGTGGGAGTCACGGATGGCTCTTCCTCTGGCCTCATCAGCCTTCTGTCAGTGTCACTTGAAACTCTTAAGTGCCTCAGACAGAGAAGAGACTTGAATAAAGATTCTCTGGGGTCTCGAATGAGCAGAGATTGCCTGGGTAGAGCCCTGGAGGTGGTGGGAGAGGCTGAGGCAGTGAAAGCCTTGCAGGCAGCAGTGTCCTCCTTTGCTTCACAGGGAGATGGTCGCCTCCAGGGCACCGATGTGGCTTGACGGGCTTCAAGAGCATATTCAGTTGTAGGCTAGCGTGGGAACAAATAGTGCCGAGCTGCTTGCATGGAGCTGGGAACATCCGGGGTGATATGTGGAATGCAAAGAAAGCAAAAATCCCATGACCAAACAGTATTTTAAGTACAGAAATTATGTATGTCATGTAAAGCAAATCTGTCCCATTCCAGCCTGGCTTCATTTGTTCACCTGTGAAGACAAAAACACAGCCTAATTTTGCAAGAAAATTCATTTGAATAAACAAAGGCAAATCCATCTTAGTAAATATGAGTAGGGAAAAGCCTCTTTTTGATTAAGGTTGTGAAGATACTGATCACAATCTAAAGGTGACATGAAAAAATCATCTGCTCTACTAAAGTAACGTAGAGGATCAGAAAAATGTTGAAAACAATCAAAAGGATTGTTCTGAGTATTTCTTAAGGAAAAACAGAAACAAATAAGAATTTAGCTAGTCTTGGTCTATCTTTACCCTTGGGATATATCGAATCTACATCTGTCTTTCTCTGACTTTCTTCCTTTCACATTCTGCACTATTTCGTTTACTGACAGATAACAAATTGCACAAAAATGCAGCACTTATAGTGAAGAAATCACCCCTGCTACTCTTTTGCTTATAGATGTCTTTTTTTCCCCTGTTAACTAATTAAGTTTTTGATCCTCCCAATTAGACCACATACAGTCATTATCATGCCAGATTTAGTGTCTGATTACGCAGCTGCTGCGTCTGAACAGCTTAATTCAAATCACTAAGAAATGCTCCTATGCAGCAACTGCAGAAATGGTGCTTGCATCCTTTGCTGAGCTGCTTATTGTTGCTTTCTCGGGGGCTTAACATATTTATGTCTATCATCACTACATGCTGTTAAATTTGCCTGTGTTTTTTTCCTAGGGTCCGATAGAAAATACCATAAATACGTATGTTTTATGGAAAAACAGTTGGACAAGATTACAGAGACAAGTTAACTTGTCTGTGCCAGATCTTGATTCTTTCTCAAGATGTAACGTATTCAGACTGATTTAAAATAAGTGACTGTATCAGAAAACAAAACAGACATCAGAGCACAAGCATAAAGGCAAAAGTCAGCCCCTGGCTCTGACACGACCAGGGTCCTCAGCCTGAGCTATGAAACCTTACATTTCTGCCTCAGCGCAGGCAAACACACAGCACTATTTATAGCACAGCCTTTTCCTACCCTTCTGGTAGAATAGGCTTCATTGGAGGATTTACATGACTAACCAAAAGCAAAAGCCTTTTGTCCTTCATTTCCATAAGAGAAGGCCAGTGTTAAGCTGGTGTTCATTGGGCTGAATTACAGAAAATATCAGTTACTAAAAACCAGTTACTAATTCAAAGGCATCTGTTACCATGGCATAGGACTTCTCTTCCCTCTCCATGCCCCAGATTTAGCACCAATGATGGGAGCTTAGAGAAAGCTCAAAAAGAACAGTTCTTACCTCTGAAAAAAAAGCATAGTCGAGGAAGACCACATGTTTTCATGGCAACTAAGGAGTAAAGGGTTAAGACCTAGGAGATGGCTCTGAACCAATAAATAGCACAAAAGACTCCTATTAGCAAATCAAGAGCCCAATGTGTTCTCATTTCCCCCCTTGTATCTTCAATTAAACCCTTTGGGCCACAAAGTTACTGTTCCTGCCAAGGACAACGATCAGCACGAGGTGATTATTTTAGATTCTGCTACATACCCTGAAGTCTTGGGAAAATGAAAACCAAGCTTCCTTTCACCCTCAGATCCGATTTCCAGGGCAGGGCAGGCCCATCAGCTACTCCCCATCCTTTCATCATGCAGTGCCAGCTGTGAGCACCCAGTCCCCCCCCGAGAGGTGACTTTCTCACAGATGCCTGCCTCTCCCTGCCTTCCAGATGGCAGCAGGGTTCTTAACAAGCTCCCCAATTTCTCTTTTCCCCTTGGGACTCCATTTCAATGTTGTCGTGTCACATCTGTTTTTTTCCAGTTGGATGATGTGCAGGAGCACCAGAGGTTACCAACCTGCAGCTCCCATGGCCTGCCAGACCTCCCTGCTGCAGAAATGCTCCCATGCAGCGAGGATCACTAATGCTCTGCTGTGCCCCAGCAGAGGTAAGCGGCACTTTGCTGAGGTTTGTAGGCTGCTTGTTTCCTTGTCTTGCTCTGCATCACTGAACTTACTCTTTCCTCCCTAGGGCTTCTCTGCAGGGCTTCTCCAGGCTCCCAGGTGCTGTTGCGGGGCTGTTTAACATGGCTCAGGAAGGAGAATGGCTGCAGAACAGGGCAGAGAATTGGAGTCAGGCTGTGATATCCTTTCACAGATGTCCTCCTGTGACCTTTGGTGCAGAACCACACCCCTTTGCTTTTTCTGCCTCTAAATGGGGACTGTCAGCCTTCCAGGGGAAAGGTTTTGTGTGGCCAAATTCTTCAAATTTTGTGCCACTGCAAGTGATTTATTTAGGGTGTCTTCATACTCTGCCAGAGGGACAAGAGCCTCTCCAGGTTGAGTGTGCTGGAGCCACAGCCCCACAGTGCCAACAGACCAGACAGAAGGAAGGCATGGGCATCTGAATAAACTGAGCCCACCCAGAGGAAATTTATCCACGTGGAAAAGGCACTTGCAGGACCAAAGGACGCCTGAGTTTTAGTCCTGCTTCTCCTCCTCCCCTGCTGCCTGCTTTCATGTGAACCAACCCAGCTCCTTGCTGGGCATTTGCACAGTGCAAGTGTCACTTGTTGGAATGCCTTCTGCTCCAGCTATTCAAGCGTGGTGCAGGAGAGCAGCCCAGTTGGTGGCTGCTGTTTGTGTCCAGGCTTGTGCTAACTCCAGGGACCGCTCTCCTCCATGACTCAGAGGTTTGTCGCAAGTTAGCTCCATGATACTTTTCATCTAGATAGCTCCGTGGGGGACGTGTGTGGTAAGTTCCCACCTCTCACCTACACCTGCTGCAGCTGTGACCAGCCTCTGGAGTGGCTTTTACAGCACACTTCCACTGAGGACCCATGACACGGGTCCCCCGTGAGAGAGGCTTGTGCGCTGCACAGGCACTCTGGTTCTCAGGCTCTGACCCCGCTCTTGGTGAGGATGGGTGAGAGCTTTACAGGTTGCTCAGGCTGGGAGAGGATCAGCTCTCTGCAAAGGGTTTTTGAACCCCTCCTGTGTTAGAAAAACTACAGTGCTTACATGGCATAACTTCAACTGCTGTACGATTTAAAATTTCCTTTAATTTCTTGAAGAGCTCTAATTTTTACACTGTTGTGAAAGGATCTTTGTTTACAATGATTGCAAAGGGTAATATTTCCAACATGGGTAACCATGGCAATGAATAATTCTATTCTTAGGAACTGTGCCAGCTGCACTAAGGCCTTATAGTAGTACTCAAGCAGTTTGCTAATGATAGAATTCTTGTTTATTGCAGGAGGACATTCTGCTGTGTCCACATATTAACCTGTAGTTTCTTAAAAGCACATTCTTTATCAGTAATACATGGAAAAAAACCCCTCCAAACCAAATCAAGCTCTGTTACTCAGCTCCTCTTGCAAGTAATGTTTTCATGAGATTTTTTTCCTTTGGAAACTGTATTACAAGATACATTTTTAAAGGAAATCTATGGTGTGCAGTAGTATGCTTTGTTTTTACTAGCACCTTCTACAATAAGAATGAGCTTAGGATGCTCTAGAGCAACCGTTCCTTGCACAAAAATACAACACCCTGTAAACTGACCCAAAGATATGTGGGTTTTATCTAGAGGAAGGACTTCAACTATTTTAAAATACTAGTTTTATACATAATTTTATTTGAGTAAAGAATAATTTTATATTATATTATAAATTAAAACATGTATTACAGCTTGGAGTTGAATTACTTCAACACTAAAGTGTTGAAATTTATTAAAATATTGTTCTTATACATGTGTGAACATGATTCCCATGTTTGTAAAAAAGTGTATAAAATAAGTAAAATATTTTTTTTTGAATGTTTCATTATTTAATTGCAATTTAAATTATTCTTAAAATAAATGTTCCAAATGGAATGCGTTTTTAGCTTATATGGTTTAGGGTATGTACAGCAGAAACCCTTAAGGAATAGCTAAACTACGGTTCCTGTCATTCCATGAAACATGATCTCAGAGTACAAAGGCAACCAGGTGGAATAAAGCATCCTCTCCCATTTTCAGAAACATTACCAACAATACCAAGTCTCTTAACTAAGACGAAAATCCCTAGGAAAGATTTATGGGGCAATTGTTGAATTGTGTGAAGTTGTTTGGAACAGTTGTAGCTTGAGGGTTTCTAGAAAAGCATTTCTTAGCCTTGTGTCTTTGATCACAGAGATTGTGAATGTGCCCAAATAAACAGCACAGCAGAAGCCTCCAGGTTTTTCCATGTCACAAAGCAGATTGATCTCTCTTCTGTGGCTAGAGAGTGATTTGGTGCCCTAATTAGTGGGCTCTGTTTTCACCAGTCTCCAAGTGACCTATATCTGCCCACAACCAGCTGTCAGGTGGCTCATGCAGTGCCCAGCCTCTCTCTCTCTCTGGGGCTCCTCATCATCACCCATTCCTGCTCTGCTCTCCAGAAAAGGTCTTTTGCCCATGTCCCTAAAGACAAAGCAAGATCCACCAAGCTACAGCTTCCCAACAAATGCAGTCTGGACTGACTTAAGAGAAACTCCCCCAACTTATGATTCTGCTTGGCCTGGGATAGTTTGGTTCTTCTGTAGCGCCCTCCTCTTCAGCATTTTAAAAACTAGGTCAGTTCTGACATGAAAACAGCCTGGAAAAGCCTTAGTGATTTTCCACCAAACTGCCACAAGTCAATGACCGATTTTTTCTTCCACAGTTTCTTTTCCCAGCTAAGACTGTTCCCTGGGTTTAACTCAAATAATCAAGTTTCTTGTTTTTCCCTCTGCCCCCTGAAGCTGAAAATACTCATTTTGGGGAAATCTGCAGCTCATTTTTTCTCTCCCTCTCTTTCACACCAGTGTGGATGGACAGCCACTGAGAGGGCTGGACCTCGCAGCCCAGGCACCTGTGTCCCAGCAGGGCTCTTCCCGTGCTCCAGTCAGCACAGTAGCAGGGTGCCAGCTCCTGGGCAGACAAGCCCAGCCTGGACACGTGTGCCAGGGCACGGGCACTGCAAATGGATCTGATACCTGCTGATTGACAGGTTTCCCCCTGTGTGTATGAAGCCACGCTGCCTCCTCTCCCTGCTTCCACTGGAAGTTTAGAGGAGATTTTTCAATGGGATGGTGGCACAGGAATAGTTTGTGTGCTTCTGTGCACTGATCTGATGAACCCTAACAGACCCAATGGCAAACTTGATGAACCCTGCAGAAATTGCCTAAAAGAGGACTGATAGCTGACCTTGAGCTGTTGACCTGATCTAAACCCTGAGCTACCCAGTGGTTGCTGCTATATTCATGGCTGCCCCAGATAGCTGCCTGAAGGCGGGAATGCTCTATTTCTGGGTTTTGTTTTTTAATTTTTTATTAAAAGATGTACTGACAAAGAAAGCACTACAGAAAGGGAGAAGCAAAAAAGCAGGATGGGGGGGGAGGTGGGGGGAGAGACAGTCACTTCACAGAGCTCTTCCAGATGGATGACAGATATCCAAGCCCAGGCTCCTTCTCAGAGGTGTAAATACAGTGTGCACTTCCCAAGTTACATGGAGATACCCTTAATTTACACTGGAATGGGAGCAGTCCTAGCTGGCAGAGCTGCTGCAGTAGAGCAGGATAAATGATTAGGGAACAGGGAGGCTGCAGCAAGATTAGAAAATAAGTCTGTCCTGAAAGAGGAGATAGAAACAAAATCATGCTGGCTTTAGAATCTTTTGGCGGGACCAGTGTTCTGCATGGTGCGGTGGCCGAGCAAGCTGAGCTGGGATCCCTCCTTTTCACTTGCTGTGGACAGCAGACCGTGCAGAAATCCTCTCTCTCTTTCAGGCTGTCAATGTGCTGCCCAAAAATCTCTGATGTGGGGTCTCACACCACAGAGGGTTAAAGTGCTGTAGTTTCTGAGGCAGTCCTGTGTTCATCCTTTTCTGTGGGCTGCAGTGGTGCTCATTAGAAGCAATTAATCTCCAGTGCTGTGCTCTCCTGTCAGCTCGTGCCTCTGTCATGGGTCAACTCGTCCATAAGGAAGCAGCTGGGCATCCCACGCTGACCAGCATCCCCTCTGATGTCTCACTTTGCTCTCATCCCTCACAGGTGGTTTGTGTAAATATGTGCAGGGACATAATGCATTAATGACACTCTCAGCTGTAAGCCCCACAAATGAGGGAAACCCGGACAGCTTCTGCTGCTGCTTCAAATTAAAGTTTGAGACTGAATTAGAAGCAGTTTGAGAGATGTGAGCCATTCCCCTGTGCGTGGGAGCTCTGCAATCACTCTGTAAGAGGGCTGAAGAGGAATCAGTGCACAGGTTTGGGAAGTGTTCCCTGATAGGTCTGTTCCTTAACATTAGTGCCAGCTGATATAAAACATTGCCATTCCTCTCCAGAGACCTCTCTTAATGGACAAACATCATGAATCTTTGGCACCCCTAAAACCATTGAAGTTACTATTCAGCCAGGTCAGAGGCAGGTTTTCAACACCCTCCTGCCACAAGCATTATTCTGTGGCCTTTTTATAAACCCACCTTCTTTTCAGGGCTATGGCTGATGTAAAGCAGCTTGACCTAAGGGCTTCACTGCTGGTTTTACAGGCACCATCAGTTCAAGCAGCTCCCAGTACCTGGGGTGCCCCTTGCAAGGCACCAGTAGGCAGCCAAGGACCATAGCAGGACTCAGTCTAAATGTTTTTCTCTCACGTAGTGACAGATCACCTGCAATGCAAATCACAAATTTCACCTGAGACAGCACACTTATTTCTACAACAGGTCTTAGTTCTCCTGCATTCTGGGGAAACCCTCCACAAAACATACAGGACACAAGGAAAATATCATTTGGGCAAAGGCCAAATCTACTTGCCATTGGTCAAAAAAGTTGATGATATTATCATGCAAAAATGCATGTCCCCATTTAACCTGCCCCACCAGAGACCCAGGGTACAGTGGTATCCACTGTTTGGCTTGTCAGCCATCGGTTTCTCATTTCCACCAAACGAAACAGTTTGTCCTTAGAGCCTGTGTTCACCCAGCTTGTAAGCCACTGAAGAGCAGCTGCATTAGATTTAAAGCCTACAAAAGCTCAGGTATTAGGATCCTGTTGTACGACAGGAATCTGCATTAGGAATCTGGCTGGAGGCGACCTGTGGGCATAGGAGCTTCCACCCCAGACAACCTGAGGAAGGTGTCTTAGTAGCTCCTGGCATAACTGTGCCTTGTGTAAGAGCTAGGAGTGGTAACCCTTAGGCTGGCACCTACACGACTCTAGCTTGTCCTATGTCCTCCATGCTTGCTTTGTCCACACAACTGTCTGCTGGTGGTCCGGTCTCTTTTTAAATTTTGATGCATTTCAAGTGCATTTTTGAGAGAATTTCACACAGAATTCATTAATGCTATGTTAATGAAAAGCACTGCTGCCGTGCCACACTGGCCTGCCATGCTGCCAGCACCAGCTCTGCTCCTGCTGCTGTTTCTGAGATGAGCAGGAAGAGCACACATGCCACCGTCTCTCCTACTTGTCAAAGGCAGAAAAACATCCTTTCGCATGAAACTATTTTGACTTGTAGCTGATTTGCTAAGCACGTTTAAGCACTGAACACTTATTAGTAAGTATCCCTGCAGAGTGCAGGCGGCACCCACAGCCCCGGAGGAAGTGTCAGGGAATGGTTTTGGCAGCGTTTCCTTCCTGCCCTGCAGGCAGGAGCCAGACCCCGGGAGCTGACGCTGGGCAGCTGGCACGGCAGGAGGGATGGCAGACGCGGGCAGACCGGCTCTGTGTTCAAGCTGCCGTCTCCTGCCTTGCTAAGCCGGTCACTCCCTGGGTAATGCTCCTCCCGAGGGCCATGCCATGCCGCTGCCTTCTCCCAGCGCTGCCCGACCCCGCGCTCTGCACGAAACCTGCGTCCATCCCCGCACATCTCCAAGGGATGTAGGCAGAGAAAAAATCTTCGGAGGGTGGTGGAAAAGTTCAAAGGCTCGTCGGGCAGAGGCTGCAGAGAGAGGTGTGGTGGGGAATTCATAATGGGTTTTGCAATGGGGAAAAAGACTTTCTGAATGTGGAAAAAAAAATGCTCATCTAGCTAAACCCTTCTTATTTTGGGGCTCTTCTGCCTGCTTGTGGCTAAATTCCCGCTCCTGCACTTTATATACAGGCAGCAGTCCTGTGCAGTGTGCTTTGTGTTTAGGTTTTTTACTGAACATGGGGCTGGTAAGAGACTGAGTCTTTCAAGCTGAATCTTCCCACTTCTTTTTTTTTTTTTTTTTTTTTTTTTTAATTACTGCAGCTCTTGCCATTATCTTCCAGCATCGATTTTTCCTTGAGATGTCCAGCCTGAAGTGGGTGGGATGATTTTCCAGGATCCTGCCTGGCAGTTTGTGCTTTGCAAGCCATGTAGAGGAATAGGCAGCCCAGGTGCACAGAGGGGGCTGAACCCCTTCCCGTGGGCAGCTCCCATCCCGTGCTGGCCCCCCGACAAGAGCACCTCATGAGTGGGAGAGGCTTTGCTGGGGTGGTTTGCAAGGGTGGCTGAGTGATGAGTCCCGACATCGTGAATGCTCTGCCTGGTGGCTCTGCAGAGCTGTGGCTTCTCCCCAACTTGCTGGAGGGAAACTGCTCCTGCCGAGCCACAGGCAGCCTTCTGTATTGCCAAGGGGCAGTGCAGGAGCAGGAAGAAGGAGGATGCAAAGGGAAGGCCATTGGGTGGAGGAAATACAACTATTTACCTCTCCGCTGCTAGTCAGTCTGCCTAAGTGCTGTGTCTGTCCAAGAAGAGTCTGCTTAAATGAGTGGGTTAGGCTTAGAAATCAATTGTAATGCAAATCCAGAAGAATGCAGCTCTCTGGTGGTACCCCAGGCACTGCCAGCCCCTTCTTGGCTTGCAGGAGCGTGGATTTTACCTAATATCCATGCTGGGCCAAATTCTTCTCTCAGCTTCAGTCATTCTTGTCCAGTTATTCCTCAGACCACTTATTTTTTTCCCCCTATAATCTCGACAGTCTTCCAGGAAGTGCTGAACTTGTCTGGGATTTTTCTTTTGCCCCTCAGGTCCTGAGTTATCTGGTTTTAGAGCTGTGGAGTGCTGCAGTGAGCCTGCTGCAGACAGGCTGCCCTGTGCTGTGCTCATGGGCTGTAAACTTGCCTGAAAAACAAAACAAATGGATAAATGAGGCTGGTCTAGCCATTATCTGTTGATTTCCATTATAAAGGAGCACCCTAAACACACGTACAGTATTTCAGTGATGTAACCTAGTCCTGTACCCACAGGCAGAATTTGGCCCTCTGTGTCCTGGCACAGGAGGTGCAGGAAAGTAGTTCCATCAGGGTAAGTGCATTAACTTCATGTTTTGAAATATAATTCTCAGTGTTAAAATGCATAAACAGAGATTTTACACTAAAACCTATGATTTCATCTGAATTCTCTTCTTTTGTGCCTTCTGCATTTGAGCTTTTATTAGTCAGTTGATACACAGCATTTTATAGCCTGTCTTTTGTACAGTGGCCTTTCAGCTGTTATGCTTTTATCACACTCAGCCTAGATGCATAGAATATTTATTGTTTGCTTTGGGAGTTTTTTAATGAACGTTTCATTTAATATTCAGGTTTACTTGCCATTTGTCAGCAAGATCAGCATCCTGTTGAATTTCACTCTGGGCAACCTCAGTGCATCAGCTATGGCTCCATGTCTTGTTTCAACAATGGCTGCAAATAGGCCATAAGATCATTTAGGTCAGTCATGTATAAAAGTGAAGACAACAGAGGTCTGAATTCAGACCATAATGGAAATTACCCTCTTTTTTCTTTCCTTCTCTTCTCAGGCTCTGACCCACTTTTTCTCTATATCTCATCTCTTGTAAATGTCTTGAGCTCCATCTAAGGGTGTCCTGTCAAGGGGAAACAAGAATTATGTTTGCTTTCTTCCCTCGTTTATGCTGCATGGAGCAGGCCTAAGAGGTTTCTCCCTCTTTATCTAATAATATCCCCTTGCTTTCTTTTTATAATAACTCCAGGGCTTGTCTAATAGACTGGCTGCCTAACTGGCATAATACAGACACATATGAAATCTGCTTTGCTGAGAGGAGTAACAGTTTTTCATTAAGACTATTAATGTCCTTTGGGGACTTTCATTCTGTTTCATTGAAACGCCTACAAATATGTAGGAGAAAATATACTCATGTTAAATGGTTGGATAGCTCTGCCATCTTAGCTAAGAGATGGGCAAGCATTATATGGGATATCCTGCAAATTCTTCAGCAAAAATAGTGAAAGCCAAAATTGACATTTTACATACACTTTTCTTTTAGAACTATAAGAAGCAGTCCCAATCCTCTTATGCCTTGTTTTTATATGGAAATAAAAGCACAAGCAAGAGCCCAAGCCAATGCTTTTTGGTTGTTTTCCTTGGTAGGTTACCGCTAACAGAGCATTTTTTAAAATCCCAGCAAGTGCTACTGAATCCTGACCTTATTTGAAGTCTTTTCAAAGCACACAAATAAAACCAGGTTGACAGAGCTGATTTCAGAGACTGGTTTGCTTTTGGTTATCTCAGCTGGGATTGCCACGGGGGCAGGAGAAGCACCAGCAAACTGATCAGCCACCAGCATTGCTTTCAAGAATACTTAATTACTCTGGAACAACAGCATCAAATCCTATAAACTTCCCGAGATTGCTGATGTGTTTGCCATGGCATTAGCAATTGCTTCGAGCAGTGACCTCCAGAAACACCTTTTCTCCTTCCATTTCCCGCTTCACATTTTCTTGAGTTTCCTCTTTCTAACACCCATGTGCACCTTCAGTGCCTATAGCCCTAACTTTCCCCAGTGTTTGTTCCCTCTTCTGCACGTTTCTACCTGTTATTTCAAGGGGAATTGATGCTCTTTTGAAAGGCCTTGGAACTGGCTTCCTTTTTCTACAGACACTGCCAATTTGCCATATTTCCCCCATAGTACTGCTCCAGACCTATTTGTCAGTCATTCTTGTAGGATTGATTACTCCAGGAGAGAAGGTAGGAATGGGTAAATGAACTGACACTGAGAACAGTCATAAACATCCTGGCTGTAAACTCCCCTGACATTTCTACAACTTTTTTTTTTTGAGTTTGTCATTTAAACATGGAGAAAGCTGCATTCAGATAGGAAGTGAGGAATGATGGGGAAGGAGGAAGAAGGATGGATAATCAAGGCATAGATCATTACAGTGATTAATTTAACACCACGTGTTTGTGTGGATGTGTTCCAGGATTTTGTTGCACCACAGAAAGTGATCTCAAGTAGTTTTGGGATGCATACAAAGTTTTATTGCTCTTGCTAACCCTCATCTCTAAACCCAGAGTTTTGGTTTTTTTTAAAAATCATGGATCTCATGAAAATATCAATATTCTATGACCTGCTCTCTTTGTATTTCTGTATACTCTTCCTGTATTTCACTCCTGAGTTCTTTCTCAAATGTACATTCTGCCAGTGTTGCTATTGCATCCTCTCTGAAAATCATGCATTTCACAAAGGCTCTACTCCTGAATTCGAGAAAAGAGATTTCCTCCCTGGAGGACCAGAATTTTATCCTCATCGCAGAGCTTTTACTACTCTGTAATACACAGCAATCATCTAATATCTCTCTTCTTTATCCATAAAATGAAAGCATTAACATCCCCATCTGTCAAAGATTACATGTAAACATCCATTCCTCCCGGAGTGTCATGGAGATCCACATTCCGTTTTGTGTAAGCACTGCTGCCTCTTCTTTCCTAACTCCTAATCCAGAGCAGCAGTCTTGAAGAACATTTCAGAAGATATTCACACTTTAGTGATTCATCCTCACATGAGGGTAAATACCTACGTAAGCATATACTTGCGGAGGGGTTTCCACAAGTGGTGTACTCAGCATCTGAATAATATTTTAGAGCCTGGAAAGGGAATCTGATTTTAAGGAAGCACAATAATTTCAAGCTCAGGGGCTATGTTCCAGGAAACAGGTCACATGCCTGCAGTGCCATGCTGTTTTCCCCAAACATTTTGGAATCTCTCGTCTCAAAATCTTGCTTGGTGACTTTACTGTGGTGGTTGTCATTGGTCTATTAATTCTAGCAGCTCCAGGGAAAATTCTATCTGTGTCTTCCTGCAGCTACACAGCATGTGATTTATTTTCATCTACATAATCCATCTGTCCTCCAGTCTGAGAGCCCTAGGTGCCAGGGAACATGGGCTCAGTGAGCTGCTCTGAAAGGCACGGACAATAACCTTGCATAATTTCTGGCTTTTTTTCTTAGCATCTGATTAAATGAATGTGATTCTGTGTATGAGTCATGTAATGGGTGTCTCTTTAATGTACATCTTCTCAGCCGTGGCACCTGTGTCTGAGACATGATGGATATCAGTAAATGGAATTACAGGCTCTTGGTTCATCCGAGAATCTCATCTGAAGTAGTGTGATAATTCCTTGGTGAGGTCAGAAGCCACACACCCCTTTGCCTCTGAGCGTGGAGTAGGCTCTGGCCCATGGGTGTCATTCCTCCAGGTTTCTCCATCCTGGGGATTTCAGCAACAGCTAAACAAGAGGCAACCATCAGCTCAGACAGGGAGATCTCCTAGGGAAACTCTCCTGCTTGTTGGGATGCTGTGAGGGGGAGTCCAAGCACACCAGCACTGAGACAGCCTTCCTGGATCCAGCTCTCTGTTACCTGTCACAGGAGCACTGGCAGCTGCTGGCAGATCAGCTCTGGTTCATAGGTCTGACTCTTCACTCAGATTTCCCCATCAGAGCTCAAATACTGGAAAAACAGATCTTTGTGGTATGGCCTCTTTAGTGTACACTTTGTCATGGTTTTCTCCCAAATATTCTTGATTTATTTAAATATACAAAAATCTGTGGTATCTCATCCAAATGGACTAGGGGACCTGACATACCCCATCACCACCACAGCAACATCAGGCTCTGTGCTAATTGTGGCAGGCATTTAATCAGATATTTGCAGTGTATGTGTCCGTGGATGTGTTTGCACAGTAGAAACTCTCCCCATGCTCCTCAGAGCCTGATGCTGGTGGATTTTTTTTATAATCTAAAGATTTTCAATTTTTGGATGTTTACATTCAGGTGGGAATAGGGGAGACATAAGGATGAGGACAAGTAGCAAAACCTCAGAGTATCCAGCATGCTGGATATTAGGAAGATATGCACAGAGTTGCCTAGCAAAATTATGCCTCTTTGGACAACGTTAAGATTTTCCCTGCAAATATGTAACCCACAGGGGTACTCTGTAAAAAGCAATCCAGACAAAAAGAAAGAGGATATGTTCACTTTTAAGTTGACTAAAACCATTCTTGCTTCCCTTTATCATTTTTTTGCAGTTGCTGCTTCTTTAAAACTCTTTCTTTCAACAAGGACAAACCATGTTTCTTTTCCAAAAATTGTTTGTCTCCATCACAGTGTGTTTCCACCATACCTAGAATTTCACAGTCTTGTGTTTTGAGAGGATGAGGAGGCCAAGCTCTGCAGCAAATAAGTACTAACATCTCGCCTCATTGCTCCTAGACTTTCTCTCCCCTGAAGTGAGCATGATGCTCTCTCACTGAAAGAGTTTTGAAGTCTTTGCTCTGGAGACCCTCTGGAATGGTTCTGTGATGTTGAAATGACAGTTTTGTGCTGAGAATTTCATTGCAGCTCACTCTCCTGCCGGAGCAGGCATTACTGGTTGGGTCCCAGGTTTGCATGTCACTGAGGTCTGTGCTAATCTTGTCTCTTCACTACTTCAGCACTGGAGGGAAATGCATGCAAGAGGAGACAAAAAGAACTAGCATAGGAGACAAATACCAGGCAATAATAGCCTGCAAGTGAAAAAGGCCTCTGAGGGATCACACAAACATTGGAGTAGATCTGCATGAAGTAAGTAACAAATTGAAAACACACCTTGCTATTAAGAAAAATGAAAAGCAGGTGAAATTTCATCTGTGTTTGTGAGTTCATCTCCTGATGCCTATCTCTCCTGGGAGAAATCAGCCCTTGAAGCCATGTGCACTGGGAAATCTCCAGCCCACAGTTTCCTAGCTACAACACCCACCAAGAGATTTGGTTTGTAATCAAGCCTGTAGTTTGCAAGACTTTATTATCCATAAATCTTTGAATTTTTCTTGATGAGAGGGAAATGCATCTCAGGCCCCTCCAGAACCTCCCTCATGATACTTTGGCTATGCACATGAGGTCACACGGATCCATGTGCTGAGGAGGTCACTAGGCCATCAAGATGTCAGTCTGCTAATGGACTGATTATCTCATGTGCCTCATGAGCAGCCCAGCTTCTGGTGCACAGCAGCAGGGCCACCTCCCTTCCTCACTCCCCGTGTCCACCAGCTTGCAACACAGCAGCATATCAGCTAACTGGGCTGATTTTGGGGTAATTGTTCTGTCTGGTCAGGGAGAGGGTCTCCTGACGGCAGGAGAATTTGAGGAGAAAAGAGCCAATTTTGTGGGTCACAAAATCACTGCAAGGGAGAAGAGTGGCCTATTTCCAGAGGTGAAGAGGAAAAGTTACTTTGAAAGGACAGAGTGGAGTCAGAAGAAGTGTTTGCAGCTCAGTGTCCTTTTCAATGTATTGTGTAGGTTTAGAGTACACTTGCACCGCCCCATGACAGACAGTTCACATCGCACATATGGGATTGTAATTCCAGATGCATCTCCAGAGTAAGACAACAGGTTCCCTCCAAGGCGAAACCCACCCCAAGGGTTGGCTGGACTCATCCATTTCCCTCAGAAGACCTCTCCCTGGGCAATATCACCTTGTGGTAGCAAACCTAGCCCAGGGCCGTACAGTGCATCAGGAGCTTCTTTTCCCCTCTCGGAGGGCAGAACACCCCCAGGTCTCCCCTTCCCGCTTCTCCCATGGCTCCAGGTCACAAGTCACCCCTGCTCTGCTCTAGCCTTCCCTTGGAGGAATGTCAAGGGGGTCCTGCATGGCACCAGCGCTGGCAGGAGGAGATGAGTGGTACCTGGCTGCATCCCCTGCCCATTCCCACTGTGGCACATCTCAGCACTAAAAGGGAAGGGAGTGGAACCCCCAGGCCCTGGGCAGGGAAGGGGATAGAAGGGAACACAGAACTGCTGTAGATACAGTGGCAGTAGCTCTCAACCAGTAATACTTCTGGGTTTAGGCATTTTATATGCTTTGGATTGTGACATTTACCACAGTGTTGATACAAACCCCGTCACCAAAGCCAAAAGCATTGCAGCAGTTTGAGATCACTGTGTAGGTGTGTTACTCTCGTTTTTTTTTCATTTTTAGGATGGTTGTGCTATTGTGTTTAGGTCACCCTGCCCAAATTCAAGTTTCACTGCTATACCACATGCCTGCTGGACTTCAGCCAATGCTATGAGACATGACCAGTGCCCGTCTTTGTGCTTTGATTTTAGGAACTCTCTTCACCAGAGGGAAAACAGATGCTTTCCATCCAGACTAATCAGGGAAGAAGTTTCACCCAGGGGATGCATCTGTTTAAAGATAGTTTAAATGTAATCAAATTGGTCAAGTTTGAGGACCAGCAGAGCTCTGCCATGAGGGACAAAGCAAAGGGACAGAATAAAAAGAATAAAATCTGTGCTCACATGAGATTCTGGGGACTGTGCTGTGCACTTTGCAATGAACTGAAATACCCGGAGGATAAAACAGCAGCTGGGATTAAAACAAAGCTGGCATCAGTCCAAAGTACCAGTAAATCACGTGGGATTATTACTTCACTAGAGATTTTACTGGTGTGGAAAGAAAAGAAAGTAGAAACCGATTTCTGCTAAACAAAGGAGTTAAGAGGAATCTCCAGCAAAACTAAGCCTTCATCCTGCAAAATCTCTACAGAGTTCTTAACTGTGAAATTAACAATGTATGAAGCTCTAAATCCACTGTTTCCAAACAGGATTGGGGGCTGACAAGAGCTGCACCATTCCATAAGGGATTATTTTTCTCCATGAGGTTTATAAAATGACATACAAAGGATAGGAAATCAAATGTGAATAGATTTCTTATCTACAAAATTTCCTTTTCTGTTTATATGGACATTGAATGTGAACACAAAAGAGAGCAAGCATTTGGCATGTTAGAGGAGAAAGGCGGAAGAGGTGAGGAGGAAGGAACACATGGTAAAAAAATAGGATATAAAAGAGAGCGTTTAAAACACTGTGGAGCAGAAGTGTCAGAACAGTCCTTAAAATAACCTGGCTGATGGGTATGATGAATGATGCAGAACCAGTGCTTGCTGCAGTCAGGTGTCCAGATGAAGCATCCTCCTTTAACCACATTCCCTGGGAGGCTTCAGTCTGGACCACTCACCAGAAACCAGCCGCAGCTTGTAGCTGGTACCATATGACAACAGATGTTTGACAACATCCTCTGAGAAATGAATTTGTGCAAAACACCGGTAAACACATACTGATACCCAACAGCATCAGATCAGTGGGAAGACTGGGTTTTGTCACAGAGAACAGGACTGAAGAGCAATTAGAAGTGGACCAGTACTGTCTCTCTCTGACTGGAGTCTGCTGGATGTCTGATGTGCTGCCTTGTCTTATTACTGAGGCTGGTACAGCTTTATTGACAATATATCTGAAGTAATTACTTTAAAAATGAAAACTAAACCATACCCTCTTATCTCCAAGGCAAACAATATGTTTTAGAGGTTATTTAGTAAATCAGTCACTCTATATAGGTTTTTGGTCACAGCTATGGTGGAATGTGCCCTGGGCTTTGCTTTGCTAAGAGGCACAGATTAATCCCATGCCACTCTTTCTTCCAAGGCTCCAGCACAAATGGTTCAAAGGCAAGTATTAGTGCAGACTGCATTGAACTGTGCATTAATTGAGCTTGCTGCAAGGCAGGCAGACACAAAGTGCCTGCAAGTCAAGCATTGCTTGAGGAGGGGAGTGAGTATACTGGGGTGAGAATAATCTGGCCACAGCCTCTGGTCCAGATTTTTGCTGAATTCATTGCCTGACATCTTCTTAGAGCCTAAGTATTAGGAGCCCAAATTTCTGAGTAGGATAGGGGAAGTGGATACTGTGAAAGTCTCCATCTGAGTCACTGCATTATCTCATTGTGACAGACACTTCAAGGTAATGCCACTCGTATGAAATTCACACCAACTATTCCTATCTCATGATTTCATATAATCTCTTATTTTATCTGAGCCCTCTACACAGCCAATACTACCTGGAAACTTTAGTACATAGGTGTAGTTAGTCCACGGATTTTTCCTCTCCTTCTGGTACGAGGGCTTCAGTTTTTCAGCTTTTTTTTTCCTTGAAATCCTTCTCTGTTTGATGAGCCGGTTTTACCATGTAGTTGAATAAGCATTTCACAGTTTCTTTTAGAAATGTGACCAAGAAGATAACTTTAGATCATAATTATTAATAAAAAGAACTGTAAAAGAGGACATAAGAGTCTCTCTTTCCTTGTAGCTTCATGCTCCTATTGGAGTACATCTGACCAACAAGATTCAGAGTGAAATTCAAGTCCTGCCTTTCCTATCTTGGAGTCTCTGGAGCACACTTCATGCAGCCATGGTCCCTTTGAAAGCCAACCCCACGTATTTGTAATCCTTTTCTATTTTATCGCCGATGTAATGACATTTACTGGAAAGCACGTTAGGAAAAAACTGAGATAGTCTATTTTAAACCCCTGCAATTCAGCCTACAAGTCGGAAGATGGCAGCAGTTAAGCACGATTAGGGACTTTTCTGTCCGCAGGCCTTTGTTTTAAACCATGTTTTTGTTCCAAAAAATGGCAGATTTTAAAAAAAGGTGTAGTTTTTAGCAGTGCCATCAAGTATGACAGGCGCCCTTCCAATGGGGGAGAATCCATGACTGCCTTCTATCCTGATGGAAACCAGCATCAGATTATACCTTATTATATGTAAGGGCTTTTAAAAAAAATCATGTTGCCCTAATATCATCAGAAAACTAGTGTTTCATCCTATCCATACCCCCCCATATTTCTGTAAATGTTCGTTTACATATAATTACACAATTGAGTGAACATTACTGAAATTCAAGGATTTTTTTCTTTCTATTAATTAAAAAGAAATCCTATTTGTATTGCAAGCATTTCTCCCATTTCTTTAAAGCTCAGGAAAAGCAGAAAGGGTCTGCAGTGGGAATATTCTCTAAGTCTTTGGCTGTGAGTCTGTCAGCTTCACTCACAGCTTAGCAGGATGTCAGCTATCAAAGGACACGGTGATGCCAAGAGACAGTGTGCTTGATTGAGGCTGTTGTCACAGAAAGAAAAGCCAAAAAATGAGGCACTGTCACTGAGTCTGTGTCCCCTCCTGCAATAATAACTTAATATGGTTACTAGACCGTATTTGCAAGGTTTACTCTCTGACATGACTGTCAATATGCTTGCTGAGCCTTGGCATGACAAGGCCTGCCCTTCTTCAAGTTCTGACCTAACCAGTTGCCTTTCTTTGCTGTATCCTTGCAAATGTCATTGCATTTCACTCTCACTTCAGAGAGATTTGCAACAATTCTATCTACTTTTTTCTGTCACTTTAAGGGGACAGTTCTGGAAGCACTCCTGTGTGAAGCAAACCAGATGCTGGTTTTGACAGTGTGTGATACTGTCTGTGATATAAAACCAGTGCAATATGTCTATAGATGAGAGTGTTTTCCCATCAGCCATGTACCTCACACTCTTCACTTCAGTGAGGATGACTTCCCCTGGGACAACTTTCTGCACCTACTACTGAAGAACCTGGTGCCTTTTTCTGGGCAGAGCTCCTTGAGTGCTCAGGTTGTGCAGTGTGTCACTGCAGTGTGCCCTTCCATCGAGAATGATGAATTCTGCACCATTTCTTCTCCCTGGGCTAAGCTATTTGCTTTAGTCTGACAGACAGGATTCACATGTCTTCAGTTAACAGGGTCAGGAGTCCAAGCAATTTCTGGTTTTAGCTGGATATCAAATACATAGGTAATTGCACAACATGCCAGACTTGCCTTTATTTTGTAACATTGATATATTTGAACTATATTCATGGCTGTGGCATGGAAATAGCTTGGGATATTCACACAGTATTTTCTACAAGAATTTTTTGTCTTGTGCCGCACATTTCTGCTGCTCAGCTGCTGCCAGTGAGCATTTTTTAACTTCTTCAATGAGCCTGGGCAGGCTGACATCAGTCGAAGATCAAATCCCATCTGATTATCTGTGCAATGACCACAGCTAATATGGTCTTACCCTGTATACCTCTAGTAATCCATGTAAGACCTAAGTAATCTAGTCAAAATAATAATTTGTGAGGGATGCATCAGTTGTCAGAAAGGGAGAAGAATAGCTGTAATTCTTCTGCCTGCCCCAAACTTGGTGCTCCTGTTGATGAGAGTTGCATCTTCCCACAGCACACTGGTGCTTCAGAGGGCATCTACAAGTCCCTGCTGTGCATTTATTCCTCCTGGGTAACACAAACATGAAACCTGATCCATCACTGAATCACTCCAGAGTTCAGACAATAGGATTCAACTAATTTTACAAAGCTCGTCTTATTATTTGCTCTAATGAAGATGCAATGAATCCTGATGACATAAGACATAAAATTACCAGTGTGGTTTGACTAATATATTTGCCATGCAAGAGAAGGAAAAAAGGCTGTTTGAAAGCTGGTACCATCCTATGCCCTGAGAACCAACTGGATTTCCAACCAATTTTCAGAGGTACCCTGACCTAGTATTTAAGAAAAAAAAGATTTGTAATGAAAAGGACAAGTTAGGTCAGAAATGTGGAGACCGTATTATTTACAGAGCTTATTTTACAAACCTAAATACTGTAATCTGGTACTATAAATGTTCATAGAACAAAAACATCCAAAGGTAATGAATGGACATATTCCCTTAGAACTGGGAAGAATGCAGTTTAAGAAAACTGAGTAGACAATTTATGAAATCAGAGTAGACAGCACCAAAAATACCATTCAGTCACACATCTTCCTTAGATACATTGGCTCTGCACACACCTACAGGTAAGGCTGAGTGATCTTTCCTGTTTTGCTGTTTTTAAAAACAAGATTCAAATCACATTTTCTCAGTAGAGAGAGTTTCTATGTAATGATTGTTGTCAGTAATAACAATTGAACGAATGCTTTCCTTATATCACTCAGTCGGTGGGGTCAGACAATAAAATAACCTCTCTCCATTTTAATTTAATTTTGCAATGGGAATCATTGGCACTACTTGGCAAAATCCCTGCACAGAAGGAATATATTTTCGAAAAAAAGGAAATAAAATCCCTGCACTCTGATGCTTTCTTGATAGTGCCTAAAAATCCATCATTGTGCCAACTTTCATTTCCTGATCAAATCAGAATATGTGAACATCATCTGTAAAAATGTCTGTAATAACTTTGATAGGAACATAGAGAATATTGCCTGGGAAAACCCTCAGTCACTCATGACTCTAAGGAAATATATTAATGGACTTTTCCTATGCGTCTAATCAGAAAGTGGTTTTCTTCACTACAGGTACTTGTACTTCCACTGAGGTTCAAAATAGAAAATTATTTAGCTACTCTGAGGTAGGGCAGATGTTCCCATATATTAAATGGATCCCAGTGCCCTCCAGAGACAGTACTTTATTCTGTACAAGGTGGGATGTATTACAACAGCTTAAACCACTCTTATTTCTCATTTTCCCTGTGGAATGATCAGAAGTTCAAATTTGTGGACAAATTGGCTTCTCAATACGTCCACATTCAACCTGTAAGGCTTTTATCCCTCCATCTCCCTTTGGGTGCTAAGCCCCTGCATCTGCCAGAGCTGCACTAGAGCCAGCCTGTTCCCAGTCTGACTGTGGGGGACAGGATGCAAGCAGGAGACTGCTCTGTTGATATCCCAAATTCCTTCTGTTCCGCAGAACATGTCACTGCCCATTCCAGAGGTGATGCAATGCATGGCACCTGCAAACCTTTGTGCAGCTGTGGGTCCAGTGAGGCAAGGGCTGTCTTTGTAGGATCAGCTCTCAGCCACAAAAATAATGAACTAGAAAGACCCTCAAAGAACTGCTTAGGAAGTCTGGAAATAAAAGCTGAGCTTTTGGTATTCATTTCAGGTTGAGCTACTGACTCTGGAAAAGAAAGGGATTTGAAATCTATGACAATTATCAGACAAGTATTGTAGACAGTTAGTAGCGTCCCTGACTCGCTATTTCTGCACAATTTGAGAAAAAGGTCTTTCATACTGAGAGATACTGTTGCAGAAATGTTATTTATTGTCATTGCACACGTGGGAAGAACTTCACCACCCACAGTCAAAGCTGGAGAGCAGCCAATGACATATAAGCAAGGCCTTAAGAAAGTATCTGTAGCAGGCACTTGATTACAGAGCACAGTGCAATGATTACAAACCAGGGTACTCCCAGATCAAAAACCTTAGTTGGTACATTTTAAGCTCTATGAATAATTTAAAATATTCTTGTGAGCCAATTTCTACATTCAGTACTTGGAAATAAACCAAATTTCCACACATATGGCTAGAGCTTCAAAGTGAAAAGAATTTGCACATGTAATCCTTACCTAGCTGCTCAGTAGGACATTAGCCACATGCTTACATTAATGGTTAGGCTTTTCCATAACACAGGGGAGAATTCTGTAATTGGTGGCAATGTAGACCCCACCTGCAAGGCCTGGACTATTGCATTTTCCACATTTGCCTCAATTAATTAGTTGGAGCTGTGAAAATAGGATGTGACATCCGCCTGCGTTTGTGTGTGCAAAACAGCAGCTGTGTGAGACGTGATAGGCAATAATTGGCTGCCTGCAGAGCAAGAAAACACCCACATAAATGACGTCTCTCTCTTCTAAAACATTAGGCAAGGAAGCCTTTCAACAAGGGGCAGGCAGCCTCTCAGGAAACAACTGTCAAATCTGCTTACATCATTGCAACTCATTAAACTGGGAAATGCAACTCTTCTAATCATTAGTTCAGTCAGTGCATCATCTCACCATCCATCAAGAAAGTTTTATTATAATGGATTATTCGTGTCAGTGTTCACCATGGCAGAGTTCTTAGAGACTCCTGTAATGCAGCCATTTTTCCTTTTACAGGAACCAAATGAACTATTTGAAACTAGGGATTCTTAGGAAGGAAATAGAAAACAACACAAAAAGCATCATTACGTTGCCAAAAGAATTCACAATGGACCCACACCTTCAACACTCTCATCTCTTCAAACCGTTCTGTCACAACAAGGGTATGGAAGAGTGAAAGAAAAGAAGCAGAGGAGATCAAAGGAATGGCACCTCTATAAGGAATGAATATATCATCCATATGCCTTCAAAGTAGAAGTGAAACAGCTTGGAGGTGGGAGTGGTGTCATATGGATCTACAAAGTCTCAGTGACAATAAGAAATTAGCATGGAGTGTTATTCACCATTTCTCATAATTCAGCCATCATACCTATAAAATGAACTTGTTATGTTCAACACTGTTCAATTCCAAGCAGTCCTGTACTTTCCATACAGCCAAACAGTGGAACTCATGCTACTGAGTACTTTGGATGTTGAATGATGAGTGCTCTCCACGAGCCTATAGAAGATAAAACCTCTGACAGCTAAAATAACTGTTACTTCAACTTCATGATGAGGAGCTTCTCTGGACTGCTGAAACATGGGAGGTGCAATGTGTGTCCTATTCCTACCCTCTTCCTTAAACACTGACTTCCATGAGCTAGCTGAATCTTTAATGTGAGCCAATAGACTTACTGGAGTGTTGCAACAGTGTAAATAAACTTCTACTGTTGCTGTCATTATTATAATGGAAGTGACAATACAACACTTTACATCATTAAAATTATTTATTTTTGAAGGAATGCTGTTTTCACTAATGTAAAAAAACACCAAAAGGCTCTTTGCCTGGAACTGAAAACTAATATGGAGCCAGGAACAACTAGTATTACAGCCAAGACCATGAATCAGTAGTACAGGGGTTTTGTTCCAAGTTTTGAGATTATTCTTTAATTTTTTTTTTTATTTAAAATTTGTAAACTGCAATGTCTTCCCTTTTTTGACCTGTAGCTCCCACCTGACATCTGCACAGAAAATCAATGCAGATTCTAGAAGCATCTGAAATATGTAGTTAAGAAAACATCGTGTTTCCAACACCTTTCAGCTGTGATGCCAGGACAAGGCATGACAATATCTCTGACTCCTTAGGTTATTGTCACCCCGAGCCTTTAACCACTAGATCTCATTGGGTGCATGTTTTGGGGCAGGGACCTTATATAACCAACAAGCAATACTGCGGTGGAGTCCCAAGAAAAATAACATCTGAAAGTTGTCTTGAGCTCTCAAAAGCTCTGTTCCTCCTCAGCCATGTTTGGTTAGTCATAAAAGAAAAAAGAAAAAAAAGCAACATAGTCAGCAATGTGACCTTTACATCTGCAAACCCATTGGAAGGCAGAAGAAATCCTCTCCTGACACAGGAAATACTGAGCAGACAGAGATCACAGCAGCAGCTGGCTGGCTGGCCAAATCCAGGTTCTGGCACCTGAAAGCCACAGATGCCTGCTAGGTAACTGATAAGCAGGAGCATTAATTTGCACTCTGTTTTGGCACTCTTCAGATCTACAAGAGTAAACCACTGGCTTTTGACAATAGTCAAAATCAGGGGCTTTTTAAAGTCAAAGTATTAAAAAGGTGGGTGCTTTCATATTGTTGTGTCCTCACTATTTATTTGTTTCAACTAGCATGAAATCTTGAGTTTAAATAATCAGCAGTGGTGTGATAATACAGTTAATGAAAAACAGAAAAAAATACTTGTAAATGATAGAGAATGAGTATAAAATGAGATGAGATTTTTATTTTTCTTCATGAGTTTTATTCAAGAGCTTTGAGTTAGCTAAGAGCATGGGTTCTACAAATAGTGTCTACTTGATATGTCTGGTCTGCTACTAATATGCAACACAAAAAGGAAGATAAGGATAGAGAACAATACAAGGAATGGAGATTCAAGTATTTGTCCCAGTAAAGGCCAGCTATAGCATTGGCTGCTGCCTGGGCTGTCCAGTGGTTGGCACCAGCCAGCATCCCACTGCCTGCACTGGAAAAGGTCTGGGACTGTGTGGTGGCTGAGGAACTGAGTCAGGCATCCACATCCCTCTTCATGCTGTGTGGCAGCCAACCCTGGAGGAGAAAGAGGTGTGAAAGGAGGGTATCATGGTGTTTAGGAGCAATATGCACAATGACTGTATCTTGAGCATCCCCCAAAACAACAGGAGGAGCAGATGCCATCTCTCCACTGCCATGGGAGGTTCTGACTTACCATTCTCTGTTCTGGCTTCCCATTCTCTGATGGGATAGCATCAAAAACAAGGATAAGATCTGGCCTGAACCTGAGTTTCTTCCTTTGCTCCTCTTCACTCGTGTGACAGTGACGCTGGAAGGGAAGTAGGGACCACTTACCAGTGAGGGAAGGGATGAGGCTTCTAATGGGAGCTGGTGTGAGATGGCATGGGGCTGGGATGCCTGGGAGTGATAGGTGACTGTAACTCAGGTAGAGAGAAACATTGGGATCTTGTACTTTTGGAAAATTGAGAGATATGAGAAGGGAAATACCAGGGAGTGATTTTGCTCTAGTACTTTGTGCCAAAAAAAGTCACTTTTGTCTGTGCAGCTAAGGAATCCTGGACCGGCTCTTTGCTCTGCAGGAAGTACAGGAACATCCTTTCATACTCTTTACACAGTAACCCAAACAGCAAACATGGACCAAACTCTGAATCTAAAACTAATGGCTTAATTCTGTATGATGTCAAAGATCACAAACTTTTGTGGGGCTGTGGATCTTAGGAGGAACCTCAGTGTGTCAGGGTCTTGCAGTACTGAGGCAAGCTAGTGGGACTGCTAGTACAAAGCAACATGAGACCTGGGAAAATGAACTGAATGGGACCCATGAGACCCAGATGCACTCCATGTGGCCATGTGGGTGGGAATGTGGGTGGGAAAATCCCTTCCCCTTCAAGTGCTTCTTTTTACCTATTCCCGTAATGAACAGAAAAGTGTCCGCTTCCATCAGAAAGCTATTTGGGAATCACAGCCATCATGAAAAAGCAAAGCATTTCACTGAGTTTTCTCAGGGTCTTTGTGCTTAATGTATTTTTACATTATTCCAGTGTCAGAGTCATTCATAAAATTAATATATTAAGAATAGAGTCTGAGAGGTGTGACTGCCAAAGTCACTGTGTGGTGCTGGGCAGAGTCTCTTGCATGACCTTTCTAACAGAAAACAGTGGTAATAACATGCCTGTGAGTAGCTGTAGGGTTTGATGTTAATGATTATACACTGTTTTGAAAGTTCAGACTTGCCATAAAAGTACTGATATGGGGGTCTGGGTACATGTGAAATGAAGTTATGCTCTCAGTCTCACTGCTGGAGGGGAACAATAAAAACTTGCCCAGAGGTCATTGGCAGTTTCTGAAGGAAGGATATAGGCTGTCACAAAAGCTGCCCTATTCCTTCATCTCTGCCAGGTTAGGGACAGGCTGGTGATGCAGCTACCTGGAAATACTTGCATTAAATGTGCCTGCACTACTCACATTTGGCTAACACAATTTTTCCACTCCCTTTCTCCCAGCACAAAGTTCATTTGGAAAGCAATAGAAAATAGTTGAAAGGAAACTCCTTCTCTGGAAGTGAATGCCCTTGCTAAACTTGTACTCCCAACATACAGGTCATGGGCCTGCCTTAGTTTTCAGAAGCAATGTAGGTCAGTATAATGTAGGGATCATGCAAAATATCCCTTACCTGTCCTTTCAGATAGGCATGTTATTTTTTCCCAGATGAAAATGCTAGACTAAAATTTGGTAGGAAGACAAAACAACCATACACAGGCTGGTAATGATGATATCATTGGGTGTCCTGTAGCTTTGAGTTATGAACAGCACAGCAAAATTCATTAGCATGTCAAAGCACCACAGCCCAGAATGCACACAGGCCGGCATAAAGAATTAGGGCATGAAAGACAGCTTATGTGGAGAGTCAGTGACAATGAAAAAAAGAGAATATTGTGCTTGGGGCAATTCTCATTCATCAGAGTCTTGTCAGTGTGGTTAGAGAATACAGAATAAATGTGTCTAACCACGTTTTGTTTGGCCACATGAGAAAGCAAAGGTTATGAGGGTACCCTCCAGTTTTTTCTATTCAGCAGATGCAGATGTGTATAGAACCCTTTTCTCTTCCTCATTAGCAATTTCCTTTCTGCTGTATAGTACATCATGCCATACCATAAAATAGAATGTACAGCAATCAGTCTATTTTCTGTCTCTCTAGATTGATGTATACTCTCAGGCAATGTAAATTACTGCAGGCTCCCTGAAGTCATCAGGGTAGTGTTGATTTAGAGTGTTAAGTCTCCAGACCTAAGCCACATGTGGTCATCCTGCAATCTGCCAAGGTATTGCAAGCTGATGCAATAATTGTGCAGGTGATTTTGATAATACTCTTCTGTAGATACTAGTGGTGATAATTAACCAGACAACAGTCCCTGTGAGTTACTGATCTATTAAGGGTCGTTTCAGTGCTGAGGTGTCCTTGGTGCTGTAGGTTTTCCAGGCAAGACAGAAAACTGGTTTTGTATTTACGGTAACTGTTCCATGAGGAAGTGTAATGCTAATGAAATCTGGTGTTCAACTTAGATCCCAAACTGGAAAATTGCCACTCTGCCTATTTGAAGGTTTGTTTGTTTGCTTCTAGTGCACTGTTCTCCCATTGGGAGTTGAGAATAGGATATATCCTCCTTCAAAACTTGGTAAGTACCTCTAAAGTCAGGTTGCATGACTTCGGCAGCACCACTATTTTTATCTGTGCAGGGTAACATGAAGTGAGAGATTGTTTTACTGACATTAATGTTCAGTGGAACTGGAGCAGCCCAGTATGAAAAATAGATATTAGTTAACTAGCAGGTGTTAAGTATGAGTAATGAAAGAAATGTGGGAGGCAAACTTTGCCCGCTCACTTTGTGTAATACTTGTATCTCTGCAAAGAATGGCCTCTTTGTGCAGGCATAAGCCTTGCATTCATTTCCTGCTCTGATCTTATCTAGAGAATTTCAGTGACCCTGGTATGCCATTAAATTTGGGTACCTATACACTGAACTACTCCTTCCGTTTTTATTCATGTCTTGGCATTACTGGTCATCCCATTTTTCTTCTCCACAGACAGATCAACACCCTGTAATATCCTTGGGCTGCTTTTGTGTGTAAGTCATAACAAAAAGCAAATGTGATGTGCTAATAGCAGCCAGAGCTTTTGAAATGGAGCACCCCGTAATGCCATCACACGTGTAGCCAAACACACACTGCTCTCAGCCTGCAGCAGCCTCTGTACCTTTAAAATAGAGGTTTGCTATTTTAAATGTACAAAAACTGTCTGTCTGTGGTCTACCTACAATATACACCCTAATTATCATCTAGCTATAGCCCACCATGCAATGCTTCTAATTCATTTCTGAAGTATGGATTTTCCCACAAAGTAGGGCCACAGTTCTCAACTATTTGGGTAGATATGCCAAGAAAGAAACAGTCTAGACCTTTTCAGTATCAGTCTATGCTGTTAGATACACCATTATCCAGGGTCTTGAGTATCTCCAAGAATGGGAACTTCTCTGGGCAACCAATTCCAATGTTTATCTACTCTACACTACAGAAATAAGGCTTTGCGTGTCTAAATGAAATTTCCTATATCCTCAATCTCTCATCTCTAACTATTTTTTCTCAGACAAATGTCTTTCCCTTTGACTTAGCTAACATGAATTTTGACAATCTTCTAAATATCACTAGAAGCCAAGATAAATATCTGTTTTCCTGTCCTCAAGAAATCCATGTTAAATTTGAATACATGGGAGTAATCTGACATACTGCAGTTAAATAAATTTCTACCATGATACCTTAAGTTTAGCCATACACATGACTCTCTGCCTTCTCTAATTTAGATCAATGCACTCATAAAACATCATTCTCTAATTATCATAATATGTTATGTTTAAAACCACATGGTATGATGTTCTATTTACTTATAATTTTAATATAGTTCATGTTTCTTTTATTCCCTTGCTAAGTGTTGTAGCTGTTATTAATTTCTTTATTAGGCTCCAACATGGATTTAAAGGGCTCCTTTAAAAGTTTTAAAAGGCTCATAGATTTGCATTCCAATGGGTAAAACTCAAAATTACTTTTCAGGCATCTCTCTTTCAGACCACATTTTTTATGGGCCATTGCTCTGAAAACCAGAAATTAAATAAACATCTAAACTGAATATTTTCATGAGATTCACGTGAATGTTGTTATTTTTTCTTTTTAAAGTGTGTTTTATAATATGTAGATTTAAAGTGCTGCTAAAAATGTCAGAAGAAGAAAACTTCAAAGTACCTCAGGGTTTTCACTGATAGAAATGAAAAAATGCTGGCTTCATTGACAGAAAAGACAAACTTCAAAGTGGATAATCATCTTCAAAAGACAGATGCTCCCAATGTACCTGGTCTGCAAATGAAGAGAATAGATACCTTTCCTTGGTTGTTAACCTCTCTTTTTTATAAGTACTAAATTCTCTTAGAAACAAAAGTAATAAAAAGCACCACACTTGCCAAAATACCATAAAAATAATTTTTTATTCAATCACTTCCAAAAATTTTAACAATATTTAAAACAATATTTTTTGCTTGTTAAGCACAAAATATCAACCTGCTCACATGAGCTGTAGCAGCTTCCACTATTAATTAAAATAAGGAATGTACCCATTAACTCTCCTGGTCACAGGGTCATGTTTTCCAAGCCGAAGAGCAGGGAGTCAGATGCTGCTAGCTTTCTCTCAGGAGCCTTTGATGCTTCTATGTAGATGGTACACACCCTGCTGCAGTCCCACACATCCATCTACTGCTCTGATCTGCAGCAGAGCCTCTCTCTCTCGTTCAAAGAAATCTTTGGCTGTGATCAGCAGTAAGCAGTGAATGCCTCCATTGCTCTGGAAAGGTAGCCAGAGATGGAGCAGACATGATGCAGGGAATGTGCCCTTTGCAATTCTTATAAAAACACATTTCTATTGCTAAAGAACAACATCCCAAGAAAGGAGATTAGTTTTAAGGCATGGGTTTCCACTCAATCCCAGGAGCTGTCTGTATTAACAAATTCAGCAGGGCCTGGAAACAGGCTTGAGCTCTGTGACTTTCCATACCATTTAGTTATCAGTTGTTGGCCCTTTTTCCATATCTTGCTAGCAAGATATGGAAAAAGATATGTGTGCTCAGTGTGGTGATATTCAGCTGACCCTAGCACAGTTGTCATTCCCTCAGGGAAGGTGATAGGTCTGTGTGTAGAGTAAGCTTCTACCTACTGTATGTGCCACCTATTTTTGATAAATCTGTGAGAGGAAAGAAGATGGGATGATTGATGTGGCCTTGACTTCTTTTCTTCTTATCTGCATACACTGCTGGAGGAGGAGCAGGAGAAGGTGGAAGGCAGAGAAGCAGCTTCCTCTTGAATTGCAGCAAGATATAATTGCTTTCTATAAAACTGACAGGAGAGGGGAGAGCTGTTTGACCTGAGGGATAATGCTGACAAAAAAACATGAGAGTATTAACTGCAGGGAATTATAAGATGATTTTTGTCTGCCAGAGCAGTCTGACTCCAGAGGGGTCTTCTTCTAGAAGTCATGAGGGCAAAAAGCCAAACAAGTTCTAAGACTAAACTTCATGAAAAAGTCTCACAGTGTCATGGTTTCCTGTGCCAATTGAGAACTGGACATGGTGTCTCAGCAGTTCCCTTTAAGACTGTTCTACAAACGCAGAATAACTCCATATAGTCATTGCATGATCCCTGTAAGTTTCCTAATCTGAATGATTGGTGCCCATGACCTTCACCTTTGTCTTCTCACAAGGCTGCAGTTGCAACTTGCTACGTGCTGTTCTCTTCAGGAACATCTTGCAGAGACACACTGTGCTTTCTTTCAGGGAAAGTTTATAGATGTTCTTTCTTTTTACTCGTTAAGATCACAGTGAGAAATGTTATAAATAGCTTAAACTTGTGAAATTTGTTCAGAGAGCTTTGATAGTAACTTCTTTTTGGAGCAAGGCTACTGGATGAAAGCTCCCAGATCTTGCTTGTTTGCTGAGGTGGTAAAGTGAGGAGATTTTATGGGAAATGTAAGACTTTAGAAAGTAGCAGTTTTAACACAGCATAGGTCCAGGGCATTGTAAATTCCAGCTCCATCTTTTAAGAATGGATATGTTTCTGTCCCAGGGAAAATAAAAAGTCTCTGGTGCATAGAGGTAGGTTTGGAAGTGGCAGACAGTAACTCAGTACTGAGTTAGTGCCTGTCTCAGTGACCTATGCTCCTGGTTTGTGTAGGTGTGGAAATGCCAGTGGGCGGCTAGCAAAGGCTTTTAGTGATTCTATGAAAGGCTCCCCTCAAGAATCAAATAAAAATCCCCCACCTTTGATGCTTTAAAGATGCTTGGCTTGCCCTATGACATTAAGTGCATTGTATGGAAAGGTTTTCCTTCAGGAACACACACACACACTCCACCCACAAATTTTTTCACAGTTCAGAAACTACAGTGCAGATAGATTTATGTATTCTAGTGCTCATTATTCTGTTTGCATTGTATGATAGAGCAGCAGCATGGGAACACTTCTGGAAAATGCAGCTCTTCCAGACTGCTTTAGCATGGGTCCTTTCCAAAGGGCACAGTCCTTCAGGAATGGGCTGCTCCAGCGTGGGTCCCCCTGTGGAGCCACAGGTGCTGCCAGGACCCTGTTGCAGCATGGACTCTCTGTGGACTGTAGTGTATCTTCACCACCGTGGTCCTCCATGGGCTGCAGGGGTACAGCCTGTTTCAGCATGGTCTTCTCCACAGCCTGCAGGGAAATCTGCTTTGGCACCTGCAGAACCTCCTCCTTCTTCTCTGATCTAAGTGTCTACAGGCTTGTTTCTCTCACATTTTTCTCACACCTCTCTCACACAGCTCCTACGCAGCATTTTTCACTTTTTCTTAAATATATTACCAAAGTGTTGCTGATGGACTCAGTTTTGCCAGCAGTGGGTCCATCTTGGGGACTGATGGGACTGGCTCTGCCCATCATGGGGACAGCTTTTGGTGTCTTATCAGGGATGAAGTCATCCCTGCAGCTTTCCTGCTACTAAAACCTTACCACTTACACCCAGTAAAAACTGCCTAGGGATGGATTTCAAATGTACAAAATCTCAACAAGATAAAGGTTGTTCTCAACTTTTTATGTTGCTTACAGAAAGATTCTGGACCCTTAAACTGTCCAGGGCTGCCAAGATGAGCAGGATCTGCAGGCCACACTTCTTGAATTCTGAGGCAGTGCCATATGAAAGTGTGACTCCCTAGCCTGAACAGCATCTAGAAGGCACTGTTTGCCATCCCGCACCCTGGGATCTCAGCACACTCATAGAATCACTAAATATCCTGAGCCAGAAGGGGCCCACAAGGATCAGTGAAGTCCAACTCCTGACCAGCACCATCCCCCAAAAGTCACACCATGTTTGGGCAATGCCTGAGAGCATTGTCCAAACACTTCTTGAATTCTGGCAGATTTGGTGCTGTGCCCAGTTCCCTGAGGAGCCTGTTCCAGTGCCTGACCACCCTATGGGTGAAGAAGCTTTTCCTAATATCCAGCCTAAACCTCCTTGACTCAGCTTCATGCCATTTTCTCAGGTCCTGTCACTGGTCAACAGAAAGGAGAGGTCAGTACCCACCCCTTCCCTTCCCGTCATGAGGAAGTTGCAGGCTGTGATGAGATCTCCTCAGTCTCCTCCAGGTGGAACAAGCCAAGTGACCTCAGGTCATCCTTGTATGGCTTCTCCTCTAGATGCTTCACCATCCTTGTTGCTGTCCTTTGGACACTCTCTAATAGCTTTTTATCTTTTTATACTGCTGCATTCAGAGCTGCCCCCAGCCCTCGAGGTGAGGCTGCCCCAGAGCAGAGCAGAGCGGGACAATCCCCTCCCTTGCCCGGCTGGTGATGCTGTGCCTGATGCACCCCAGGACACTGTTTGCCCTCCTGGCTGCCAGGGCACTGCCTCATGTTCAGCTTGCTGTAGACCAGAACCCACTCTCCTCTCCATGACTGTGATGCAGAGCTGGGCTGTGCTCCTCTAACATGCTGGATTCTGTTCTTCCTGAGCAGTAGCAGCATCTGTGTGCCTGGCCCAAGCTTCCTAAAGGCAATCTTTCAGAGCTCTTCTGTGTTGTTTGTGGAAGATGCTTCAGTTCTCTGTGGCTCAATTTCCTTGTCTATGTGTTTGGGAGTGGAAGAGGAAATTTGCAAATGCTTAAATGAGTGAGTTCCTAGAATGAAAGCTGCTATTCAGGCAAAAGCTTTAGTTTAAATTCCCCAGGGCAGACATTACTGCTTATTTGTGAAAGAGTGCTCAGTGTGAGCAGTCTTCAGTAATCATAGCATTGACAATGAAAATATTCTTTAACATTTATCTTTCGTTTCACCTTGTGGCAGCAGATTTCCAATTTGAGCTGTGAACCTGCAAGCTGCTTTGCACAGATTTCTTTATGCACAAGGAGTAGTTTGCAAGTCTGGGGCCACATATACTTAGAAATGAGGGAGTGTGTTTTGACAAAATTTGGAACAAATTTGTTATTTTTCGTGGGTCTCAGCATGACTTAAATAATAAGTGATACTGAAAGAGTACTGCTATCTGGAGAAATTGCATGGAGCAAGTTCTTCTCCTGTATGAAAGGGAAACATACAAAACAAATGTGATTTCTTTTGCCATATAAATCTTTTGAACAATTTATTCCACTGAACACTGCAATTTTGTAAATGAAGCACAGCTAGCATGAAACCTTCTTGAAACTAGGCCCTTGAGAGGATAAAAAATCTTTCCCTTTCTGTGTGTTTGCTCGGCATAGACTTACTCCCCAAAAGACTGGCAGCACCATTTCCAGTTCAAAAGTAATCTCTCATTTCCCACCCCTAAGGGATTAATAGGGCTGAAGCCTGGCTCCACATTTTAGTGCATTATGTATCAGCCCTGGAAGTAAGGAGAGGGTGAAAGATCAGGCTTTTAACCGGCCTTTGGTGAGTCCCCTTGACTAAAGGCATGTGGCAGCTGCCCTTTGAGGAACACCTTTCCAGTGTGTCCACTTCAAGCAAGGGCTGGGAGCTGGAGTCTGGGGATGCTGGAGCTTGGAGGCACACAGCTGTGGGGACAGTGCCCTCTGCATCCATTCTCTCACCATGCTGGCAAGGGCTGGGATTCCACCTGTCCCCAAAACTCCAAAGACTTTGCTTCAGCCACAAGACAGTGCCTTTTGTTACTTGGTTTCTTTCCTTACTTGGGGCAGTATTTTTTTTAACTCTTTGTGGGATGGCTTAACTGCTGCAAGAACCAGCCTTGCAGCCTCGTTTGGAAATGCTGGGATAAATAAGATCTTGGTTTCTTTTCTTAAGCTAAATTTTTACAAACCTGTGGAAAGAAAAAAAACAAAGCAAGAAGAAGGGGGAGAAATAGGTGCCTGTGTACATGCAGGGGCAGAGGTTATGGGGCACAGGTGGGGAGGGAGCCCATCGCAAGGTGGTGGGTGGCAGGTGCACAGGGAGAGGCTGCCCATGCCCATCCTGCTGTGCTGAGCCATAAAGGCTCTGCCAGGAGAAGGTGGCCGTGGAAATCCTTCAGCAGGGCTTCCAGCCAGAAAGGCAGAAACCTTACCCCGTCACTGGGGCCCACCAGTGGGTCACTGGGGTTACTGGGGCAGCAGTGGGAGGGAGGCCCCTGGGCCTGCCACGAACCTCAGGCTGCCCTCTTGATGCATGGCTCGATCTGCCTGAGGAAATGACCCAAAGCAGCCGGGTGATTTTCTGAGTTAACAGAGTTTCCTTTGACCTTGGGTTTAAAACATCTGACTCCTTTCCAGGAGGAAACACTAAAGGACTCATGAGGGATGAGGGGGAAGGGCTTCTCTCGGCCGGTGTTACTCTGGCACAGATTGGATGTCCTGCAGTAGATATTAATAGTTTACAGGCAGGTTACTAAGTGCCAAAAGACCCAGGGAAAAGCTGCCATGCTCCTCCATGGAACTGGGATATGTCTTCTCCTTAAAGAGCCTTGTTAAACTGCCTTAGAACAACTCAAGCCTGACAAAGTGGAACTAATTGGCCTTCATCTTCCCAACCTTAAAAAAACAGCTTTGAAATCAGAAGGAGTTTTGAGGCAATGATATTCAATATAAGGAGTAAAGCATAAATCCAGATTTTAAGAAATTCTGTGTAATTTAAAAAGTTATAAATCTGCAGTCAGTGAGACGTCAAAACACCTGAGAGAAAAGCAAAGGCTGCAGGCCACCTCCCTGTCAAGGGCAGAGGTCACCCCTCTTCTCAAGTGGGCAGCAGAACCCTTAAAATAAGAGACTGTCTTGTGTATACACACACTCTTCCAAACTCCTTGGCCTGTTCCACCTTGCTTTGATTTTGAATGACATATTAAGGACTGTATATAAATCCAGATCTCTCCCTCTTCAAACACCACTGTTAATATCAGTTCTAATCTCTTTTTTCCAGTCTTTTAATGTATTTTTTTTCTTTTTTTTTTCCTTCGAGGACAAGGATTTCAGAAGATAATTATTTTTATTTCCTTGGTTGATGTTATTCTGTTTTAGCCCTTTTTTTTCACAAATGGAGCAGATCTGGTAGTTTCACTCTGCACAATTAGTGTGAGTTTCAGTGATTAAAAATTATTCTAGTCATAATTATTTATTGCGACGCCAGGAAAGGATATGTCAAACCTAGACAATCAGTTCAGCATTTGGCTAACCTAGACCAGACCCCAACCAAATCGACCTTTTCCCACTACTGAAAACATGTTTAATAACCTTATTTTAATATAATTAAAAATATCCACTTATTTTTTAAGCAGTTACTTAAATAAAATAAACTGATATTCTACATTCTTATTATGAACTGTGTCATTATTCCATACTTTTGTTGAGGCTTTTAAAGATCTCAGAAAAAATTGAACTCAGTTAGTGTCTTCTTGTGCTCGAAGGTACTGCATGGGAGATAGTTTGTAGCTGGTCCCTCTTCCTAAGACCTATAGATCTGTGCATGTAAAGTGCAGAAGATAAAACAGATAGAGAGAATTGAAATGAGATGACCCAGCTTCAGATGATCCAGCAGATAAGTAATGAAATTCAAGTTTCATTATGTACAGGTCTGTACATTCCTGGTGCACTGTACCTATTCCAATTTCTCAATAATAACATGGCTTCAGTTCAAATCTTTCACTTCAGGATACTTTGTGTCTGAAGTTACTTGAAAAATACCTGATTGAAGTTCTAAGATGGAAACATCACATTAAGCACTTTCGGGACTGATTTTAACCTTTTCATGCAGGATCACAGTGTTACAGCTGCATATACTATGAAGACTGATTTTCCCTGGAGAAATTACATGCCATGTCTTCTTTTTATGTTTCCTATAAAGTTGCCTATATGTCCTAATTCTACAGCTACAGAAATTAGCAGGCCCCACTGATTTCAAAAGATTCAAAATAAGCCAAACTAAAGCCAAATCATGGAAGAGTTAGTGTGCCCTCAGCATGCACCTGGCAAAAAGGAAAGAAGTCATAGGCACACAGCATTAAATCCAGTTGTCCACACTAAATTTGAGAAGTTATCTCAGCTTCCACCACCCACACAATGCAGTACTGACCCTTAGGAATTCAGCATTAGTACAGGGGGGTCACTGTAACCTCCCCTCATGGTACAAAGTAAGGAACAGAAATTTGTTCAACACTGGCTGGAGTTTTGAACAGGATTACTGAGTTCAGGTGAATTTCCATTCTCACCATTAATGATTAAAGAAGGATCTTCACAATTAGATCACAGAGGTACAAAGCACTCAGGCCTGTGGACTAGGTTTAAAATAATCAAGGAGGAAGTCGGGTTGGAGTGGGGTTTTTTGCACTGTTTTAAGCCATCAGCACAGTCCCTGACCAGAAAATGCCTTTCTGAACTGTCACTGTCTGGAGAGAACCTCTGGCTTTTAAAATGACGAGGCCCTCCTGCCACTTACCTGTTTAACTTAAGATTTTGCAAGCTTCTTAGGTGACTTTGACAGAGGTATCTATTCCATACTTGCAATTTATACTAAGATTTTAAATAAAGGATTAATGAGCAATTATTGTTTTTTAAACATAACTAACGTACACGTTAATAAACCAAAGAGTAGAAGCTTTTGCAGATTACTGGAAGAAACATGGTGATCTATTAGAATTTACAACATTTGTCAGGCACACAATAAAACAACTCTTTATTGGTTATAAATTCTTGGGAAAAAGAGCTGTAAGGTCAAAGGTGCTCAGTATGCTGTTTACCAGAATAAAACCAGAAGTATCTTTTTTGGCTGATTAAAATGGCTTTCTGAGGAGGAATTAAATCTGCAAGGAGGTTTGGAAGTGAAAGTTTCCCTGTGAATTAAAGCATGATAGCTTTCAGGAGTAACAAATACTTAATTAATATGGGAGGGATGCCAGAGGCAGTTATTTTAAAAATAAACTTGAAAGCAAGCACAGGAATTCCCTGAAACAAAGCTTTTCTGTTGCCATTTTCTGAGAACATGTTGTCTTATTCGCCTATTTGGTAGGCTGGCATCACAGATGCATCATTCTGATTGTCATTTAAATAGAAGCTTTATTTTATTTCATTCTAAATCACTTCCATGAATCTCTCATCACCTAAGCCTGGCATTAAAGAGAATTCAAAATCAAACAAGTTACTCAAGAAAAAATTGTCCTTTGACAGAACTGGGGCTTCAAGTGCATTTAAATTTTTCTGCAGATTGAATGAGATGGAGAAAGGGGCTTCTGTGTATTGACAGCTGATTTTTTATTAAAGAATTTGCACAATAGTTAATATAAAGGTTCAGGGCGAATCTGCACGCTTTGTATATATGGTGATAAACGAATTTACATTTACGAATACTGCAGAAGACAGAGTGATGATAACAGAATAATGGCTTTGTAAAAATCAGATTTTCTCATGTAATTGTTGCAAGTACAAGCAGATGAACAGTTTTGGCTCTTCATGGTGGTGGTGCTACAGTAGTACACAGAAATTGCCAAAAGTTGCATTTACCTTTTACTAATAAAGTGCTCATGCAAAGTTAATTAATATCAGAAGTAAATTAGCTACTTTATTTTCCTTACTTAACTACATGAATTAATCCTGGATTCAATGAGGAGAAGTGTTTCTCTTAGCAAATGAGAAATGCAGTGATGTGAATAGGTAGTGCTCTGTAACATTCGACATTTTTAAATTCAAAAGTAGAAAATAGAAAGGTTCATTAGTTCCCCTTACCTGACTTTCTGACTAAGAAGCTATTGTGAAGAGGAACAATTTTTTTTTCCCTATGAGTTTCATTAGGTCTCATTTCTGTGTCATATTACAGCAGAGAGCACCCTAATGATTCTAACTGCGTTTGACAGACACTATTGGCAGGACCATAGAGTTGCATCAGCAGAACCAGTCCTTACTCATTCTTTCACAGGGTTTTCTGCTGTGCTCATTCTTCACAGCACACTGATGAGAGGAACCGAAGCAGTTGTTCAGTTTTAGAGATGGGTGACAGAAGCACAGGGGTACCAGGTGATAAGCCTGACATGTTTTGCAAAGCTAAGCCCATGCTTCAGGTCTTTTGGTTCCACTCCTGCTCTGGAGGTGCCAGTGCCTCTTCCCTGGTTTCATGGTGATGGATGTTATGGGAATACACAAACCCTGTGCCATCAGACCTCTTCACAGATATGCCCTTATCACAATGTCCTAGTTTGTCCTGGGGTTGCAAAACATCTTTGATGCAAACTACTAATCAGAAATATGATATTGAAATAACATTGGTCAATACAGAAAAGGAGATTAATCTGTCCAGTACAAATTTTTATAAGTATCTGTTTGTACTGTACTGCTCAGCACCAGTCATAATGTGAACATGCTGCTGCCTCTTTAGAGAGGGAAGAGTTGAGCTGCAGTATTTTGGCTGCACAGCTTTCAGTTTGATAGTGCTCTGGCTTCATAGCATGTCTTTAATCCATGGGAAAGGTAGGAGCCAGGGCCAAACAAGTGCTGGGAATGAGGAGCTATGACTTCAGCCCCCTCATTCCCAGGGGCACCTGGAACTCATTTCCCAGCTGAATTGTTCTAACCATTGGCCAGGGTGGCAGGACCACTACCTAGCCAAAGAGGGCTGAGCAGATGTAGTTCTTGGTACCATTTAGGTTGTGGAAAACCTCCCTGTTTGTCTTCGAACAACAGGGAATATTTGGCATCTACACTTTTAAGGAAGAAGACTTCAGATCAAATCAGAAAGCCTGTGCTTAGGAATACAAGGAACTTTGTAATTTAACTGTAGTTTTAGGGGTTTCTGCTTTTTTCTTATCTACTTAAGCCAACTACCTATTAAAGAAGGCAGTTAAAATGTGGTGTCTACCAGGATAGTAATAATTTTATTTTCTTCTAGGTAGATGTTTGGTTATTATGAATTTGATTGTTTAACATCCTTTTAATTTTTATTAAATACATAAGCTATAAATTAAACATACACCAGTTTAAAATACACTAATAAAATGAATACATTTTATTCAAAATAATGCAATATTTTAATATTACATATTTAGTATATAATTTTCCAAGAAAAGTGTGAAATACTTTTAATGTGATACGCTCATCTCTTGATCTTCAACATTCTTTTGAAAATAAACATTTATTAATATCTTCATTGATCCCTGTATATGCACAGATGACAGAAGAGATATTTGGCCAGTGGGATCAGAATCTGACCTACAACAAGCAGGTCAGTTGCTGTTAGCTTAAAAATTTAGTTTTCTTTTTTCAGTTTTATAATGTTCATGTAAGGTAGCTTGGAGCACGGGATCCATATATTAATTTTAATTAAACAAGCAAATGTTCACACAGTTTTTGTTATGAATTTTAATTTCTGTAAGCCAGGTGTAAATAGGATTCAGAAGTTTGAATGACAGAGTTCTCTGATGAGACATCTATAATCTTTTACTTTGGAATATATTAGCTTTGGTTCGATTACAATATATGAATACATACCATTATGAGACATCTCTGCTTCTCTAACAGGCACAATTATTTGGCTTTCTGTTCATGTGTATCATGTAATACTGGTAATGATTTTCAGCCCCTTATTCCTCATTACTACACACTCCTTTTACTTCATATTTTAATATGTCGATGTCAGTGCAGTGCAATTTGTTTAGTGTGAAGCAATTCAAAGGGAACTGAATAAATATCAAGTATATTCACATAAAACACATGGAACCTTTTCTTACATTTTTATGGCTGCTATTCACACCAGACCCATCTAAAAATCACTGACTGGTACTGTGTTACTCAATTACTTATTTTTTCCATTCTGGACTTAAGGATAGCTGCCTTTGATATGTCTAATCCATCCATGGGTAGAACTCAAAGATTTTGATCTAAGTAATTTCCAGCAATTTTGATGTCCACTAATATTTAGGCTCAAGCTTGTGGATGCCCTCAACTAACTAAACCACATGCACAGCTCTTTCTTGTTCTGGACACCTTTTGCAGCTCTTCCTTAATGTAATTGCTTCCTGTATTTAGGCAAAGTCACATGTTTTGCATTATAGCATCTGCAGATGTTGTCTTTCCTTTGAGAATGTAATAGTGTCCTTCTCCATCATTCTCCTTAGCTGCAGGGAGACACCTGCAAGACTCCAACTCTCACAGGGCATGAAGGCGAATGGAGGGAAAAAATCTGTCCTCTCCACCTTCCTCACACTGGCAGAAGTTAAAAATATACCTTTCATTTCTTTTCTGAAACCTCTGAGGTGGACCAAGAGCAAGTCTCACACAACAGAAGGCAAAACCAGTCTATATTCCGACTTTTCACCTTCACTGCTTCTTTACGCTTCTTTTTGGAAAGAGGAGTGGGTATTTGTCTGTTCCTTCCCTTCCTCTACCTTTGTGGAGCAGCTACATGTCCTCCCCCGGAGCTCTTTGGAGACTTGGCCAGGTAAGTTTGTGGCAGCTTCTTCACCCCTCGAAGAGAAATGATACCGAGAAAAGGGGGCAGGAGTCACAGGGGACACAAAATCTGAGAGGATGCCAAGTTCCCACAAACCAGATGGCAGGAAGTTTGTAACAGTTCTGGGTGGCAGGAGAGGCACCAAGATATCACCCGGTATGACTGGTATTATGTGCAGACCCAAGAAAGTAATTTCTGATTATTAGCACAGTAAGGACACTGAAAATTGGATTACTTGTTAAGTTACCTAGGGTCAGCTAAGAAGTGGAAGGAAAGACTAAGGCACCTCATTTTAGGAATGTAATTACCACTTACAGCTATTGCATGTTTAGAATTGGAAAACATATGTTTGACAATATTGCATAGCTATAGATTTATAGTTTAGTTCTTCAACATGAAAATTCTATATAATGCTTGCAAAGATATATTAGTAATTCATTCAAATCAACTCAACAAAGCACAGCTGAGGTTGCCGAGTGGGAGATCGCAAGCAAGATGTTGAGTGGTGTGTGGCCTTGTGCCAATCACTGGGGGATCAATCCCACGAGTGACAGGCTGCCAGCCTAAGTAAGAAACATGGATTGCCGCCCTCCAAGGGCTCTGGGAGCTAGTTTCCTACCCAGCTCGCAGACCACCCATCCAGTCTGTTTCTTGCCAGTTTGCCCAGGAGGAAACTGTGGGAATGAAGTGGTATAATGGGCTGACCTCCCTCTTCTTTCAGTAAAAAGTAAAAAAGCAATGCCAGAGCCTCTGGCAATCATGCTGTGCATGCAGTGTGAAGGAAGGAGGACTGTGTGGGGATGTCCCTTGGGGTAGTGGGTGTAACTACTGACGAATGGAGTAGTATTCATATAATTTACATATGAGTCCTCATATCGTGCTGCTCTTATGTTAATTTTTGTGTCACATCTGAGCCATAGAGCTTTCTCTGCACATTCACAGAAAGTTAATTTTAATCCTGCAAATAAGTAGTGTTTCATTACATTTATTCTGAATTTGCAGTTAAATCAACAATTAAACTGGCATCCAGTTAAGAAACAGAAAAAACCAAGTGGCTTATGTAAATAATTGCTTTGAAAAATATTATTGAAATTTTCAAATATCAAGATCAATAAGGAAAAAGTTAAAATCATATGCACTGAGCAAAATAAAATAATTTCTACATTTGAGAAAATTAATATTATTTGGGTACATTTCATAATGTAAGAGGACTACTTAATCTTCTCTTCTGATTTTTTAAAGACAGGATGTATCATTAAATGCCATATAAAAGAAAAAAACCCAAGTTTTATTTTTTCTTTTTTTAGCTGCAAAGGGCTATGACTAGTATTCCCTTAATTAATATGCTTATGGTAGTGACTAGTGAGCTCTTAGTCTTTTACTTAAGAACTTAATTTTACAGCCTCTGTGTGTATCAGAGTTTATCTGACCTTCATTGTAAAAGAAAAGGTAAGAACGTATATCTCAGATTTCCCAAGTGATAGAGATTCATTTTCATTCGTTCTATGAACTGTATATCCCTAAACAGCAGGAAATATATTTACTGTCAAATGCGTGCTTACAAGCACTCAATTACTGATGAAGTTGCAATTAGGAATCTGACAGATGAGGGATTAATTCTCCAGAAATAGGATTTCTTCCTTCTTCTTGTTATGAACACATGCATATGGAGGAAACAGATCTGAGTATGCCGGATGAATAAATGAAGAAGTCTAGGATGAAACAGAACAGCTGGAAATGTAACTGGTGATAACTAAAGGCTAATTAGCTTCAATGAGCAATTTTCCACCTGGTTTTCTATTAGCCATATAGAAAGAGGAGCTAGAGAAATTGCATGGTGTGCATTTTCATTCTGAAATTCGATACGAACTGCTGTTCTACCTACATGGTAATTGGAAAATGATTGTCTCTTATGGGTATACATATTAATGTGACTGATTTGCAAAAATTCTTTCATTTCTTTCTAAGGACTGACTTCGTTTTTTACATTCATTGTCTTACTGGAGATGTGAGTAGTTCTTAATTTAATAGATATTTAAAATGAAGAGTCTACTTCTAAGAGTATTTTTGATTGCTAAAGCTTTTTCCCTGATACCCTTTGTCAATTCTGACTAGTCTGGTATAGCCTGCTATAGCACTTCCTAATCAGCAGTTTCAGATTTTGTCCATAATCCCTGCAGCTTTTGACTACTGCTTAGAACATCCTGTGCAATGAATAATGAAGTTTTTATGAAACTTCTTTATTTTATGAGTAATAAAACAAGTCATTTAAGAAGTAGGAAAGGGACACTAGATGCCGTACAAAAAACTTTTCATCTTATTACACACATCTGTATTTATTATATAAAATAAAATAAAAACCACTGCTTCTTATACATATTTGATTCCTCTGTATTTAGCATCCTTTGGTTCTGTGTGATCCTTCAGTTTGTTATCATGTAGGAAACTGGGTTCTGAGTCCTGTTTACAAGGCTTTTAAAGAGAACTGAGGCTATGTAAGTTTGGAATGAAATGTCCTCATATTACATTCAAAAGTCAGGAGATGGACATCAGGAATGAATGTCATCTTTCCAAACCTGAACTGTCCAGAAGGGAGCTGCTGTATTTTAGTGCAAAGAAAATAGGCTTAGTTCCTTTCTTGAGTTTTTCTCTTTTTCAGATGCTTCTGATGCCTGTCCTGTTGATAAGGATGGCTAGCTGTGATTGGCCATGTAAGCGTGGAAGTTGAGAAAAATAAATAATAAAAATGGAAGATGGAATGATTCAGCTTCTGTCTATACCTGGTTTTATCCTTTAACTGTCACAGGAGTCACTCAGAGGGTGGTCAGTCCCTGGAACAGGCTCTCCAGGGAAGTGATCATGGCACCAAGCCTGTCAGAGTACCAGGGGTGTCTGGATGACACCCCTAGTGGTATGAGTTAGTTTCAGGTTGTCCTGTGAGGAGCAGGGTGTTGGACTTGATGATCTTTATGGGTCCCTTTCAACTTGAGATGTTTTATGATTCAAGAATTCTATGACTCTACATGACTAACTCAGGTTTAGGAAGTAACATTCAGAAATCTTAGTCAGGTTGGGTGAATCCCACCATATATTCTCTAGGAAATCAAGGATATCCTTCCATTTTGAGAACAGTGAACAGAGGCATAAGGCTGAGATATTGCCTTCCAGTCTTGCATTGGATGCTTACTTTTGGCTTTAATGAAATAATGAAGCTTTACTTCTTACTGAAGTAGAGTCTTCAGTTTCTACAAAATCAGTATGTTCCTAAGCATTGTCTTGCCCATGGGAAAGCCAAAAATCCATTTGCTGAGAACCTTATAATTTACAGTGATTGCCTTTCCTTTGTACAAGTGGTTTCACTATAACTCATGTCACAGATATTTAATTATTTTTCTTCATTCTTTTTTAAAGGAAACTGCCCTTAAGAACCAGTATCTAATGATCTCCTTAAGCTAAAATGTCACTCTTATTTCCCTATAGCAACTGTTTGGGATCACGGGTAGGAAAGGGAAAATTTTGACATGGGAATTCATGATACTTATATGATCAAAGACACCTTCATCTACAAGACAAGTCAAAGGATCAATATAATTTTCATTACTTGCCACAACAAAGGCTTTTAAAAATAATGAAGTGGAGTTGTCCTTTTTAAAAGCAAAAAAACCCCCAAGCCGCTGTAATTGTCAAAGGTATGGTATTCTGTTGCTTATTAATGAGACTTCTGTAGAACAAGTTCTTGCCAGGGTTGTTTTCAATCTTGACATTCTGATTAAATTTTAATTTTATTACAGTAAAAGATGAAAAATTGACTGTAACAGTCAAAATATAATCTCTGCAATGCAGTCAATGCAGCAAATACATTTACTCTAATGCCCATAAGAGATACTACAAGATTTGGAAAAACAGCATGTAAACTATTAATAAATATTGCTGTAGTAGGAAGAGATGTGCCAAATCCAGCAGTAATGATAATAACTGATTGTATTTCTGAGAAATGTAGCTATTTAAAAGATTGTTTGATGGAAAGTGTGGGGGTCAAGACTTGTTATTGCTCTGACAGAAAATATACGTGATTCATTTTATATAGTTCTTGATTGAAAAAGCATAGAAATGTTGATATCTGAAATAGCTAGAACCCTGAAAACTTTGTACTTTTGTGAGATGTTTATATTTTGAAAACTGGTTAGGAACTACCTGATCATGGTAAAACAATTTTGAAAATAATTAAATGCTCTGCAGTTTAGACATTAAAATAACTAGCCAAGGATTTTTTATTTTCTTTTATGCTCACCGCTTTGCTGATAGAAAGCAGTGTGATCTGAGGGATAAAAGGGAAATGCAAAGTAACGCTAAAATTAGCAATCAGTTTTACAATGTGGAAATAAAAGGTGTCAAGAAATATTCCTTCATCAATTTTAGGTGTCTCAGAGTAAAAGAAAGAAGGAATAGGTGTTCCTGCCAGAGATATTGTCCTAAATGTTTACATTTTGTGATAGATTTTATTGATACGGGTCAGTATGTTCAAGTGAGGTGCTTCTTTAACTCCTGATTATGAGGCGCAAATGTCAACATGTTCCTTGTTCAGGTGATTGATGTACATGCTGGAGTGGGGGTTTCTGTGGAAAGTCATAGTCATAGCTAGGAGAAGCCTTCTTTGGCTTCAGACTTCGAGGAACAAGGAGTCCCTTATGTTCTTCAGTTTTCAAGATCTCAAGACAGCCATCACTGGGGCAGCATAGCAGCAAACTGATGAAGGAATTAATTAATGAAATGAAAATTCTAAAAGCAGGGCAAAGCTACAACTCTGAGATGTTTGGGTCTTACTTTTCAAAGTACCTGCAGGAAACTGATACCTTGGGTTTTAACTTTTATATTTTTCAAATCCCGTACTGCTAGTGTAACTCCTGTAGCTCGTTAAGTGCTGTTCTTTATGCTAAGATAGACATAACAAAACCTCTCTAACTTGCTCTCCAAGGACACCCAGAACAACAACTGTAAACCATCATCTTGGGGAGAGGGGGGCAAGCTTGGGGGAAATCACATCATTAGCTGGGTTCTGGTTGGTGAATTTATGCTGATGTCAAAGTGTGAAGGACTCGTGACCTGTCGTCCATTTTGGGATCCACTGAGGCAGGATACTCTGGAGCCCAAAAGTGTACATCCAAAGGCCTTTCAAATAAATACCACCTTTTTTCCTTTATTCCTGTGTAGTCTCTGTTTCTAGGTAGCCATTTAAGCCATCAAAATCTTCACGGTGTGGTGGCGGCCAGGGCTCCACTGAGGTGGCAGGGCAGGGCCTGGCATCTCTCCCGCAGCCCCAGCCAGGGCACCGCACACCTCTGAGGGGAATGGACGCATGGTCCCAAAGCTCTGAGTGGGTGGGAAGTGGCCATGGGGGTCCTGACAGGACCTGGCATCTCTCCCACAGCCCCAACCAGAGCACTGCACACCTCTGAGGGGAAGGATTCATGGCTCCAGGACTGCGGGCGGGTGGGAAGTGGCCGTGGGTGTCCCGGCAGGCCCTGTTGGTACCCCCAGGTTCCCTGTCACCTTAATGTAACCCCAGCATAAAGCGAGTAATTGGCCACAAAGAGCAGCAGTTTCTGGTGCTGTTTGGTAAGTTTTTATTTTAGGTCATGTTTCCTTTTTAAAATCGTGGGGTTTTTTAACAGGGTGTTGGTGGTGTAGCATCTCTCGGTAAATTTGCAGGTAAAAAACAAAGGCAGAAGGAGTGCTGCTAATGGGACTCTCCATTAATTAGGTCCAATATTTTCAACACTGGAAAAACAATGCTGTGTGTCAGTGCACCATTGTCCTGGTGCGGCTGGTGAAGGGATGGAGGCCTGGAAATCGTGACTTGGCAGCATGGTTGGGTCTGTCTGCAAGGCCCTGTGAACAGAGGAGCCCTTAGGGAGAAGGAGGAAAACCACGGTCTTTGGCTGCTTCCTTCAGTGCTGCTTTTCATGACTTTAAATGATTCTAAGTCATGTGTAACAGGTTTCAGGAAGAACTTCCTAGCACTTAGGTGTTAGATGTATTTTGCAGTATGAAAATATGTGAGAAAGATGGGTTGCAGGGTAAAATTTCTGTTAAATAATGAGCTCTTTTATGAACAATCCCACTGCGGTTATTCTGAGTTCTGTTGTTCAGGTAGAATATTTCTTGTACAAGCAGCAAATGCATCACATATGTTTGTGAATATACCTATGATGAGTGACAGATTCAAAAAAAGATCAACACCCCACTGGGTACTGAACATCGTTTTTTCTGCTCTTAAAGTTGTCTGGCATGAAGCAGTATATAAATGTATATACAGTGATATATGAACAAGAATAAATACAATTACTTGTATTCAGAACCAATCAACCTCTGCTTTGTTCATATGGCTGAGGCTATAAAAGCAAGACAACTTGTGGAAAACATGTGAATACCATTTATTTCTTAAGCTAAATGCAGTTGTGTTTCACTGGATGTATGTTTTGCTGCCTCTTGACTCTCTCCGTACATTTCATGCAAACACCGGGAAAAGCCAGGCAAGAAGTGGTGTGTTTGAAATACACAGATTTGTATTCTCTCTATACTCAGTATGGCATTTGTGCTTCTGCCTGAATGGGATGCTCAGTTTGAGAGACAGGTGGAGACTAAATGGGATTGAAGAGACTTAGGAGTGTTTAATATATATCTACAGCTATTTGCTTGGCAAAGATGATGACGTTCAATTGCATGCTAATTCCTTTGCAAAGCCAATAAAAGAGCAGGTTCTTTCCTTACAGAAACTGACTTAGAAGTCTAACAGTGTAGACTGTTGTTGTGGTTTTTTGTTTTTATTTCTTTTTAAAATTTTTTTTTAACTGATAGCACATAAAACCTAAGCTATTTTGACCTTATTCTTCTCCATGGTTAAATGCAAGAGTAAAGAATTTTAAGGACAAGAGGTGAAGGATTACTCAGGAGGGTGACAGTACTCCCATTTGAGAGCATGATTTGATGAAGAATAGAGTAAAGCAGAAGATGGGCAGTGGTGAGTAGTATTTTCTGTACTGACAAAAGGGAGAATTTCCTCAGTGAAGTAAAAATCTCCTGAGAGACAACATCAGCTTGTGGAAAAATATGTACTCTCTGTAACTAAGATTGGTTGAAACATGATTCATCTTTGACTGTAAAGAATTTAGAGAAAAGAGAAATAACAGCATAAATTGATTTAGAGAAAATTTAAAGAATTTACCACAAATTGGTCATATTTCAAGCTCAGGAGAAAATTCAGACTTCTGTGAAACTGACTGAACAACTTCTCTTGAATATAACGGAAACAAAGGTTTTTCAATTGTGTTTAAGAAAAGAATGTCATTTGCTTCTGGAATCAGTAGAGAGAACAAAAGGGAGCACAATTAAGAGATGAAATTTGTATCTTCTGCAATGATAAACAGAACAGGACAAATTAATCTTTGACTTGGGTTAAGAAATGTGATTAGACATAATTTTGTTGAAATTCTGCTGCTTTGCCAAGGACAAGTTTTAGCAAACCCCTGAGGATAAAATAAAAATTACAATGTGCAGCTATTGCAGGCAGGGATTGAGGGTGCTCTTGTACAGATACGGTGTGCATTAATGATAAGCCATAATGTTTCAGAAGTGACAGTAGAAAGTTATTCTAATTTGCTTTTGTCTCAATTAGCTTATATTTTGACATTCTACTTAATCAAACTGAGTTTTATTTAACTTCTATCTACTGACAACTGACCTGCTTTCTTTCCCTCTCCCCCATGAAAGCTGATGGCTTAATGCACAGAAGCTCATGGCCAGCAAAGTTGAATTAGCTTTGTCTATTAAATATTTTCAGAGAAAAGTACCTGACATGTCAGTTACTGCTTAATATATCAAAGACAAAGGAATTATATGCCTTCTAAATAAGGAATTCAACAATAACTGCAGCCCTCCTATTATAACTGTGCATATGATCTCATATAAATCCATACTCTGTACCCAGCCACTGTGATGTCAATACCTTGGTTCCATTAAGATAGATGAGAGATGATCAGGGTTGGAACAAATGAGGCAATTATGGTCTAAAATGCATTGTCTAGCAAATAACCATGTGCTTGCCTGTAAGTTCTTCAAGACAAGATTTGTCCTTTTGTTCCTGTACAGTGTCAGCACAAGGGGAATCTGTGCTGTGACTAAATCTCTAAACACTACTCCAATAGAAGCAATTATAAACCATACTGAGGAGGATTATTTGTGTTTTGGAAAAGGCTATCAGGGAAGTGTTCATCTAAATGTATTTAAAAGTCCCTTTTCAGTTGTCATTTTTCTAATACAACAAGGCACATTTGCAAAGGCTGCTTGTGAAACTGCTTGTAAGTGATCACCAAGAATAAGAGTATTTATTTTAATACAAAAGGCAAGCTGTCATTAGAAGCTGGAAACTGGACAGTTTGTTTGATTTAGTGCAATGATTCATTACCACTGTCTTAACAAGACTGTGTCTCCTACTATCCAAACCAATTTCAATATTTGAATAATTGGCTTTATTATTGGTTTTCCTGGTTTTCATTTTTTGGTTGGTTGTTTTGTTGGTTTTTTGTTTTGTTTTGCTTTTTAATTAATGGTAGAAAATATTTGATGTTCAGCTCAAATTTAATAATTAGAAAATATAATGACTGATACATTAGCTTTTGTAGCTTTTCAGTCAGTAGACATTTCTCAGCCTGCCTGGCTGAAATCACTTTCAGCTAATTGAAGATTTTCTCACTCCATTTAGCTGTTTAACCCTGGCATATGGGCAAATGGGTCTTCCTATTCAAACTGATCCTCAGAGGAAGCTAGCAGTGAAAATAATATTGAAACAAAAAAGAAAATCGGGTTCAAATAAGGTGAAGACAACTCAATGCTCAAATTGAAAATGCTGGAACTGTCCTCCACTTGTCAGAAGAATAGGGTTTGATGGAAACAAAGAGCAAATTTTTCCACACTACCTGGCAATGTGCTTGGAAGGAGTACTCCGAGGCAGAGAACAGCATAGCCACATAAGAATAGCTAATTAACTCTTGGATAACAATGTCTCTGTAATTGCCAAACTACAGCTGGTAGTGTGCTGCTACTCAACAATTGCTGAAATATTGCTTGGACAGCAATTAAACATGGTACTAATAATAGCCTGGAGTTTCTTTTGAGAGCGTTTTTTTGGTGTATTTTTTGTTGGTGTTCTTTTTCCTTTAATTTAGAGAAGTTAGGGAAGTTAAAATCACATGAACATCCCTAGGAAGGTCTCATATGTCAACTACATTGTTTCTGGCCAAAGGAAGTCCTTGTACATCCAGTTTCTCAGCTACCTGGTATTGACTTAGACAAGGCTTCTTCTGAAGAGGAATACCCATCATACATTAGCAGAGTTCTCCTGTTAAATAATTTACTAAACTGCTCTATTTGTTTGGGGAGAATGTCAGCACACCCAGCTTCAGTAGAACTGCAAGATCTGCATTTGAGTTCTGCTTTCACTGCCTCTTATAGTAACTTTGTTGTGCTGCAGAGAGCTCATGCCTCACTGTTTCTTCCTGGTAACAGCAGTAACTTCCTCACTAGTTTGAAATTAGTTTAGGTCTAGGGTGATGTTGTCAGTCTATCAGATCTCCAAATATATCATTCCTTAGGTGGAGAATTGAGAATTTCAATGGTTCAATGGTTTTAGTGCTTGTTTGTTTCTCTGCTGTAGTTAATTAAAAAAAAAAATTAAAAAGACGTGGGAATTGTAAAAATTATTTCAGAGGCAACTGAAACCTGACTTGATCAGTCTTATTCTTGTCTTTTTTCTACTCTATTTTTGTGCCTAATTCAGGGATGACAGAACTGTGCTTTGAACAGACACAGAGGCTGCAGGAAAGGAGGTTGCCTGCATTAGTGACCCTATTATTGGACTGAATTTCATTAGCTTGTATTGTGAATCCTGAATAGAACTGAATATATTTTCATGTTTTCCTTATCTTTTGAAGAAGATGTGCATCTTGGTGAAATACTCAGTTCTAGTTTACTTCAGATATAAGATTTTAAAACAAATTGTTGTAAAGATACTGAAATAATATTGTATGTGTCCCATTCATCAACTTCCCATTCAAGAATGAGATTTATTATGCCAGGGTTGGATTGTTTTGAATGAAATCACACTTTAATTAAATATTTTCTGCTAGTTCAAAGTAGAAATCCTGAATGTACCATCTGTTACAATATCTGTATATAAAAATTGGGCTCACTAATTACACTGTGCCAGTTGGGTGGGGGATGGCATCAGAACTTAATTAGGTTTAATAAATTTAGAAAAATGTACACATTCAAGATAAGAACAGCTTCAGTATAAGAAACTAGTAACTAATATGAATAATAACAAAATTGTTTTTCCCCCTGTGAAAGGCTGTTTTTTAGTATTATCTAAAAGTTATCTTTTCAGAAAGCTTGATAATACAAGTCCCCACAGAAGACTGACAGTGTGGGATGTCTCCTGGCCTCTGTAGTGGTTTGGGGTGAACAATTTAGGAATGAATATTCATGATGTTTCTGTTATCTCCTGGCATATTTTGTTACACTGTCCATATAAATCCCAAAATTGGGTTAATCATCTGAAAGGGGTTTAATTATCTGAAAGTTAATTAAGAGCTCTCTAGTCATGCATGTACTGTATGTTTTCACTGGACTTAATTTACTGATAGAAACAGGCCTATTAGGATAATTATTAGATTCTGTAAGGAAAACAGTTATAAAAAACATTTTCCTGATGCAAAAGACTCGTGAAATTATACTGCACTGTGTAACTTCACAGCTCAGGTAACTGTTTGGCTTGGAGAGAAAGACAAGCATATGGTGCATATTTGGCAGCAGATGTGTCAGTGACATGGAGATTTTATCAATAAAAACGCAGGCTGCTAGGAAAACTAAGTACCTCAAAGGGCAGTAGGGAATGGATGAAATCTGATAGGAAATTGTTTTGAAGATTTAAGTGATGCCCAAAATTTGAACTAATAACCTTAAATATATAATAGGAAGGAAAAAAAAAAGCCTTACAGAAAGTTCACTAGTTTCTGTGGTTACATACACTGATAAAAACTCTTCAGTTTGGGGAAAGATGACTGAGGAGTAGTGTTAGTGATGTTAAGGCAGTAGAAAGGACTCAATCCAGGTGCTGGGCTTGGGGTCCTCTTCCTCTGTGTCAGCAATACAGCTCAGAACAAGAACAAGCAATACAGTGCCAGAACAAGGTTGCATGGTTACTATTTGATTCCTCATTTCTCATTTCTAAAATTCCTCATTTCTTAAAAATTTATCTCTTTGCTATGCTCCTGCCCTTTAAAACAAGAACTCACACATCCAAAGGGAGTACACGGATGCCTAATTTTTGTTGTTAAGTTGTCCTTCAGAGATGTACTGATATTGTATCATCATTGTGGTTTAAACTTTGATACTGCCAACATTTGGACCACAGGCCTCCATATTCAGAGTTTGTGGAGTAAATTATACTGGTAGCATGTTGCTACCTCTTATTGAACAGCTTTTAAAACACATGATGTTTATTAATATCTGAAACTGTTGTCTTATTGGTAGGGAAATCTAGTATCAGCTCTAAGTCCTGTAATTTGGAGCTTTCTGGTTGTTACAAATGTTTGCACCTTGAACTTTTCTCCTTTTTTTTTTTTTTCCTTCTTAAATCTTTCCATTCTGGGCAAATAGGGCCTTTTCTTCTTTGGCTGTTTCACTCCCTCTGCCACCTTCACCCGGTTGCTTTTATTCTCTTCCTGTAATTCTCCTTGCTTTTTTCATCACTCTGTGCTCAAATCCAGCTTTTTCCAGTTCATCAATATAATGAGAGCTGTGAGAATACAGGAGAGAGTGTCCTCACTTCTGTACAATCACAAAATCCTATGCCTGGGGCCCAACAATCCACTAACCCCGAATTTCAAATCTGTGTCCCAAAGAAAGAGCTGCTAGAGATTCTTAGTGAGAAGAGAATCTTAGAGAAGACTGTAGAGAATCTTCTTGAGAAGACTGTAACATTTTCCATGGTCTCAATTTGAAAAAAGAAAAAAAAGAATTGTTTTGATTTAAAACTTCCCACCAAAAATCCAGCTGAAGACAGACATCCTGTGGGGGAGCTCTCTGCCTCAGCAGCTGACATCTGGCAAACACTGAAGCCCTGGAAACAGCCTCCCAGGACAGGCAGTGTCATAGACATCAGTTCTAGCTGCCAGTTTCTTTGCTCTTGCCTATGATAAAGAGTGTTTTTTCCACTACTCCAGTGGGTGCAGTCAGGGGGAGGGAACTTCTGTATGGTGAAGGATATTCATGTGAGAACTTCTCTGGCCTTTGCTACTCGTATTGAAATGTCTCAGAGCAGTGTTAGTCAGAGAACTCCAAGCAGTGCTTGACAGTGTGCAGCCCTCTATGAGAAAATAATTTTATGGGTCATTATTTTGTTTTACAAAAGGCTGAGACAAAAAGAGGCATTTCTAGGCTCCTGATTTAGACAACTGTGAAACCAAATCTCTCTTAACCTGAATTCGCAGAACTGTTAATTCAAGCCAAACTGTTCCACATAATTACGCTGACTATTCCCTGTGGTGCAACACTCTCTGCAAAAGACACTGATCACGTGAGTGTAGCACTTGGAAGCAGTTATGACCAGTATTGAAAATTATTGAAGCTTAACTAATTATCCAGTGAAAATTCAAAAGCAGAAAGCTCCTTCTCCAACTCTACATTCCCTTCTTTCCCAGTGAACAACTAGGTGTTTGAATCAATGGAAGTTTTTCTACTGATTTCTGCAAATACAGAGAAAAATCATGAGTGTTTACTGCCTTCTACCTCTTTTCATTTGGCTGATAAATTATATTTTGCAGTAACTCTTCGATAAGGCAATGAAAACTTTGGTTTCCCTTTCCCTTCAAGTGCCATAGGAAGCTCTTCTGTGTAACTATTACATATCTTGGCATTTGTGGGATTGATGTTGATGCTTTTTCTGAATTTCAAAGCAGGTGTCTAAACTTAAGGTTGACTTTTTTCTTCTGATTGTAGGTAGGGTGAAAATCAGGTGACATTTTCACTCTCTGTCTTAGAGTCTAACATTGCATGTTTTTCTTTCTTACGCTTTTGTGCATGATATGAAAGTAATTTAGATATTGTCAGGTGGACAAAAACAGTTGCACTGGAGATTTTTCTTGCAAATAAAATTGGGATAATTTTCTTTAAATTCTCCTGGTTTATCATGGGCAATGACTACACAGTACATTAACTAGAGTCAAATGGAAGATTTTTTTTCCCCATAAATACTTGAAAACCAAATTATTATTTTCATTTTCCTGGTCACAACTCCTTTGCTCTCAACTGTTTATGTAGATAGGAAGATTTCAACCTTTGGGGCAGATCATGAACAATTATCAGATTGTGTGTTCAGCTGTGGTTTTACCATCTGAATCTGTACTGAAGCCGTAGGTGATGCCTTAGGTTTTAACTTTTGTATTTTTCAAATCCTGTACTGCTAGTGTAACTCTGAAGTTTCCTATAGCTTGTTAAGTGCTGTTCTCTATGCTAAGATAGACATAACAAAACCTCTGTAACTTGCTCTCCAAGGACACCCAGAATAAGAACTGTAAACCATCATCTTGGGGAGAAGGGGGCAAGCTTAGGGAAATTCCATTACAGGCTGGGTTCTGGTTGGTGAATTTATGCTGATATCAAAGTGTGAAGAACTCGTGACCTGTCATCCCTTTTGGGATCCACTGAGGCAGGATACTCTGGAGCCCAAAGTGTGCATCTGAAGGCCTTTCAAATAAATACCACCTTTTTTCCTTTATTCCTGTGAAATCTCTGTTTCTAGGTGGCCAGATAAGGCATCATAGGGAAAAAAGTTGTACTGTTTTAGTGCTGAAGTCTCAATAATAAGTAAGTGAAAGATATTTTATCAGTTTATTACAGATAGAGAAGCAGATTTATAAGTATAGAAGCAGATTTATACGTAATCTTAATTATTGCTACCTTTAGAAAAAAACCCTACTTTTGTAAATACTTTTAAGGGGGAAAAAAAGAGGGAAATTCAGAGAAATAATGTTCATTTTTACCTGACTAAAATCTGATTCTCCTTTCCTCAGGGGTTTTAAGCACCTAACACAGAGTAATGTGTACTGATAGAAGCTGTTACCCTCTTATGAAAGAAAGCAAAAACACTCCCTACAGATACACACAGCCACTAAGCATCTCCAAACCAGCTGATGCTTGATGGGTTAAAAATATATTTTATTTGCTCCCATGCTGTCCTAGAAGAATTTTCAGTGGCATGAACCCCACTGAGTGGTGCTAGTTCATGCACACATTTCTGGTTGTGTTAATGGGTTTTCCCTCCACTTAGTTTTTGTATAATCTTCAGGTGCTTCCTGAATGGAGGTTTTTTATCTCGTACAGCTGCTATATTGCATACCACAGAGGTGTGCTTCAGCACTAGAGATTTCTCGTCCAGTCTCTAACATCCTGGCTAATTTGAAATACAAAATTGTCGTGTAATAATGGGCTTAAGTTACACTAATTTACAATTGGTTGAACAAAATTAGTTTAGATTAAGAGATACCTTAGTCAAAGCTTTTGGTTTTAAAAACCTTTATACAAACTCTTCTGCCACATTTTCTGCTCAATGTCAGGCTTCACACAGACACAGAGATGAGTAGAGGAGCACTGTGCTCCTCTACAGAGCCAGCACACTCCTGGCACACAGGGTCAGGGTGATAAGCGTGGGAGCAGGGGCCCAGCTGCATACTGACCTCACTCCTTCGAAGCCAGGAGCTGCATCCTTCTTATCCTGACCTCGAGAGTGAACTTTACAGGTTTCCACACTGAGTGGCTCAGGGAAAAGGCAGCACATTCCTCATCCTCCTCCAGGGAAGAGCTGGGCATGCCATGTCATAGGACATTCAGGAAAGCTGCTTGTCTTTTAAAAGCTGGATCTTGCTATATGTTAGCTTGGGAAACATGCCCAGTGCTGAAAAGCACTTGGTGATTAATTTAACACATTATTGGTGTTAGCCTGCTCAGCTTGTTATGTAAGTGCTCTTTTGCATGCAGAGTCCATCAAGGTTAACCAAGGTCTCATGACCAGTTTGATGTGAGTAGGTGTGATCAGAGCTCATCAACATTTGTTGTTGCCCCTTCTCTGCCCACTGCAAAATGTGGTAAAACAAATCATGCCTGCAAAAGGAAAATCCATGGCAGGGGTGGGAGCATGCAGCATTACCTAAATACACGTCGGTTGTCAATGAAGAAACCTGTGGGGCTTAATGTGGAGTGCCACAATCACTTCCCTCTAGGAATTTTGATTTTATAAAAAAGATTGTATTAAGAGGGGTGGTGGTGCTCTTTCCACAGCACATGGACCTTGTACACCACAGACAAATACAAGTTGGTAAGGACCGGAGCAAAAGATATAGAAATTCTAATCTTGTTATCATTTTAAAGCAACCTGCTGGTTTTGTATGAAGAATGCATACTTTAAACTTGTTAGCTCTTTTCTATCTCCTTTCTTGTGACTAAAGCTTTTCATATAAGAAAAGCTCACAAGAGTGTTGAACTCAATATCTTTAAAGGCTAACAAAACATGTGCATGCTTGCTTGGTTCTAGTACCTCTCAGATCAGCTTCAGCATTACTGTGGAAAGACTCTATTTCTTTCAGCTCATTGGCAGATTATTATAAAAATATAATATATGTGTATATGCTGTGTATAAAAAAAATTACCTCCTCCTCCAATAAGAGATCTGGACCTGGGATCATTATATAATACTATGTACAGACTGACATCCCATCTTACTGTGAGGCAACACTCCCTTAGAAGAAGACTGTACGTTGCAACAGAGCTTCCCATCACCTCTCTTCCCAGCCTTGGATGTATGGATCTTCTACCCCAGGATGTGATGATATTATTTGGAGTGCCAAATTAAGATTGTAGGAATTAAATGAAACAAGAAATAAACATCAGTATTAATTCAGATTGCTAATTGAGAAGAAAGCCCCAGACATCTCTGGTGAAAAGTACGGAAATATATATAAGAAAAGCCACAGCTTGATGTCTCACACTAAATAAGGGATGAAAAATGCCTCAAGAAATTAGCCAGGGAACTAAAATTCACAACTTTAGTATATACTAAAAATCATGGACTCAGTATTAAAACTAATTGGTTTTGTTTCCTCCATTCTATATCCTCTATTAAGATCTCACTGTTCTGCAAGCAGTAATTACTGATTTCTGTTCCCACAGAGCACAAAATATTACCACTATGTTTCTGCTGACATTCTCTTCAGGTCCCTTGGTACCAACTGTCCTTTTCTTTGAAAAGTACTAATTCAGTTACTTAAAGTCAGTGCAATGTTTCATGCTCTTGGTTTTGCTTGGAGATTTAGAACTGAGATTTAGAACTCTCTATGCACATAACAGTTTCTAAGATTTTTTTCAGCTTTATCCATCAGAGTTGCCTTTATAAACAGTTTTGTTTATATCCTGGACCATTGCAAACTACAACAACATTGCATTATAAATACAAGGGTCATTGGTTCAAAAAAATGGTGTATGTCAACTGAAATTACTGAGAACACACTTTTGCTGAGTCTTGTTTCAGTAGCGTTATTTTTAGTTCAACATGAGAAAGTAGCTTGTATGTAGACCTGATATGGTGGCTGGGAGGTTTCAGAGCAGAGAGCATCAAGTCTGGTTTGTGGTGAATTAGCCTTAATTATTCAAACTCATGACTGGCTTAATAAAAACCAATCATTGCTTTCTCCCTTCCTCCTTCTGCCCTCCCTTGGCTTTTCTGGTTCCATTGTTTATTGGCGTCTGTTACAGTCCAGTCTGCCTGTGACTGGTACAGATAAGCTGGCCTGCTGGATCACAGGCAGGGAGCCATAGATAGGGGGTGAAGAACAGCTCTTCTATTGTCCCTTTACTAGAATTTTATTATAGAGTTACCAAAGAATAAAAAATGTTCATCAGTTTAATGGTGAGGGATTTATGGGATAGCTTTAAACCAAAGAAGATTCAGCAATTGCAATGAAATTATAATTTCTGACTGAGATCATCTGTATTTATATTTATATATAAACATATAATTTATTTTTATAAAGGTTTGTCTTTAATGATAAAGATATGTGGTGTTAATTTCAAAATTATTAAAACTGTAAAAATAAAGTGGCAGACTAGCTAAGGTCCTATACTGTATTCAATGAGCCTTTCCCTGAACTGCAGAAGCTGTATTTAGAAGTATCAGGTGATTTTCATGCTTTCTCCATTGAAGCTCCAAGGTATGTTCCATATTCTTAGGCTGTTTTCTTAATTTTCACTGTTGGGATAAAAATCAACATTAATTTTCATAGTGCTGAGTTAAAGCCCGGAGATAAAAATCCTGCTGTGGTTCTTCAGTTAGCACAAGTGTAAAGCTGAGAGGTGCTGCTCATAACTTGATGTTTAGTGGTCTGATGGCAACATCTGTACCAGTGAANTTATTATAAAAATATAATATATGTGTATATGCTGTGTATAAAAAAAATTACCTCCTCCTCCAATAAGAGATCTGGACCTGGGATCATTATATAATACTATGTACAGACTGACATCCCATCTTACTGTGAGGCAACACTCCCTTAGAAGAAGACTGTACGTTGCAACAGAGCTTCCCATCACCTCTCTTCCCAGCCTTGGATGTATGGATCTTCTACCCCAGGATGTGATGATATTATTTGGAGTGCCAAATTAAGATTGTAGGAATTAAATGAAACAAGAAATAAACATCAGTATTAATTCAGATTGCTAATTGAGAAGAAAGCCCCAGACATCTCTGGTGAAAAGTACGGAAATATATATAAGAAAAGCCACAGCTTGATGTCTCACACTAAATAAGGGATGAAAAATGCCTCAAGAAATTAGCCAGGGAACTAAAATTCACAACTTTAGTATATACTAAAAATCATGGACTCAGTATTAAAACTAATTGGTTTTGTTTCCTCCATTCTATATCCTCTATTAAGATCTCACTGTTCTGCAAGCAGTAATTACTGATTTCTGTTCCCACAGAGCACAAAATATTACCACTATGTTTCTGCTGACATTCTCTTCAGGTCCCTTGGTACCAACTGTCCTTTTCTTTGAAAAGTACTAATTCAGTTACTTAAAGTCAGTGCAATGTTTCATGCTCTTGGTTTTGCTTGGAGATTTAGAACTGAGATTTAGAACTCTCTATGCACATAACAGTTTCTAAGATTTTTTTCAGCTTTATCCATCAGAGTTGCCTTTATAAACAGTTTTGTTTATATCCTGGACCATTGCAAACTACAACAACATTGCATTATAAATACAAGGGTCATTGGTTCAAAAAAATGGTGTATGTCAACTGAAATTACTGAGAACACACTTTTGCTCTGAGTCTTGTTTCAGTAGCGTTATTTTTAGTTCAACATGAGAAAGTAGCTTGTATGTAGACCTGATATGGTGGCTGGGAGGTTTCAGAGCAGAGAGCATCAAGTCTGGTTTGTGGTGAATTAGCCTTAATTATTCAAACTCATGACTGGCTTAATAAAAACCAATCATTGCTTTCTCCCTTCCTCCTTCTGCCCTCCCTTGGCTTTTCTGGTTCCATTGTTTATTGGCGTCTGTTACAGTCCAGTCTGCCTGTGACTGGTACAGATAAGCTGGCCTGCTGGATCACAGGCAGGGAGCCATAGATAGGGGGTGAAGAACAGCTCTTCTATTGTCCCTTTACTAGAATTTTATTATAGAGTTACCAAAGAATAAAAAATGTTCATCAGTTTAATGGTGAGGGATTTATGGGATAGCTTTAAACCAAAGAAGATTCAGCAATTGCAATGAAATTATAATTTCTGACTGAGATCATCTGTATTTATATTTATATATAAACATATAATTTATTTTTATAAAGGTTTGTCTTTAATGATAAAGATATGTGGTGTTAATTTCAAAATTATTAAAACTGTAAAAATAAAGTGGCAGACTAGCTAAGGTCCTATACTGTATTCAATGAGCCTTTCCCTGAACTGCAGAAGCTGTATTTAGAAGTATCAGGTGATTTTCATGCTTTCTCCATTGAAGCTCCAAGGTATGTTCCATATTCTTAGGCTGTTTTCTTAATTTTCACTGTTGGGATAAAAATCAACATTAATTTTCATAGTGCTGAGTTAAAGCCCGGAGATAAAAATCCTGCTGTGGTTCTTCAGTTAGCACAAGTGTAAAGCTGAGAGGTGCTGCTCATAACTTGATGTTTAGTGGTCTGATGGCAACATCTGTACCAGTGAATGGAATGGGACGAGACTCCCTGCCTGCGCGGCCAATAGTGCCACTCAGCTTGCCTTCCTACAACTAACCTCTCCAGCCCCCTTCCCAAGCCTGGGCACCTTCATCCACAGTGCTTATCAGGTATTATTTGCTGTCTCCACTTGGTATGGTGAAAGTGGAAGCTGGTTTAGTCCAAAATCACACCCCTTAAATTGCTGGTGCTGTGCATGCCAGTGCAGTTTTGAAGGTGTTTTAATCAGAGAGTTAAGATGTAAGCTTCTTGCATAGAAGAAGAGGAAGAAGAAAAAGATAAATGTAAATATTTTAGATGATTTTTGGAATGGGGAAAATACTATCGTGTTAATGCATTTGTCTACTCTAATAATAAATGCCAGCATTTTAATTTATTATCAGATACAGCAAAGCAAATGTCAGTGTAGTGAACAGCTACACACTATCAAATGTTATTCACTGAGACAGTTTAATTCTTGATGACTTTTTGAGTTGGAAGTTAGAGAACAGGTAATGTGATTGGTTTGCAAAAATCCACTTAATGGGCATTTTTTGTTTTTTCTTCCTTTTCTAAAGAACACCTAAAATCCCCAAGTCATCCTGCATAAATGGATAGTCTAAAATAGTTGAATGAATGACCTGAGCTCACACAATGAAGATATCATAATTATATAAATGGCCTAGATAATTTGGCATCTTTATTTGTTGAGAATCTGACCTAACATAAATTGTACCTTAGATCCAGGCAAACAAGGGTGCAATTGCTGGAACTTCAAGTGTGTGACATTTGTCTAATCCATGATGAAAATGTCAGTAACTGATCTCAGCAATATTGTTTTACCCATTGTGTGCTGACTTCAGCTTTCAAATATGGGATCTTTTCAGGGATTGATGCCTACAGATTGTATCTCATTGATTTTTCAAGCCTCTTCCTATTCTTCAGAAAAACATTCTTAAAAAGTGAAATAATCTTTCTGGATAAGTATTAAATCATCTTATTTCTTCCATCTTCTAAAGCAAACCTTGACAAAGAGAAAAATCAGTCACTGGAAGCAGATGGGATGATATGTCTAATATATCTCTGCTTTCTCTTTTTTCTGTGATTAAGTTGTATGTAGACCTCTTGAATATACAGTTTTCCATATAAAAAGCAGCTATTAAGGCCATGAAGAGATTTTCAGGGATTAGCAAGTGCTGCCTGCAACTTTCTGCATTTTTTAATACACTGTCCCTGATTCAGTACATTGACTAGTTTCTTTTGTCTCTTTCCAGAGTTTCTCCATAAAAGCCTTCAGTACTCCTGACTTGGTAAGAAGAGCCATTTTTTTCCCATGTGATACTTATCCTATTGATTTTAACAGAAATGCGCTTTTAACTGAGCTTGCAGATATGCAGAATGTGTCTCAAGAGCAGTGAATTTGCTCAGTCTTGGCATCTTCATTCTTAAGAGCCTTTTCAAAATGTAAATTAGAGACCAAGCCTACAGAATCAGAAATTTTAGAGCACATGCTAATTGCAGAAATCTGAGATGGTTGCTCTGAATGGTAGGTTGTCAGTCAGGCTTGCATTAATGTGAGCTCTGAGGATTTGTATTGCTAGCTTAGAGTAACTCAAGAGGAAGCACAAATCTTTTCTCTCACAGGGATGGCAGAGCTAACTCCCACCTCTATCCACTTGCCCCTCGAGCTCTTTTAATTATTGTGATCTTGTTAGCATAATTCAACAACTTTAAAAATTAATTCAGTGCAGATCAGTTAGAAATTGGAATGGTGTTTCTCACACTGCAAAATTACAGCGTTACACAGATATCTAAATTACTGGGAAGTTATGGGGCAATCCAAGTGTTTTTAGGCTTTTTCAGATTACAGGATTTTTGAATCAATAAATTCTCATAGAAACAGATTGACAAACTAACCAACACCTCAAAATCCTGCAGCTAGTGTTTGCTTTTAAGCTGTCGGGTTATAAATAAATATCTTTATATGAAGGTGTGGGGGATGTTTCCTGAGCAAGTAATAACTATTCATTTAAAGAATGTTCATCTTTTAGATAGATTAAACATGTTCAGAGCATTGCATTTGAAACACTAATTTTTTGGAGTTCACTAGAAGGGAAAACATGGTCCGATAGAAAAGTAAATGAGTCGAGAGATGTGGTTCTGTAGTCAGTGCTTCCAACAGGCAAGGAAATCACTCAGCGGAGATCATTGTATTTCTGTACTACAGTGTGGTTCAGGAAACCCAGGATGTCATGTCTTTACAGTGACAGGAGTGTCGGAAGGATCCTTTATCTGTCCTGCAGGTGGAAGCAGCAGCAGCTGTGATGCTGCAGGGCTGGCTCTTGCTGAGACAGTTCAGTATTCTCACTGACAAGTTCACACGCCAAACTCACAGCCTTGCTTGCAGGTTTTCAAGGCTCACTTGTTGGTCTTGAGTATATTGCTTTATTATCACGACAAGGAGGTTTCAATAACTGTGTATTGACATAAAGACAAGCAGGTTATTCTTACCAGCTGATGGTAGAGTGTAGAGTTGCAGTGCAGCTGGTTTCCCTTTGCAAAGAAATAGATGTGGAAAATTTTCTGGGAAAGTTACAATAGTGGGCAGCAGGGGAAATTCCAGGCCTGATTCAGAGCAGGCTACAGACTGCCACAATGCTCTATGCATCCTTGCCATGGTCTTTGAAGAATTGCAAAACTAGCAACAAAATATATCAGTCTGATTTAAATCATACAGGGAATGGCTCAAGCATGTTTGGGAATTCTGGTCTCTGTCTCTTAGGATTACAATAAGCGTTTCTACAAAATTTCCTTCTTAAGCCTGCCTCTTGTAATGAAGATAAAGAACACAGTGGTTGGTAGCAAAACAGACGTCATATGTGTGTAATGATGATTTAAAAAAGCTCTGAGAAACGGTACAAAACATCTACTGATGGAGGAAAGAAGGGGATGTCTCTCACATCCAGCAGATGTAGCAAATAGTTTCACTGTCTTGTGCTGGAAACAAATGTACCAGGAATGTCTCCACAGAGTCAGGTTCTGTGACAGGAATTCTTTCACTCAGTAACTTTCTTTGTGTAAGACCATAGAGTAAGGTCTTCCAAAATTAATTTGGTCAAACTGTAAGCTATATGTATTTTGTCTTTATTGTCTTACCCTGCCTGAAACTTCTGAGTGCCAGCATGTGATTTTACTTCATCACAGCAGTGGTACATGCGAGATTTTGTGCCCTGGAGTGAGAGCTGGGAAAGGTACTAATGTGTGTGGAATTGCACAGTACAGGAGAGAGAGAGATCTAGAGATGACAGCTATGCACTCTCGGTGAGAACAAATGTAACAGCAGCAGAGAGTATCAGAGAATCTTTAATGTGGTGAGTGTATTTACGTTTTTGCCTTGTGAGACTGTCACTGCCGGCTGAGCTGCACAGTGGGGATGAAAATAGCACATGGTATGCACATTTGGTGCAGCTGTATTTAGGACATCATCTTTAAGTCAAATCCTGCCTTCTTGTATCTAGTAAGAGTAGTTATGCAACCACTGCAGGAATGGCAAGAGGCACAAGACAGGAAATGTTTCTGATGAGCAAAAAACGTGAATTGAGCGGGCAGACAGGAGCTCTTCTGGCTTACAAAAAAAGTGGAAGAGGAGATCCTTCCAGAGTCATGTTGATGCTGAAAAATATGTGCAGGAAAGAAAAATGAGGAGTTGGAAGAAACAGATGGAGGGAGAAGGATGAGACACAAGCCAAATTAGCTGGGTGTATAAATAAAGCCTGGAGAGATGTCCCAGTATACATTAGCAAAAAACAGCACAGGAAAGGTGAAGCAGGATGGAAGAAATTTGAGTCGGACTGGGCTGAAAAATGAGTAGGAAATTAGAAATAAGGTTTAACGTGGCTTGCATGTAGCTCTGTTTATGTGAATGTCTGGGCAGTGAACTCTTCCACAACAGTCATTATCATATTACACAGCAATAAATGCTATCCCACCTACACATTTCCTATCTGTTGCTAACACAGAGGACACTGTGCACACCTTTGACCAAAAGCCACAGCTCTTGAAGATAATTACATCAGTTTTCCATTTCCAGGTATTGATTATCCAGTGAGGACAGTAAAGTTGAAATTGTAATGATTGGACTTTTCATTCCCAGTCTTTATAGTTTTGGGGGTAGCTCAGGATACTCCAGGTGCTTCAGCATTTCCAGCAAACCGGTTCTACACTATGGATGGGCAATAACTTGCGACCAGAATCATACCTGCATCTCTGTCTCAAAATTTGTAGCAGTTTGAGGACTGATGCAACCATTCAGGTTCTTTCATTCGGCCTATAAATAACAAAGACAATTCTCTTTTGCTGATCAGATTGCTCCCAGGGACATCTGGACAACCATGTGACAGATTTCTGTGTAAATATTTAAGCAGTTCTTCATTTACCTGATCACATATGTTTGTTGTACATTTTTAGTAGTACATTTTTATCCATGTACTACCTATGCACTCGAACTCTAATGTTTTCTGGTCTGTTACCCTTATCATACTTCAGCTTATAGGGATGAGATAAGATGCATCGAAGGTATCTTGTTTAAACTTCTGATAGTTCTTTGATGGCCTCAAGACATCTTGATTGTTAGTCCATTACTTATATGGTTATCAGTTAACAATCCCAAGCCATTCAGTCGCACAGTTTTGGTAATTCTAAATACAAGCTTCCTGCGCCTAGCACCTGCTTTAACATTACTGTAATAAACAATTGTAAAACCCAGATTTAGCCCTTGAGCTGGGACCAAGTCCTATGCCAGGGGCCAGTGCAACTGAAGAGGTAGTGAATTAGGTTATGTTATCCTTTTTCAATTTAATGTCTACAAAGTAGTGCATTTGGAGTGCCTTACTTTATGTTATTTTTTGTGTGCAGTAGATGAAATTTCCTTTTTGAGCAAGGCATTGACTCTCTGAATCAGTGAGAATGCCATTTGCTGAAATCTCTCTTCCACAAGCCAAGAAGGGCACAGATCCAAACTGATGCTAAGCACTCTGTAGATTTTCTTAGAATGTAATTCATCATTTGTAGTAAACTTCAAAGAAAGGTATTTGTCATGTACTTATACCTTCTTGCTAACTTGTCAAGCAGCCCAGTCCAAACCAAAAAAATAATTCAGCCCTTACAATGCATTTTAAATGTTACCAGGTTTTAGCAAACTACACAAAAATTTTTATTTATTTTTTAAAGGAATTTAGAAAACTTAATGTTTTTTTACTGAAAAATGTTTCCAGAGACCCTTTTCTACTAGTAATTGTGGAAAAAGGGGTGTTAGAACAAGCAGGATAAAAACCTTCTCCAAAGTAATAGAAATAATTTGCTCAAATAAGAGTTAACATTTCTGTTGAGTATAGTTCAGCTGATATGAAATGAATGTGCTTTGACATGTTAATTCTCCATAGGGTCACAGTCATCTTTCTTACACATACACTGTCATTTACTGAAACTCAATTCAGCTGCTAGTGGTATTATTAACCTTCTAAGAACATTACACCAGATGTCAGGTTTCAGACTAGAGCTGTTTTGACACAGAGGTTCCCTCTTGCACGTGCTGTGGAAGGAAGAAATAAAGCCTTGCAGGCAAGGGATGGAGCTGAGCAGTGGAAGGTGTCTGGGTTCACCTCCTATAGCTGCTGCAAACTTCCTCTCTGGCCACAGGCGAGTTGTTCTGTCGAGAAGCACAAGTCTATACCTCACCAAATCCTTTGTCCCCAGTGGGTCTCTCCCTTCAGTAACATGACAGCATGGCTCATGGATCTTCTTTCAGATATGCATTAACAGGAGACTTTCTGCTCAGTCTGTTGAAACTCATGGCCTTGACTTAAACATCATAGCCCCACAGCAGAAAGGCCTTGTACAAGAAAGAATCCTGACCTCTGAAAAGGTTTCAGAAAGAAGTGGGAGGGAAACACAAAGTTGCAAAGTGGCTTATTTTAGCTCCTCTACCAGGTCAGCAGTAGAGAGGAGAGCAAAACCCTAGTCTGTGATGTCTGCTGTTACTGATCTCAATTTAACAGCCTTACAGGTAATGCACGGCTTGTTCCCTCTCATTTGAATTGTCATACACATTTGGTTTTTATCTAGATGACTGTTTTTTTACAATCTTCTTAAACAGAGTTTTACTTTTGCACCTGCTCTCTGGTGCGCCTTTGGTGGATAGACAACTAAATTCAGTATAGGAGAAAAGAGCTGTGGTGGCTTTATAATGGGAAATCAGACTTCATAAATATAGCATGGTACTGGAGTCAATGACTGTATGGAAAAGAATGATCTGGTTAGTTAAATGTACCTTATTTCCAAAAGTCACTTGATATTTTCCTATCAGAAATTCTTTGAGAAACAAAGTGGTTAAATAACAGATAAGGAAGCAAAGAGTTATGAATAAATGGTCAGTTTTCATGATACAGTGGTAATTATAACCTGGATTTATTAGCTGAGGGATGAGACAATGATTATGGCAGTGATACCAATTAAACATCTTTCAATGACAGATTAAAAGAAATAGGGGGTTCCGGTGGGGACAATGAAACCAAACGATCTCAGGCTTGGCCACCATTCTTGGGATAGTTTGGGATAGCCAGGAGAGAGCAAATAGACTCTCACCTTACCAAAGAAATGGCCTATTGAATGGCCCTTTGGGACCATTCATCCAGACCTCTGGGTCATTAGATGTGCACTGGGATACAGAAGTGTCTATAAGAGAAAAATGAGCTCAACTCATTTTTCCCTTGAGGCTGGAAATTAATAAAGAGTGAGGGTGTGACAGTAACGTATGGAAGTACGAATGTCAGGTGGAGGTGGAATAGAACCATGATTTAGTGTCCAATGAAATTTCCAGGTATACAGACGAGAAAATAAGCAAGACTGAGTACTTTATTATACAGTCTCATAATTCAATTATAGAACTAGTTATTACACAGACACTGTAGCACCCATGAATGTCAATCGCTTTATGAGTAAGTAGACAAAGTAAAAGAAGAAGATCCATCCAGTGTTACTAGATACGAAGACACTTTGGCTTCGGAAGTCCATGTGCAAAGATTGTTGAAAGCTAAAGTAATCTGTGAAAAAAACTATGGTAAGCTTGCCCATATGTTTACTTTTTCCCAAGTGCCCAGCAATGGCTACCCTAAAGATCTAAATGCTGGCTAGGCAGGCCTTTGCTTTGAACTCCAGTGTCTTTCTCTGTGTTCTTATGGTTGCTGCAGACTCAGGCCTTTGGTATTCTGGTTGGTTTTGGTTTTATGTGTTTATTCACTGAAGGCTGCTGGAGACAGATTTCTCTTGCTCTGTACAGAGGATGTACAGACTCTAACGGAGTGGGATGGGTCCCTAGCTGTTCCCCAGGGCTTCATATGCTACCTTCACACATATTGTAATTAAAAGTTAGGTAAGAGCCAATTGAAAATGTGCACAGTAAACAAAGAATCTAGTTTGACATGCTCATCCCACAGCTAAAGTTCTGCAGTTATTTACATGGGAACCTGACACATTTTTTCCTTCCTTTGACACTTCCACATTCACAAGGCTCTCACTTAGAGCCACACAATTCTTCACTTTCAACAAAAGTAAGTACTGACTAAAGTAACTACTGACTAGCACAAGACACTGCCTGCAAGATTTTTCCTTCAAAACTTCCCTCATGTGTCTTCCTGTGTCCCAGAGATACAAATCTCACACATGCCGTGGAGGAAGGGAGAAGATAGTTCCTAGCACAGAACCATGCCCTGGCTGTCCCAGAGATGCAGCCTCTGCTTGTTTCTTTTTAGTGCCCCAGTTCAGGCACACCCCTGCCAATTGTATAATGTGGAGCATCCTTTGTAGTTAATAACAGCTAATGCAGAATTAACACTCAGAAAGAGTTTGAATCACTTGGTAATAGAGCGTCAGTAGTCAATTCTAAACCATTTTTCCCTCAGCATTGAGTAGGCTCCAGACCAAAAATCGAGCTAAAAAATAATCACTTTTTAATGTGTGAGTTTAGATTTCCTTTGGTAACTCAGTGATGGTATCAATCAGGCCATTTTCTAAAATTCACAATTACGTCACTGAGGGCTGTTGACTAGAAAGATATACAGATTAGAAAAATTAATCTTTTTGTTTGGATTCTGATTCTGGGTTTTCTTTTAGCCCTTAGTACTGTTTTTTACTATACATATATATTTGGGCAAAAATAGATTGGCTTCACTTTAGTTTATACTGTGTTTGCTTTGAATAAAATCTGGATTATAAATATTTTACATGAAATTGTATTAGAAAGATATGTGCTGTGGTTTTCAAGTTCATTTAAACACCCGTCTTCATTATTTTTGTAAAATTTTGGATTTTGTCAAGTATAAAATTTGGTGAAAGAGTGGGCAGGTGGTAACTCAGTTATATTTTTGAATAACGTTGATTTAACTTGATGATCTGCTTGGCGCTTCACTTAAGCAGAATCTAAGGCAACAGGGATCCACCCGAGTGGAGTTATCAAGAGTACCCTGCTGAAGGTGGGATGTGAAAGATCTTCTCTGACAGCAACCATGAATGTCTCACCAGATAAGTCTTAAAAGGACCCTCAGATAGGAAATACATTGTATCACCCTGCCAGTGAATTTTCTTAATTAAGAACAATGCACCGTTTAGACCCAAGGCTGGGGACTGCTGCTTTGAACTCCCAAGACAATGTTTTGTTTGTACAGCTGGGGAATGATGCAATGTTACTGAGACTGGCTGGGACAGAACCCATTCCTTGTAAATGCTCTCTGGTTTTAACTCTTTAAGAGGTGAGTCTAAAAGAAGATGATATCTATCTTAACCCTGGACATTCTGAAGGGGAAAAGAAAACAATGAAAAACTCTTGAGCATCTCAAAGTCTGTTGATGAGAGATTTTGCAATGCATTCTTCCGTCTTGAAAGTGGTGTCCTTGAGCCTGACCACACGCACATTCCAATTGCTAGCATATTCCTAATGCTCGAGCAAGCTTTGGATCAAATCCCTCTCTTTAAAGTTGATCATTGGTTCAATTTCAGAACCACTGCCTCTGAGATGTGCCTTGCCAAATACTTCCTTAGGGACTTCTCTTAAACTTGCTGGGCCAGTAGCCCAGAATTGTGACTTCTGCCACTTTGCATTCAATCATTTCTATTCATGTTTCATCAGTTACCATAAAAAAGAAAATTTGCAGCAATGTTGTGCTGTAATGGGAGGGAAGGAGGATTTCCTAGAAACTTTGTCTCCTTTATGGCAGTAATGTAAAATATAGTTGGCATGACATATTTCTTGAATCATAACTTCAATGTTTGTTTTACTCATGGCTTAACTTCTAGCTGTTGCTCATACATATGATTTACTGAATGAACATTGAATTGATCCTGCGTTACTGTGAGCTGACTGTAATGAAGTGTTTTCTTTCAGACCACCAGAAGGAGCTATTGAATTCAAAAAGCCTTTCCTTCAAAGCAGGATCTCCTAGTACAGCAGGGCAACCAGTAGGATAATAGAGCAAGCACACTGTCTCCTTTGGAAGTCAAGCCAAGGAGCAGATTCTCGTTTTGAGTCTGCATCTTTTTCTGATCCACTGGATTGTAGAATCAAAACTGATTTTACAGGGTTTAAGAGCCAAAGAGATGGGAAATCTATTGAGGCAGGTTTACCCATACTTTTTCCACAAGAAGTGTGGAACCTGCCATTTGCCATTAGGTCACAGCTGAGAGATGTTAGGCTAACAGACCTGCGAAACACTTGAGAGCTAATGGCAATGTCCATAAGGATAAATGAAACCTGACCTTTTTCTTATCCATGCTGACTGGCAATCAAAATGCATTGGCCACATGTTAGGCATTTTCTGAGGTGATATGAAGATGTGCAATTTTTTATTCTGTCTCTTGATCAGATTCATAAAAGGAGGCATGAGATTCACAGCCTACCTTCTGTGAGTTTGCCCTTTATATTTGACCAAAACCTGTTACATTAACAGAAAAAATATTATTTTGCTTTGGTCTGTCTTGCACTTACACATTTTTTTGTCTGACAGAAGCCTAAAAATTTGTAATGATTATTTGAAGGTGGTGCATTCCGTGTTAGTGTGTGTATGTGTAGCTTTGAATGAGTGTTTAAATTAATGTTTAATTAATGCTTAATTAATAAAATAGTTTTTGTCACTCAGCTTCAAATTGAAATGTGCTATACAATTTGCTAAGTCAGTGTTTCCAGAATATTAATAGAGTATTTGTTTTAAACACGTGTATTAATGCGTGTCTTTGGATTGACACGTGGTAAAAGTGTGTCCGAGGAATAACTGTCTAAACAACTTCATGCAGTAGTTCAGTGATTGATCTCAGCACTGCCTTTTATTTATGTTGACTTTATTTGACTTTATAATGTACTTGTTCTCAAGAAGCTGCTAGTACTCAGATGTATGTCTGGGTGTGTATGTAGAATAAATTAAATATTGTTCTGGGAAGCTTACAGTGCAAATGGTAATTAGAGATGAAAAATATACATAATAAAGTAATGCGAGAGCAAGGAGCAGGGAGGAGCTGAGGGATAGTGGTGTGGAAAGGAAGAAAAGGTCTATTGACTGGACATATATATGTTTTGGAGGTTCCATATGTTGGGCTTGCTCTTTCTTTTTTTGTACCATGATAATGTCCAGTAGCCTTTTTCAGAGGTGATGATCTTTTGCTAGACACTTTGCTGTGCAAAGGTTGGAATTGAAGATTGTTCCTGTCTGAGATTTAATCTGTATGATCAAGATCTAGGAAGAGACAGTTGGAAAATGATTACAAAGAATGGGTACTATAGGCAATGAGTTTTGTGTCGAAAACTCTTTATAAATTTATAAATATTTTTGCTTTTTCTTTGTAGCATTATCTCATAGAGATTTCTTCTTCCAAAAACAGTTTAATGTGTCTGGTGTTCTTTTTCTTGGGAAGTGGGAACTAGTTAGATGTGGCTATGCATCTGTAATGACCTTGTACTCTTAGTATTGACATTTTCTGAAATTATGGGGCTGTTGCTCTGATTAAAATCAGAAATAGCTGCCAATCCATGCTCAGCAGCACAGTAGGCACTAAGACCATATCAGCCAAAAAACCACATGTTGTCATACTATGGATTTTCATCCTCAGAGCTCTCTGTCATTGTGGCACAAACTACCAAACAACCTGTCTCAACCTGAGCCTGACTTTCTGCCACAACTGTATCTCATAGGAACAACAGCATCATTAGCACTTGGAAAAGAGTTTCCAGTCTTGGAATATATCTTTTCTCACAAAGAAAACATTCTCCTTTAGATTCTCCATAAACCTGCACCTTAAAGAAAAAAAAAATAGGTTTACTAAATTAGAGTAAGAAGATACTTCATGTTATTTTGTCTCTCCAACGTCACCTGGTGCTTGAATAATCCTAAAAGAACCTAAACAGAAGTAAATGAAAGCAGACAGTAAGACACCATTTGTTGAAAGAAACACCTTTCACTGTGCATGAGTGTCTCTAGAAACATGTTTCTATCAGTATGTTATTTACAGGGAGATTAATCTTATTTTTACTTAATAAAAATAACAAAGTTTCCTTATGACCTAATCGAAGGAAACAGATGACTTCTGTCTGTTCAATGAAACCTGGCTGAAGTGACAGCATATATTGTTCTGTCCTTTAAAAACATACATCAGGCCTCTATGCCTATGTATGTCCTACTAAATTCTATTGTCCTAACAAAAATTCAAAATTTTTGGTCTTATTCAGGTTGAGGATAATTGGACATTGGCTGGTTGGTTTGTTGAATTTCTTGGAAAATATCCTGGTACTGGGAGTTGAGCCATGGGGTTGCTTTGTTAGGATTTCAAATAATGGGTTTGTGATGTGGCTTTTGTACCCTCTTAACACTGTGGGCTTAGTTTTTGCCAGTGCAGGCACTTATGTACAGGAATCCAGCCATATGCTGTCATCTACAGGTTCGGAGCATTCCTTAGCTCTTGCATGGTACTTGGCTTCTTCTGGCCACAGGACTTAGATTATTGGAATAAATGAATTTTTACTGAGTCAGATTGTCAATATACTTATGACTCCCCTTGGTGATATGTCCAATGTCACTGCAGCTTTTGTATGAGAAGGTATTCGTTGACAAGAGTAAAGGATTTAAAGTCTGGCCTCTTTCCAACACTGCAAATTTTTTACTCATGGTACAGTTACTGACTAGTAGAAAGAAACATATTCGGGACAGTTTGACAGCTTCCTCATTCAGTAGCAAGCATCTGTCTAGAGTCACTGACCAGACTCACAGAGCAAGTAGGAGAAAGTCAATGCATTTTTGAACTTGGTCTGGACACTCAATAGAAATTTTCAATATTAATCTCAACTCGCTTCCGTGTTCTGAAATGTCATTACGTACACTCCTTCCTTTAAGCAGTGTTGAGAAACAGGCCATTTCAGAGGCAGTTGGTCCCATCTTTGTTTCTCTATTGGCAGAGGAGAAAATTAGGTGACTAATGAACTAGAGACTTATTTTTGAATAGATAAAGATAGATAAGAGACAAGTTAACCAAACAAAGTCTGTTCTTCACATGCTGGTGCTACGATGTGATGGTGTCAGTGAGAGCTGAGTACATCTGCTGTGCCCATGAGGGAAGTGTCTCCCTTGTGTAGCATCTCCCATGTCCTGTAGCACAGTCTATGCATGCAAACACTGTTAATTGACACTGTTAATAATGTAATTATCATACGTTGTTTCCCTTTTTCCTTTCTTCTTTTGAATTTTTGTTTCCATGAGGGTAAATCTGCCTCAATAAGAGATGTGGAAAAAGTACCCAGAAGCAGGCTGAGGATCGTAAGGTCGTAGCTTTCCTGTCCTGTCCTGTCCTGTCCTGTCCTGTCCTGTCCTGTCCTGTCCTGTCCTGTCCTGTCCCGTCCCTTTGACCCTTTTGCCCTAGTCTTCAGATTAGACCATCTGTGAATCTTGTTATCTAGTACTGTGCAGAACAGAGTGTGTGACTGATCTCTTGGCACAGACAGTGTGTTGCCTTGGTGGGTTGTGTGGGATGAAAAAAGCACAATACATGCCTTTTCTGTCTGAGACTTGTTTATCTGCATAACATCCAGGCTGTTCTGGGAGAGCTCTCCTCTTGGTGATTGCTGGCAATCAAAAATGAATCAAATCAAGGCAAAGTTAGAGAAATTGTCCTATACAAAGAGCTGCTGTAAAACAAAGCTGCGTTTTTGTGATGCATTGTCCTAGCTCTGTGTGAGTCCTGTAAAGAGACAAAGGCGAGCAGGAAGGAAATCTCAGCTGCTTAGTAAATGCCCTAATTTGATTTATTTACTGCTCCCTTCCCCCACTCAAACTGTTCTGCTAACCTGTTAGTCCCAACTCAGACAAGTAAGACCTGCTAATCTGATTAGTCCTGACACACAGGAGCAAGGCTGCTGGGAAAAGCTGGACCCTTACAGCTGTTTCAGGCTTCAGCTTTGATCATAACGTTATGGGTTTGCTGAATGTATAGAGCAGTGTGACAGAAGCCTGCAGCATGCACGCAAGTGAGCAGTGTGACCGTCACTGAAGATTCCTACCCTGGGTCTGGGGTCACTGGAATACAAACCATGTTTCGTGTCACCTTCAATGTAGTGACAGAGAAAGTTACCTTCACCTTGGCAGCCTGCCCCTCCGCCACATGGAAGGTAAGCTCAGAAATGCATAAAATAAAAAGGTTGATGGCACAATAAAATGTGCTTCTGAACGTTTTTCGCAACCTTAGGCCATATTTGAGAAGTTTTAAGGGGAGCAATAATGTTTTAAGGGAATTGCACTGCAATGCAGCATATGCACAACTGGTTGGAATTAGACTAAATGGATCTGAATCTGGAGAACAGCTTACTTGTTGCCTTTTAAAGCTGTCCTCATTTAACTTTTAAAATAGCCAAATTCATGGTCATTTGCCTTATTCTGGTCTGGAAATATCATTTATATTAACAGCAAATTTAGAGAGATACATAAACATAAGCTACTAATTTCTGTAAGGAAGGGACACTGTTCGAGTAGAGTTTTCAAGCTTCTTAGATAATTTAGGGATTCCAAGGATTTGTGAAATATGTATCATGGTATGCCAAATTAGAACACAATTCATGTCTATAATGAGGGACTAAAAGAAAAAAACCTTTAGATGCATGATAGTACTTGATGCATGACAATAATTTGGCAGAAGTCAGAAATGCTTTGCACATCAGCTCCTTGTCCCATCCATCAATTCAGTTCAGATCTTCACTCCCTTGAGACAAATGCTCCCACCTTGTCTTGAAGAGACCAGCATTGTCAGGATGAGATGGGAACTGGTTCATTGCCTTTCCTTTCCTTTCTCTTCTGGGAGTGCATGTTTTCCCTGTAATGCAGTTGAGAAGACAGATACTATCTTCTGAAGTGTTGCTTTAAAAGCTTCCTTTTATAATTTGTTACTTACGGAGCAGTTACTCACCTCTATCTGTTATTATGCCTTTCATATATGAGACTTTTATGAATAACTAGATACAGTGACAGTGTAGTTGCTCTTGCTTTAGCTGTCCATGATTCATTATGTGGTATGAGTAGCTGTCATGTATCTTTGCTGTATCATTTTCGCAGTCTTGGGCCTGTCTTTGCTCTGGACTTGTGTGAGGTAGACACTGCCCAGCAGCTGTTATTAGAAGGTCTTAAAGGTGCTGGTACAGTGTGGCCCCAGCCAGACCTGTGCTATATGTAGCACCGTGCACTAAATAAAAACCCATCAACTAGGGCAAAGTGTGCTTGAAGTACAATTCATGTGAAACGAATTTAATCAGGTACCTTCTCTCTGGGGGAGGGTTAATGGTAATATTGTTTCAGTTTCCCTATTTATTGGGAAAACTTAGTTTCCCAAATTATCTAGGAATGAAAAGATAATTTCAACACAACATAAAACGGCTTTATTTATGCTTGCTAATTTTGTGTTAAAGATTTTTCTTCCTTCCTATCAGCACTTAGAACTCTCTGCCTTTAGATTGCAAGGCACTTAAAAGAGGGGAGTGAAATGGAAAAGGATCCTGGATCTTTCCTGGCTCACAGACTCTGGGAACATCAAACAGGGATGCAAATATAACCCAGTTGTGTGTTGCATTTCAGGGACCATTTATTATGTTAGACATGAGTACATTGTAGTAAATGCCTCTGGAAGAAACTGGCAAGTACTGGAAAGCACACCTCAGCACACCTTTTCATTTTTCCAGCTCTTCTCTTATTTGAATAATTTAAATTATTTGATATGTGCAATGCACAAACATAAGTAAATGTTTAAAAGTAAAAGCTAAAAGAAACTGTAGTACAGTAAATTTTGTAAAATGTAGTACATTTATTGATGAACTAAATAAAAAATATGTAAGAAAGTGGGCACAACTACAAGAAAAAAAACAAGACAGGATGCCAAGCCAGCAGAAGAGGTGCCTTTGCAGTAGAGCTTACAGAAGTAATGCAAAGTTAATTTAGGGAAAGCTTTGTGGAATGAGTAAGTATGTTTCATTGGCCAGCTATTACAGCTGGAAAAAATCTGACATGGTTTCAGGTACACAAGCCTTCCATTTTGACAGTAGGAGGCTAATGAAAGACTGTTTCCCCACAACCTTACTTTGCTTATGTCCTTGTGTCAGCCAGAACAGCACTGGTATTGCAAGTTAATTTAAATCCTTTGAAGCTGAAAAGAAGTGCTGGAGGAGGGAGGACAGAGACGTTTACTTTCAGACTGCTAAGTCTTTTTCTTCAAGAGTAAATGGCCCAGTCCACAGATAATGCTGACATGTTCTGCTTTTCTACATAGCCTAGCATGACCAACAGATGAGTCTTGCATGGTGTGATGGAACCAGGATGTTGTGGCAGCTCTGTAGCAGGTATCTTGGTGCCAGGAAGAACAGAGCAAATTCTGTCTCAAATTGTTATCTTTCTACCCTATGCTGTGCAGTGTATTTTTCTCTTGGAAATTAATTTCTGATTAGAAGTATTGGTGAAAAGTATTTCACCCGATTTAAATTATCTGTAAAATATTTATTTCTATAATATTTTAATGAAAAAAAATACAGTACTCCTGCTCCAGACATTTCAGTCTGTAGGGCCCAAAACCCACTGTTTTTGCAATACATTGTTTTGTAAAAAGTAGTTTAATTAGAAGTGGGGGAGGGTATGGACATGGGACAACAAGAGGGAAGTGACAGCTGAAAAGAGCTCAAGCTGACAAGTGCAAAAGGCTCAGAGATGAACATGGCTCTTCACACAGGCACCAATGCCTGAAAGCCAAAGCAAGAAGGATCACTACTGTAACCATGAGCATCTTTATTATGATGCCTGGAGGAGGAGACTGGGCTGCTCTTTCTCCCCTCTCTGAGTCAGTCTGCCTCCGCTCATTTCCCTGTTCCTTAGAGAACAGGCCGCTGGTACTTCTTGATCTGTTGACAGGTGTGTAGCTGCCTGACAGAGCAGAGGGCTGAGTAATCTGAGCTGTGCATGGGCTGCAAAAATCAGACTGCAGCCGGTATTGGCTTGGCCAGAATCCCTTTTCAAAGGGCTTTTCAGGTTTTGCTCACTTGAACTACTGTTGCATATTCAATCAATTGCTGCTAACATTTGGGTAGGTTTGAGTTGTGCTTCTTTGTGTCCTGTACCTGGCTTTAAGAGCAGATAAAAAGATCATGCAGCTATTGATATACCAACAAACTCCTACCACTCATTTCCTAACCCATGAACAGACAACATGCTGCTTAGATAAATGCAATTCAAATTCCCGGGGTACCAGCAGATTTAGTTACAGAATGTATTTACTCATGGAGGCTTAGCTATGCTTGAATCCAATTGATTTTCTCTTACTGTTGGTGGTTCAGCTTTGTTGAATCCTATCTGAACTGTATGGGGGAAAGCAGCAAAAACTGCTGGTTTGTGGCTTTCTATTCAAGGCCAGGAAATTCACCCAGCCTAACTCAGGGCTTTCTTGCCAATTGATGCTGCACTTTATCTCCCTGACACGGACAGATAAATGAGCTGAGGGCAGCTTTGCAGTCAGTTGGAGCCCGACCCGAATGCGCATTGTTGCCAGCTTTGGAAAGCTGCACAATGGCTCTGTCTCCCTGGCAGTTACAGCCGTTGGGGCAGGGACCTGTCGCTTGGAAGGCTGTTAAGAAATAATGATGTAAACTCCTCCCTAAGGATGTGGGAACAATGTTCAAATCTTATGAAGTGGGCAATATCTGTGATAAGGAAACCAGAAAAATCAGGGGCTTACTGTTCATTTTCGCTCTGCAGCAAGTTGAACACTGTACTTCAGCTTGAAAAGGACTGGTGGGGAGGTAGGGTGGGAGGCGTGGGAAGTGGGCAGCAGCACGCAGCTTTTCTGGCTCAGATTAACCTCCCCTGTTGCTGCCTTAGGAGCCTCAGTTAGACTTGCATAGAGCTAGAGCTGTCTGCTCTGTTCAGCAAGTGTGAGAGCACTTTAGTGAACAGTCTGTTCTTACTTTGTTGTTCCTAAATACACCCCCAGCACTGAAAACCACCGTAGTAAATACAGTACAAACAGAAACAGGCCAATCTATGGACTTAGTGCATGAAAACAAAGGACCAGACCACAAGCAGAAGGGCAGTAATGTTGTGTCAAATGTCTTTCTCGTGTGATGGCACATGAAAGAGCAGTGCAACACAGGACAGCATGAATGTGGCACATATTGTAATGGATTTCTTTGGGGTTGAGTTCACTGTAAGGTCTTGCATTGGTCCAAGGAGCTGGTTTGCTCCCCAGGTCCTATTAAAGCTGTGGAGGTGATGGAGATGAGGACGCTCAGAACTTTTGGGGAAAAATTTCAGGTCGTTCTTTACTTGGACATTGTTTTCAGCTTACGGAGCAGTACATTTCTCCTTGAAGAGTAACCACAGTTTCTAACTTTAAATATAGAGCTGCTAAACACTTCCAAGTCAAACTTCCCTGAAAAAAACACTCAGAAACTGCTGTTGTTCTCAGTCTTCATTTTAAATGTTTTTTTTATTTCACTTTGCTTTTAAAGAGTATTCCAATATCTGCATCAGATACCTGTACATCAGCTTCTATGAAGTTTGTTCAAGATTCACAAGCACGTGTGACCTGTCTCTTTATTCTCCCTGCTTGTGAGTGTAGACTCACAACTTGTATATTTGTTGGTTGATCTGTTACTTTTGGATGCACCCTAAAGGAGGTTAACAAAGTCCCTTCCCTCTATGCAATATTCAGAGTCCTGTAACAATCTGTGACCCCAGGTGCTTGTCTCAGTAATGCTGAACACCACTTCACAGTGACACCTCTGGGATTATGATGCCTAATTTGGGAGCTACTGCCATAGAAGCAAGTACTTTTTGAAGTGATGACTTATTATTATTTCTAGCAACAGTCTCAGAGATTTATTGTCTTGAGCCATAATGATAGATCAAGGTTTTCTTCCTGTCATTACACTTCTGGGAATTCTACAGCTCCACATGTCTCCTCAAAGTTCTTGCAAGCATAGATTTGCACATTCTTAGAGGACTTAAATCCCTTTCTCCTTCTCTCTCTGATTATTTTTTGTTATGTGCAGCACAACCTCCTTTGCTAGCTTTTGCCACTCAACAAAAACATTTGTATTTTCTTAGCCCCTTACCAAACCCTTACATGAATATTACTCAAACGGATCAGTAAATTCTTGTTAAGGGTTCAAGTACTGCATAAAATCAAGTCTGATGCTCCTTTGGTCTCCAACTGTAGCTCACCAGCAGATGGTAGCAAACATCGTCTTCCTTGCGAGCTCCGCCTGGGCTTCATTGAAGGAGAAAGGGCCGGGGTGCCCCATCGGAGCCATTTGCTTCCAGCTAGAAGAAATAAGCTGTAAACAAAGTAGTTGTGCAACTCGGAACAAGGAGGATAACCACGGAAACGACGGAAATATTGCTGCATTCAGGACAGAAGAGCTAAGTGGAGGCCGGAACAAATTCACTGCAGTGACTTGCACTGAATGGCATGAGAAGCATTTTGGTGTCACTGTTATTGTTCTCATAGTGACAAAAAGGGACCATTATTTGCAGTGTAGCAAATGAACAACATTCAGAGAGTCATGATAAAATTGAAACTGCTCTGGGTCAGCTCTGCCTGTGTGCATTGACCCTTTGTACTGAAGACATGGAAAGTTCAGGATGGGTATTTTTACTAACGACAGTTTCTAGCCATTTATTTGTTTTTTATTGTGAGCTGTACCACTCTAGTTCTTTATATTTGATAAAGGCTGTTGATTACCACTTTCTCTCACTCTCTTCTATTTGCTTTTCTTTCAAAATGGCTTGTTATGTCAGCAACTTAGCTTCTTTTTCATGACAACAGCTAAAATGACAACAACTGAAATGAGAGACATAGAAGGGAAAGAGGGACAGGATAAAGGACAAACTGCTAAACTGTGGTGTAATTCCCAAAAGGAAATGTCTCTTCACTTATAAGACAGTACAGCATGGATCTGGGCATACTATTTGTGGCAAATTATTGGATATTTTTTGCCTACTCTGTTTTCAGTTGTACCACCTCTCCTTTCAGCCACATTACTGAAGATCTGAAATTCTTTGACTTCTTCAAGCAAACACTGTTTAATTCCAGAAGCAGTTTCTGCTCATTTCTCCATCAATTAGTGTTTGATGACTAAAATCCTAAGTTGCCTGACTGCCTACTGAAATTGATTTCTCTGCTCATTTACTGTAAAAAAACCCCAAAACAAAACAACAAACACCAAACCTTTAAATATAATTTAAAGCAAGACAATGGCTTTTTATGGGTATAAACTTTATTTCTTCTCCAGTGCTTACTATATTCTGAGCCAGAGAACTTCTATTGGTTAAGCTTTTAGAATAGAAAGAGAAAGGAAGGAAATCAGTTGTTATGATTTGGAAAGCAATGCAGACCACAAATGGGACTGACTACACTTTTGTCAGTGCTTATGCCCCATATATGAGGATTTCAGCTGAAGCAGTCAGGATTAAATTCTTAAATTCTCCTATTTTCTTGCAACCATTAGAACTACCTAAATACTTCTCTGCCTTTGGCAGGTATAGCTGGCCTGAGCCCTTTTGGCTTCATTGGCTCCAATCAGTGGTGTTATATTGTTATATTGAACTACATGTGCAGAGTACAAAGTCCTCCCAGTGTGACGACACTTGTCTCTCAGAGCTGTGCTCTTGACAGAGGTGATGATCAATCAGTTCAGGGACAATCCAAAATTTTGCTTTGTATATTTTGGCCCATATCCTTTGGCAAGGAGATATGCTGGGAATGGCCTGGACATTAGCCAGCCTCACAACCTAATTTGACAGAGGTAGAAGTGGAAGAGGGTACATGAAAGTATTGTCGTGGTTTGGCAGTATGGTAAATCTGCCTTCAGGGACCCTCACATTTCATCAGAAATGCCATGGCCAGCTGAAGCCAAGTTTTGATTTAATATAAACTCACTGCTAATTCAAATTTGTTCAAAACCACTGATGGATCTATTTTGTACTGTCAGGCTTTATGCCCAATCAGGTACAATCTGTCTGCACATTTCCGTTCTTATGCTAGATCAAGGAACATCTGTCTCCCACAGCTATAGTAAAGCCTCCATGGAAGGATGAAACCATTGTAGAGCTTAAACTCTCTCCTATGTAATGCATTTAATCTCTCTGAACTGCAGTCACCTTCTCAAGTCTGATCAAATCCATTTTATACTCTTGGTGGTGCTGAGATATGCCATCGTGGAACCACAGCCTAAATGCAGCCATAGAGGAAGCTGATGTCAAAACTGTGAAGTGGCACCTCTGTTTGATAGCATTTGCTCTCCCAATGCACATAGAGATGGACATGCACTATTTCAAATATTATACTCAAGATGTGTGTATTTGCTAGTTAACATCAGCTCTACTTTTATTCATCCTTTACGGGCCTGATGACATATTAGGAAAGGAGGTCAGAAGTCTTGTAAGATGAATCTGGGTAAGAAAATGTGAAATTTGCCACTGGAGAGGATGACTAGAAACCCAGTAAACTGCAAGTGGCAATTGCAAGGTTCTTGTTGAACATGAAGAAGGGTTGCTTAGAGCTGAATCAAGACTGAAAAATATGATGGCACAGCACCACAGCAAAGAGGTACATATAAGGGGGAAGTTTAGGATTTGTCTTGTAGAAGTTTTGGATTCTGACCAAAAAGAATAAACTTAATGTGAAACACTGATCTTGATGAGAATACATTATGAAATGATAGAGTGGCTACGTATTTTGCCCATGGGATTAAATTTCTGTTCCAGTGCAGATGTTTAGCCATGGCCATTGGTAGTCATAGTAGTACTGGGGTGTGATAATTCACTCAGCCACTTTATGCCTTATTTAACAATATGTGATGGTCTTCTCGCTATTACTGCTACAAAATGAACAGTTGCAAACTTAAGGCAGCATGTAGAAATCTTCTTCCATAGCAGTGGTGATTCATTTCTCTTTATACAGGATCCATTTTCTTAGTCCAAGTAAAAGCATCCTAAATGCTTTACAAAATATGAAAAAACATAGTCCCGGCTTAAAGTGCTTTCTGATTTAGTTCAGACATGATAGAAGATGTGAGAAATGAGTGTGAGATGGTGCAGGGATGAGTGAGACCCAGAGTTCCTCTAAAGAGAGCACTCTGCTGTGATGTTTATACAATCTAAGCATTAAATTGTGTCCATCCCCCCTCTCTTTTTTGAAGTTAGCATAACTGTTTTCAAAAGCAATGGTTGTATGACATTAACTGGCACTGAAAGAGTTCTGACTGATGACAGCTTCCTTTTTTACTTTCAATAAGAGCTCTTGTGAGTGACATCACAACCTGGAGCATTAAAGAAACATGTATCAATTTATCTTAATATGCCATACTGTAAATCTGAGTGATTTACCTGCTCCTTTAGAAGAATTTGAGCAACCTCTGCAGCAGGGACAGGCACCTCCAAGTACTTGGAGATGGGCAGTTGAGAAAACACATACTGTATGCATCCTTTAACTCCCAATGTGGCCATAAAATGTGGTAGAGATATTTCCTGAGCTGTACTCTGTTCAAGTTTTTTATAAGGCCAGCAAATTCTAATCACACTAGTAAAAACCCTAGTGGTCTTTCCAAAACTGCTGTCAGCAGCAGGGAATATTTTGTGCTGTGTATTGTTGATAACAGCACTTTTCACAAAAAATACTTCCTGGCAACATCTCCTCTCTGAGAGCTAGACAGAAAACTGTAGCTTGAAAATCTTTATTTAAAAATGGGGAAAAGTCGTCCTTTGCCTAAGTGAGCTTCTGGCAGTTACTGAGGTTTCACAGTGTAATATTCACCCTCTTCCCAAGGAAACTGACCAGATTATCTCTGTGATCACAGATCATACTGCACTGCTTCTGCTGCTGTTACTGATCCTGAGGGTTAGGAAATAGAGGATATTGCATGGATTTCCTCAGGTCTCACTATCATCACATCAAGATGGGAATGTGTCCTTCCTACTGGCCATGGGGTCTCTCTGTGATCGAAAAGGAGGAATGGAACAGCTTCCTTAGACAGGCACTTTGTGTTCAGGGGAAAAGGTGACAAACAGGCACTCCTAACTCTCTGAAAGGACCATGCCATTTGCTTCCTTTCATGCCTTCAAGCATCCCTCCCTCTGTCCCCTTTGACCAGGCAGCCTTGTCTGTCTCTGATTTAGATGAGATCAAATCAACATCCTAACACCTAGCACTTTCCAAGGGAGGATTTCAGAGGATTGTATTGCTGGTGGCTGTGGTTGTTTCCTTAATGTTCATGAAGAGAGATTTACATCCTACAGTGACCAACAAGCAGCTCTGTAAGGATGTTACATTGGATCACCTTGGTGGTCATTACATCTCCTTTGGCTCTGATTTCCAGCACCCAAGCTGAATGATGAGGTTAACCAACGCAGGAGTCCAATGCATTTGTCAAAATGCACTCAAAGTCCCATTGTTTGACTCCATATGGAATTTTGTTGATTAGTGGCTCTGAACATTATCCAGCAGCACACTGGCCTCCACTGGCCAGCCTCAGGCTTGGCTTGTGCCAGCTTTGCAGGCTCTGTCTCTCACAACCAGGAGGTGGAAGGGGATTGAAGGCAGTGCTGAACATATGCACAAATGAGGTGGAATTTTTAGCAAACATTCTCCACTATAAACTCATTCTGCTTGTTTTCCTTGTTTCCCAGTCTAAAGTTGGAATATTTCACCTCTCTGTCGTGATCTGATGTCTCATTCCCAGGTTGAACTAAGCTAAGGGGAGCCTTACACCTTCCACTAGGGCTGTGTGGGCCCTGTAGCAGGGAGAGGTTCTGCTGGCCCTGCTCACAGGACACATCTTTCAGTAAAGTGATTCTGAGAAGAAAAAAGCAATGCTTGAAAGAGGGAACCAGAGTCAGCAAAAAGTTTTCCATTCAAAGCTGGTAAATCACTTGATAAAATGAATGAAGCAGTGAGCTGTGCATAACTCACGGTATAGAGTATGTGGTGTGACAGACTTCTTGTGACCTCTTCTCTGTCTTGCCATCCTTTGGGCAGTAATATCTCAAAGCTCTGGAAGAACACTGTGATTCCAGGTAAGCTCAAAGATAAGCTGAGAGGCTTTCGCCATTTAAACCTCTTTAGGGTCCTAATGCATTAACAGGAGATTTACGTAGACCAAAAGTTACATAAACAGACATTTACGGAAAAGTTCTCTTTCATTTAGATGCCAAAATTTTACTTTTCTCTGAAAGCAAAGGCCTTGCATTGGCATTTAACACTGTGGCTGCTACTTCCTTCCCCCAGGGCTCCGAAGTTGTGTTTTGGAAGATCAGTAATGTGGCTGTCTGTGTGTAGTCCGCATGTTTGGCTTTGTTAAAGAGTATTAAAGTATATAGAGTTTGATACTTTCTTTGGTTCAACGTTAAACCAAGCATTTCTTCTCTATTTAAAGCTGCCATTTTGACCTTTATCACTGTATTAGAAAGCAGCAGCCAGCTCAGAGGTTTGCAGGAGCTGTCTGCCTTCTATGAAGTCAGACAACTGTTCCAGTAACACTCTATTATTGAACGCTCTTATAACCATTAACTAGTAACCCTTCAACACAATGAATCTCTGTATTCTGAAGAAACTAGAGCACTCAGTGGGTCCAGTGCCCATTACTCAAAGGATTTTGGACCAGGGTTTGTCCCTGAATTACAGAAAACATTAACCATCCGGAAAGTAATCATGCAACATTCTCTTTAGTTACTGAGTCCTTGAAATATCCACTGATTTTTCATAAGACATAAAAAGTGTTTGCACTTTTCTCTCAGTGTTTTTCAGGAAAATAGGTAAGAGGGGACTAATTACAGGCTTTAATGGCTCATTAAAGATCCATGAGGATCAGCTGCCTAGGTTAGGAGACAGTATTTTCACTTCTGGAGCAAGGCTAAGAATGCCTGTGTTTGTGCTTAGCCCTCTCTTACTAGAGAGAGTCATTGTAGTTTCTAAACAATGGGCCTGGCATACTCTGCAGGTTACTCAAAACGCTGGTCCCTCCATCATCTTTATCGGCAGCTGTGGATCCCACCTAATCATATTTTACCAGTGAAAACAGTGTGATAGTTCAAGGCCTGGAGGGGCAATGATATGTATACATTTGAGTCTTATCTCAACTAACATTCACTAGGCAGGTAGAGAATGGACCTTGATGCAAGAGTGGGAAAGATTCCCAGATCCCAGGTTAGTTGATGTTAAATATCAGATTTATAAAGCAGAAAAATGACATTTCTACCTGTAAGCAATGCACCATTCATTTATTCAGAAACTGAAGGACTGGTTGTCTCAAATGATGGATAATCTGAGCTACTGTGTTTCTGAACTTAAAAATGTTACTAACGAACATTAGTCATGAGGGTGACTAATGTTCTTGTTTGTGCCAATGTTTAGCCAGCCTGAAAAGATATAGATTTAGTAAATGATCTCCAGACTTTGAGACTCTGCCCAGTTCTACATCCAAAGCTCAGCAGCAAGAGGGAATAATTTATGCCACTCTGAATTAAAGAAATAACAGAGTGAAAGCATTGAACTAATGAGACAAAACCCTGGCTTTAGCCAGGGTACAGAAAACTGTTCAGCTGATTTTGAAAGTTGGTCTCCTCCTCTCAGTTGCACTGCACACATTGCAAGATAACTCTTGCTTTAAATGGAAAGGACCATTTTTAGCATACCCAATCCATAACTTAGAAGAATTTAGATGTAAAACATCATGTATAGTTCAGTTACATGACCTGAATAACTTAGAATTTCAACTTTAAAACTCAGAATCCAAGACTGCAGACTGAACTTTTCTGATGAATTAATTTTCCCCAATTAGGGGTCTCATACCTGTCCTTGTGTTGTGAGAAGTTCAGATTGTTCCACTTATTATGCTTTGCAGTTTTGACAGCAGAACAATTTAGTGCAGCCTGTCCATGTGTAGTGAATTTATAAGGAATTATGGAAATTTGCTGTGAAAGCCTGACCTTTTCCAATGTTTGCTTCGGGATTTCCCAGTACTTCTGTTCTCGTACGTTTTAATGATCTAGGCAGAAAGAAGTAATGCCAAATATTGCTAAAGAAATTTCGGTAGAAGTCTATTTAGACACATGAAAACTCATCCTTACAAAGATATTATTTCCCTCTGCCTAAAGAAATGCAAATATTACACTGATAAAAACCTTGGAGAATATAACAGGCTACTCATTAGGTTTTCACCAAGGCAATTAGAGTTATTGCAAACACAAAAAGTGTTTGAAGTTGTCTGTTTGTTAGATTCACACTGCACAGAATTTGATTACCATTAATGTGGATTTCAAAAAGCTCAGAACTGTGGCTCTGTTTTCTCATATATCCTGAAAGATAGTTTTTATCTCGACAGTTGTATTAGTAAGATGCATTGGCAAAATATTGTAATTTGAAAGTTTAATTCTGAAGTGGACTGTTAACCTGGGAAGGGAATCCTCTGACATTAGCTTATACAGCCTCTGATGGGGCAGGGTTGAATATCTCAGCTGGTAAAAGGATACTGTGCTCTGGACATTTGTGGTTTAATAAAAAAGCCTTATAAATCCAGGGAGAAGCCTTCCAGGCTTTGGATCACTCTTCTGAGATCTAATTCAATATCAAGTCAAGCTGGATCCATTTCCTAAACAAGACCACAGGTATAGGCATATAACAAAGCAGCTTCTGTATTCTTTTAGCAGGCAAAAAGGGAGATTTATTTCAGAAGGCTTGAGGTAATGTCTAGTCCAAAGAATCAGATGGGTGTGGACCAATTAAGGGTGTGCAGATTATCTCTTGGCAAATTATTGTGATCACAGTATGTTAAAATTATTATGACTACAGTATTCCTTGATTTAATGACAGCATGGTCATACAAGCAGCACAGATCCAGCTTCTTAAGTTACATAGTAACTGCAATGCAATTTAAAATCCTTTGCTCTGAAGCTGATGTAAGCATATATGCTTATAAGGCTTCATAAGGGATGAAAAAAAAATTATCTCTTGGCCATTCTCTTCTTCCAGACAAAGGGATGGTCTTCTTCAGCTTTAGGATGCCCAGGTGGACCATTTCTAAACCTGAGTGTTGTGGGACATTTAGAAAGCTGTGAAATCAGACCTTAATAAAGAAGCAGAAATTATAGAGCTAGTAATGGGACAGGAGATGTAGAAACCTACAGTGCTGTCTGCACTGAAGACCTTTGTTATTTATAATGTAGCTGTGTCAGTGCAACCCCTTGAGGTTAATGAACCATTCCCTGGTGCTGTTGTTACTTTGCTAACCTACAAGAGCAGTTTGCAGCATTGCAACTCCTGTTTTGCCCGTTGGTAAATGCCATCTATATGAGAGGGTTGATGGCATCACAAGTAGGCAAGAATGATGCTGACTTGGTATGGGGGGCTGAGTCATCTCCTACCTTAAAACTTCCTGTTTGTAAAACACATTTTGTGTTTTAAACTTACAACAATTGCCTGTTGAATAAGGGAGAGGAAAACAAAAGGGAACTCACCTCATCTACTTACAGCATTACTTGATTTACAGTCTAAACAAAATATTGTGTGAACATTACGATATTGCAATGAAATAAACCTATCCAATTGGCCAGGACTTGTATTCTTGTGCAGGGAGAGAATTAGGTACACTACTGCACTCACCTCTTGCTTCAGAGTTGCAGGCTGAGGTGTGATGAACCACAGTAGAAATACTATCAAGAGGGAAAAAGATGTGGGGGAAGATGCTGACCTTTACAGCATTCGGTGCATTCTGACAAATCTATGCATAAGGGTGTTTTAATATTTACTTACCACTGTAATGTGTTTTATGTTCACAAAATATGTTCATAATGGAGCTGCATTCTGTTAGGTGTTTTCTATGTAGATGTGAAGAGTTTCTGCCCTGAAGGATTTATAAAGCAATAATTCTAGTTCAGTTTAAACAGAAGTTATTTAGTAAGCAAAGCCTTTGGAAGTCTCTTTCCTGCTTATATTCTGTAGTGACTGTATTTTCAGATATGCTGGAAAAAGAATGTCCTGAGCTCAAACAAAATACTGACCTGCTTGTCTGGTAGCTGTTCAATATAGTTATTTCCCAGAGACCAAGGTTTGTTTCACCTGGGGCTGGAAGTTCAGGAGCATAGAAGGCGGGTGCCTGTGTTCCTGCTAGCAGAGCTCCATTAGATCACAAAGGGAACTCTTGTGGAAGACAGACTGCATCATGTTTCACCCTTGCTATCCAAGCCAGCAGCAAATTCATTTAGTTTAGAGCCAAGAAAGATCTTGTCTATGGTGGGGAGTGGGAGATTTTTCTGTGAGTAATTTTAAATGGTCCTATTGTCAGGAATTCTTTTTTTTTTATCTTTTAAGAAACTCTCCCACAGTCTTGGTTTTGAGGAAATTCCCTTTGCTATTTGGTGTAACTTTTTCTTTACTGAGCTTTATCACTATATCTGTACCAAAAACTATGTGGATGTGAAATCCTAAAGCACCTTTTTCTTCAGTTTCTTTTCAAACAAACAACTTGAAAAATAGATTTTTGAACAGATTTTATTATTGAAATCCTGAAACTATTAAAATCAGTACCAACTGCTCATGAGTTGTATAGGTTCAGAATTTTTTCTTTGTAAGGAATATAGTGCTAGGTTTTTTTTCTTCTATGATCTTTAGAACTAGCTGACACCTAAATTATTCAATTGCAGCAGAGATTGTGTAGAAAAGTGTGGAGAACATTAGCAATGATCAAGGGACAGCTTACTTAACTTCCAGTAAGAACACATTTTGTTACCAGATGTGTTCAAACTCTTTGCAAATGTACTTTGAGAGCCTACTGAATATTGCTTGCTCTGGAATGACCTAGTATTATGTTTTATGAACTCCTGAAGCAGAGATTTCCTTTAACAAGACTTTGGGCCTGTTTATAATTCTATGATCTTTCAACATGCAACTTTTCCACCAAACTGGGGGTGTCAGCTCCTGTCACAGAAATACAGTCTGGCATATAAAAGTAAGCCAGCTCTGGTTTCTGTCCTTAAAGCAGTGGACTGTATTATATGCTGGTTTCAGTAGGATGTATCACTGTATGGTGGGTAATTTGGACTCAGTGGGATGGGAGTTGCTGCAGCCCTGTGGTGCAGCAGAATCCTTAAGCACGTGGCAGTGTTGTGTCTACTGGTACAGCAAGGAGAATTACTGTAGAAGCACCAAACTGCTAAAAGCAATTCACCTCAAAACAAGCTTTGCTATGGCCAAGACTACAGGATCTAATGGCTTATCGTGACCTCTTTGGAATATTTCCCCTCGGGAGCTCTTTGGATGCTTTTTGAGAACAGGTGCTCTGCAGGAATTTTGTTTCCAAAGTTATCTCAAAGAATAAACACACATTTTATTTTTGAGGTATTTCGATGCTTCTGCATTTGTTTTTTAACAAAGGTAGAAAGTGTGGAGGAGACTGGAAGTTAAACAGACTGAGTATATCAACTCTTCTCTTTTGCCACACCGTACAAAAACCAGTTTCAAATCAAGTTACAAATTATCCTTTAAGACAGATTAGTTCAAATGTGCTTTCTCAACCCTATTAAGCTGTCATCTTCCCCGGAGTGGGGATGGGCACAAATCAAATGCTCAGATCACAATGACCCTGGTCACTGTGTGGGAGTTGAAAACTCATCTGATGAAGGGGTTGTGAATGACCTTTCGCTCTGTACCAGGCTGCATCGCACTCTCCAGTCAAATACCCATTTAATCCTTAATCTAGTGCAGGTGAAGTTGGTGCTTGTCCCGTGCTGCAGAGGTACGAGCCCTGAATTCCCGGCGGGGTGGAGCCGTGTCCCGGGCGAGCCCCGTGCTGCAGAGAGCGGGAGCGCCGCTGGAGGGCGAGCGGGGGAAGCGCTCCGCACCGGCACGGCCCCAGCGCTCCGCGCCTTCTCCTCCCGCCCTCGGCCCCGGCTGGACCCGTGCGCCTTACACCGCTACGTGTGAAAACTGGGCTTGTTTCAGAACCGCTGAAGCAGGGGTTTTTTCGTCTTTCTGACATTAACAGTATAAATACTCATGAAATTCTTCTCTTGTTTAGCCTCTCAAAGAAGAGTCAATGAGTCACATTGAGTCACTGAAGCATTCCTGGAATTATACTTCTTAGACATTAGAAAATGTCAGAACAACAACAACCTTTCCCCTTGTGCTTTTGGAAGAGAACAAAATATGAATCCCATTGATTCAAATAATTCTGGTATTGGAAACTGTACTACTGGTCACAGGTTTTAATTTTTCCTGGATGCCACATGTTGTAAAGTCAAGTTGAAACAATGGAAAGACAGAAGGAAAAAAGTAGCATGGTATCCTGTGAACAATAGTGGTATCATTATCGTCTCTTTGTTTTCAGAAATAACCTAGTGAAAGGCTCTTTCAAAAGTTAAGTGCTTTGGTTGAATCATTTCTCTGAATCTATTTACCAGCACAAAAGTCTTTAGTCTAAGAATCGACACAAAACCCTGAAGAACATACATCGACAAATGAAATAAATGTTCTGCCAATCTTCTGCTGGAATTTTTTTTGTGCTGCATAACTTCTAATTTGTTCATAGCCAGGAGATGAGGTTTTGTGTTTATAAAGGTCAGGATGTTCGCATTCTCTGAATCCTGAAGATCTGTTTCTCATCCCTTCATTTAGCACATACTAGGAAGTGATAAATCTGTATAATTCACTTTAGAAGTAGTAGTACACTTTAAAAGCATTCTGAAATTATTTTGCTTATCAGTAAATCAAATGAGTGACATTTCTACTTCTCTTTGCAAATTTGTCCTTGAAATTAAAGGACTTTATTTTATGTGACTCCTCTACAGAATTTGTACTTCCGTTGCTTTTAGGCAAACTCTTAATGCAGCAGTAGTCTGAGCCTTAAATTTTCCATCAATCTTCTGATTATGTTGTGAAAAAACTAACTTCTACTAGTGCTGACAATAGGATCTGTGTGCATTTTTCAGTTGAACATATTAACAGTCCCTGTAGAGGTGATGTTTCAAATTCAAAGCCAGAGTAACTACACTGTCTCCATTATTTGTTCTTCTTTCACCCTAATCTGGAGAGATGGTGAACAGATGCAGTATGTTTCTTTTGATCAGTGATTTCCTGTCCTCAAGCGACCTTGTGAAATTGCCTCTCCTTCCCATTTCCAGATGGTCATTCAGAGGTTCAGTTGAATTAGGTTTTGAAAACATTAAACATTATCTCATTCCATTCCCTGTGATTATGTTTTTATTACTTTTATGAGAAGGGCTGGCTGAACACACTCTGATCTGAACACAGACTGGTTTTGCCTGGGACTTCTATGGCACTACATCCGAGTTGTCCATGAAATCTACCTGATAATTTTGCAGACAAATTATTCATGAATGGTCTAGAAATGTGGAATTTATGAGAATATCTTTTTCCCCATGGCAACTTTATCTTACCATTATTTCTCGAGGTTTTGAATCCTTCCTGTCACAATCTAGTGGATACCTCTATGCTGAAGCTTTGGTGTTGACTTATTAGCAGTAGATTTAAGACATACATTTTGATTGTCCAATGGTTTATTTTGCACACTGACTTGGAGAAAGTGACAGCAGCAACACTTAATATATTTTTCACTGGTAAGAGCTTCACCAGCTATCAGTTTTCTATTTCTTGTCCAGTCAGTTTTCCATAGAAAGTTTGAGATGAGGATCACAAAAATTGTCTTTGACAGGCCTCGTATTAATGTTTTTCAAATGTGGAGAAGTACAGAGGTTTCTGTTTCTCAAATATTTCCATGGATCATGTTCTGATTAAAAATGTATGTATCCTATTATGTGCATGAGCTGTCTCCCCTGAGATGTGAAACTTATGACCTACTTTGAAAACAGCACTAGTGCAGTTCCCCAGCTTCTGCTGGACTCTCTTTCTCAGTGTCTGCAGCAATTTCCTGCACTGTGTTGGAGTCTGCATTGGAGGTGACCTGCTGGCCACAGGAACCCTTGCTGTCATCCATCTTTATGTTGGCAAGCTTCCATTTTATGCCACCATTCCTGCAAGAACAGCTGAAGAATGACACTGAATCAGATCAAGTCACCATAATTCTTTCTCAGTTAAAGAGATTTGTTTTGATAACTTGGAGCTCTGGATTCCATGAAGCATCTGGATGGCTGGGCCCTCGTTCCTCGGCCTTTGGTAGCTGGATGATTTCATGAATCTGAGGCAGAGTTGAGCTCATTTATCTCAAGCTTCCTTGTGTTCAAAGTTTCAATGGCTCTGTGCTATTTTTCACTCCCATTAAAATATCTCAGTTATTTTGTCATCTGCTGCTGACAATATCAGAGGAAACTAATATTTGATCAGAGTAAACTGATAAATCTGATATAAACTGGAGTTGGATAGTATATTATATATACACTGGTATATATATATTCTAGTATATATATAGTATATTATATATATTACTGATAATATATATTCTGGTGTGGTGCTGGCTTCTCCTGCCCTTGTTATATAGCAATGTGCCTATTGAAAGAAGTGCCTCTCTTCCTCCCTTCCGTTAGAAGGTGTGGAGTCTGCCTGCCTACCTGCCTGCCTCAGTGTCCAAGTGACTAGATAGGTATTTCTGTAGGTGCAAATGCACCATATCAGCAATACAGAAGAGTGGGACAAGAGGAATCCCAGGGAGAGGTTGAACGGAATAGAGGGAGACTGGGGAGACATGAGATGTAAGGAGATAGGAGAAGACTGAGGATGAGTAAGGAGAGAGCTAGAAGGGTTGTGTGGGAATATAATCAAAGAGAAAGAAAGATAGATAAGGAGGGAATCAGAAATGGAGAGGGTTTTTTGGTGAAAAAAGACGGCCAGAAGTAGGTGCAAATCATTACAAGAAGTGAGGGAAAGGAACGGTCCCTAGAGGATGATGAAGTACAGGAAACAGTGTAGTACACTGGGAAGAAGGATCTCCTCTCTACTGGAGGCCCTGTTGCCTCAGCCAGCTCGAGGAGGAAGAGTGCCCTTGTGTGCATGTGCTGGCTTCAATCTTGGTCAAGATATTTTATAGGGGGGAACTGGGGGGACCTTTCATTTTAAAAGTTTACTGTAAAAACCTCATGTGATGGAAGATTTTGTTTTGATTCAAATTTGTTAGCCAGAGTCTGTTTTATTTCATAGTGCTTGCAACTTCTTGATGTGCATCTCCAGGAGAAAGACATTTTCTACCTCTGTACTCTTTATGAGTTTACTTTAAATTAAATTCATTAGGCTCTCCAAAGATCATTAAAGAGATTCTGCCATGTTTAACAGGGCTCCAAATACATTATGATATTAGTAATGAGCTTTTGATTAGGCTTTGCCTTCAGCTGAACTACAATCTCCTTTGAGAAAAATGGCCATAATTGAGTATATTCTGATACTGAGAATACGTTCTGGCAGTTTTTTGCTAAAAATTCTATGTGGACCATAAAATTTGCTATCCCAAACAAAATAGAATAATAAAAAACCATGATGAACTTAGTTAATCATATCCACTCCAACACAAAATTATTATGTTCTTGCAGAAAATTATTTCAAGTACAAGTTCTGTCTGTGAAATGTGTATGAGATATTAATTTGTCTTCTTTTCATGATAGGTGCAGGCCTCATCACACTTGTGTTATTTAAAATTTTAGCCCCAGTAAAGTATTGTTTGAATGTCCTGCTAGAAAAGAATTAATGTATTTGTGGAATAAGATGAAGATGGAGTGCTTGGAAATATTAACTTTTTATATATGTGCTTATAAGTTATATATGTAAGGAAAAATTAAGGAAATCTATTCTTTCCAGCAGCCATGCCATAAAATGTTTTGCATCCCATCACCTGGATTGTAAAAAATGCTTTCAGTTTAATGCATGTTTTTTGAAAGTTTTCATTCTTCTGTTCAGAAAATTGGTTATTTGCAATATAGCAATTATTAAATACAGGTAGAGTGTAGCTCTTAACATAGTCAAGATGTTTGTAAACTTCACCCTTTAAATTCAGGGTTCATAATTTGTTTCAGGAAATAGAGTGTTATATATTAGAGATAATGTGTTTACAGCCATCTCTAGATCATTATTTTGAGTTTTCTTTAAGAATGATGAAATCCTTATGTGCTCAACTGTTTAAGGAATTGACTTTTAGCTCTCAAGTCAAATGGGAAACTCATAATTATGTGTCTGCTACTTTATGAAAGTATCATTTAATTTACAAAAGAACTGTTTTCAAATTAAAATAGTGTTATTTTTTGCTTGCTTTTACCTCTTTAAAAGTTAATTGTTGATTGAGTTCTGAAGAAAATTTACATTAAAAAAAGAAATATAAACTAGACTTTTAAAAATTCCTACATCAAATGGTTTAATTTTTTTTTCACTTTTAGTGTCTAAAGCTCAGAGAATTTCAGAAGAATTTACCAATAAGAATGCATTTGTTAATGTGGGAAAATAATGTTTTTCGGCTTAATGGAGAAGAAACAAAGAATAGATTCGTTTTTAATTTGATGTGCAAAAGTATTTGTATACGTGTGAATCTATAGTTTTTTCAGATGCACCAAATAATGGTTAATGTTATCTCTAGGCCAGAAGCTGTTTCTCAACACTGGCATGCCATTGAGTTCCAGCTCTATGTTTGCTGAGTGAAAAGATATTAAAACACTAACCTAAGATATTGAAGCAGTAAAATCCGTTTGTGAAGATCATCATTGTGACACACATTTTTATTCCAAAATAACAGAAGCCAAAATATTCTGTGTAGTGTTGCAGCGTGGATGTGCTGTTCCTTCACGGGGGTAACCAGTTATCTCCCACCGTTATCTCCCCTGTATGTTTTCAGTCACATTTTGCAGCTCTGATTCTGCTGGTTTTTCACAACTCCTTATCACAGCAGCCCTCCAAGCATGCTGCAGAGCTTCAGATCTCTACGCATTGGGACAACACAGTGAATGGGCCAGCAGAGGGAACTTTGAGGAATTCTTGGTAAATTGATTCAAGAAAGCAGACATTTCTAGGAGACAGACTTCAGATCCATATTCAGGTCTGGTCTGTGGTAAGCAGTGTCCATATATTTGCTTGAGCTGGAGGATGAGAAAGCATGTTCTGTGTGTTGCTTAAGTTCTTGTTTTATTGCTTCCACAGATTGTGCATAGTCACAACCTTAGAAGATGACCAGAAATGTTTCCTATGTAAAGGTATACACAATTTTATCAAATTGGTTTTTCCTAATAGCCCTATAAACTGTTTAGGGTATTATACAGATGTTCTAGGCTACAGAGGAACTGATTTTGGCATTTCCTAGAAATCAGACGGAGGCATTTTATTGCTGCTGAGAGTCACTGGAGGCTGTGTGCTTCAGACAAGATGTTATTTCCTTGCAGGTAGTGAAGGAACAGAAGTTTGCTACCAGTACTGCCCTCAACAAACACTCTGATTCATCCAGCTGACCCCATCGTTACCATGCTACTCCCAGTACTGGTCCATTGCTTCCTTCTGGGTCCCTGGTTTTGGAAGAGAGTGGGGGAAAGAGCTATTTGCCCACTGTGTTTGAACAAAACCTAATAAACCAGGCCCTGCCTCTCAAAGGTGAGATTCAGCAAAAAGTCTCTTCCTGTGGCACGAAGGTTACTAATTAAAGATTTTGGCCACGTAGTCAAGATGACAGACAAGGAACTGGTAAAGAAAAGTGCTACTGTGTTCAACCATTCAGACTGAGTGACCAAATTTCCCCCAGGAGGTACAGAACAGGTTTGTGAGGACACACTGTATCTGACCACACAGCATTGGTACTAGAGCAGTATTCATTATTGGAAGGGAAAAAGATGATGCATTTTTCCCGCACAGCACATGGTTAGATGGGACTGTGGCCTTTCACCCTGACATTCTCAGCAAAAGTTGCACTTTGTGTAAGAGTCTCACAGGACATGCCAGCTTTGGTAGTTAGGAAACGTGTCTGTGCACTCTGGCTTCATTAGAAACCAATAAGCAGAACAGTAAACAGACTACGAGTTTCGGCATTTTGGGTAAGGTTGCTTTTAAAATGTTCTTCTGTATTTGAAAGGAGGACATGACTCACTTAGCACAGTTACATTATAAATGCTGGCTTGAAAGTAGCCCATAATAGTGCTTTTCATTGCAGGCTCCCTGCTCACAGGGCTGGGAAGAGTACACCCTGCCACTCAGACCTGCTGTCTTTTTTTTCCCTTGTTAAAGCAATGCTTTGATGCTGGCATGGAGACAGCTGCAAACTTAGTGAGGCTAAACACCAGTTTCCTCTGATCAGATTCTTTGCCAGGGTCCTTGCATATCAGCTCTCAAAACACCCACAGGAAAGATCTCAGGAACAAACAGGAGTTGTAAGTTACAGACGCCTGTTATTAGTAACAGAGTTTTGTCACTTTAGGGTACAGTAATGGATTTGTCAAGGATGGAGAGAAGTTTTTTGTTCAGTAATTGCATTAAAAGACAATTTAAAGATATTAAGAAATCTGCAAGATCAAAGTGAAGCTCTTTAATCAGACTCCTTTGGTGACCAGTTTCTGACCCAGTACAGTTTTTAGCTCCTGTTTTTGTTCTTGTGATGCTGCAGGCTGCAAACTCCTCTGGCTTTCCATGTGGAGGAGTGAGACTCATCTCCACTTCACCCTACCAATATATTTAAAGGCTTAGATTTAGAGAGCTGAGCACTTGATATAGCCCCTAAACTACACCCTGTGGCCTTCACATTTGCAGTGGCATTTTCCTGCTCTGAAAACCTGTCCTTATAAATTGTCTTTGAATTGTCAGATAACTTCATTGAATTTATCTCATTAGGCAAATGGTTCTGAAAATTACCTTCGTGGACAAGACTAGACTGTGACAGAAAACAATGGGCAAAACTACCACAAAGAAGGATCAATATTACCATGCATTTGAGGTGAAGATTGCTAAGATCTGGAATTGAAACCCATGTTATTTACTGAAAATCAATAGTTATACTAGAGATATCGCAAAGAACAGAGCCAAGTCAGTTTTTCTTACCTAAGGTAAATCCAGTACAATTAGCAAACCTAAATTTGCATATTTCATTTAAATGACCAATTACTGAATATAAGCAATAAATTATTTCAGAAAAAGCACACAAGTATAAATGTAACTGCAGAACTTTATGAGATAAACAAGAAAGCATAATCATAAATGATTAGCAATATGTCAACATTATGGATTAATTTTTAATAGCACTGGCAAGGTTTCCTGAGCAAAATTTCTTACATAAGATTTGTATTCCCAAAGCATGATAATTTCTAACCAGATGCTCAGTATTATTGATGATGATATGAATAACTAGTAAGACCTTCGGGGGAATATGGGAATAATACATTTAAGAAGAAGGAAATTATTTATGGTGTACATGAATATGAAATTTTAGATGATTTCTCTTCAGCTCTGCTCTTAAGAGGTTTTCTTCTCAACTCAGCAAGAGGTTTTGTCAAAGGTTCAGCCATCACCAAACTGGTGTAACTGTTCACACTGAGATTCAATACTGAAAGGAAAGAATTTATGTAATTTCTGATTTTCTGTTGCCTGTGTTCAGAACAGCTTTAATGATAAGCACTGAGCACTCCTGCATGGAATGTGGTATCAGCAAGAGAACTGAAAATATCTGGGATGCAAATATTTTTAAAATTGTATCTCATCTTATTCTACCTACCTTGGAGATAAATATTACTGGTATGTTTGGTTTAATTTGAACAAGAAATCAAGCAAGGGCTTGAAAAATTTCAATACCTGAGACCACACTTGTGAATTTTTTCTTGGACAGCCATGTTATTTTAAAGGGGATATTATAGATGGATTCATATTTTTCATTATCTGTTTGGCTGCAGAATCAAAGTCTTTCTGTCAGTCCTGATCAAAAATCAGAGATGGTTTGGGTTGGAAGGGACTTTAGAGATTGTCTTGTTCCGACCCCCTGCATGGGCAGGGACAACATCCACTAAATCTGGAGGTCTTTAAGGCATACTGCAAGACAGCTTGAGCAACTGTAGCATATGGAACCTGGGTAAGAGCTGTACAAATGCAGGATGATTGAGGAAGTGTCTGAAGGGACCGTTGCGAGAGGGTTTGAATTAACCTAGTATTTGAAGAGCTATCTTCTCTTTGGTTCCTTTCCCTTTGCCTGATCCAGTTTTAAACAGAAATAAAGTATTTTTAAAGTTTAAATTGGTTTGTATCAAATATGTAAGTCAGTGCTACAATGTGTTGTTCCAAGGCACCTGTAGTATATTAAAAACCTAGATAAAAATGACAAACTGCGCTAATATAAATACATCAGCTTTACTGATCGTGTACATGAAACTGGTTAAAAATCCCAGAATCCCAAAATGTGATCTCATATATTGAATGAAACCTTGAAATGAGAACACTATATGCAATTTCAAAGTTAGGTGTAAAAACTTGATATGTCTAGGATATGTACAGTTTTGTCAGCTCTTTTATGAACTGAATTATCTATTTATACTGTTGTATTTTGGTACAGTGGATATGAACCCTCACAAAATATGTACAGGTAGATGTCCTTTTGTATTTAAAATCCCCACATTTCATATTTCAGTTAGTTTAATTGTTATTTTGCTCTCATTAAGCTGAAAAAACACATACTCTCTTTCTCTCCTAAATATATACATTCAAGGAGTGAATTGAAAATTTTGAGAAAAAAAATATAAAATATCAAGAGGAGAAGCACACTATAATGAAAAAGGTATTAAAAACTGTATGATTAATTCATACAATATAGTTGAAAACTCAGGTCTCCAGTGTTAGAGTCTTGTTTGTCCTTGGTTTGCTAGTGACGTTTTGGTCACAAGGATTGGTCACACAGCCTGGTGGAAATCAAGGCTGATTAACCTGAACTTATTTAAGATTCCAATGAAAATTCTATCGGTACAGTTAAATGAGAACATGGTTTGAAATGTTGTTTGAAAAGAAATAGTACTGGATAAAATGTCTCTCCCTTCTCTGGAGAAAGATTGCTCAATTAGGTTATGTACTGAGTAATACCACGTGTGTTGAGCAGCTCAGAGAAGTCATTGATTCCAGCTGAGATCCATTCTGAGCTTCTGGCTTGCTTTGAGTGGTGATCTCAAAGTGAAACCAAAGGTCTCATACCACTGTGAAGCCAAAACACAAAATCTGTTTACTCAGACATAGAAGAACTGAAACTGCTGGTTCTCGTACAGCTGTTTCACCCATCTTTCCCAGTTAGTGGCTTTGCTCATTGATGAAGAAAAATGGAAACTGAATCTCCTTGGGCACTGTCTGTTTTCTCAACTGTCCCCTATAATGTCTCTCTACTGATTTGCTTGTTTTCCTTAGATATTTACCAAACACCATGTGCAGAAATCAGGCAGGGAAAAGGGCAATGTGTGGGGCAAGGTACTGGGTCAGCTGGGATCTGGCCTGTTGTTGAGCGACCAGGGACAGCGTGCTGCCCTCTGGCACCATTCCCACCTGGAACTGGGGCTGATAAGCAGACTGATGAAAGTCACTCCAGTTTGTCCCGAGCCAAGTGAAAGATTTTGACATTTAGTGTATCATCTGTCAGAAGACTCTGTTTTGCCGACAGCAGGTGAAAGGGAAACACAGGCTCTCTAAACCCATTTCTTGGTAAGCAAAGGGAAAGCTGCTTATGACTGACTTTATTTTCAATAGTAGTCAGCTAGGCACTCACACACTCCTGTTTTGGACATTAAAAAGCTCCACAGTGCTCTGCTGTTTCACTTAGCCTTGCTATTAACACATTTTATTGTGCTCTCTTGCTCAGTCCCTGTTTACTGGAGGCATGAACTCTGCCTTGTGAACTTGTCCTTAAAGCACTCCAGAAGGCAATGTGGGCAGGGAGCACTGAAACCAGAGGTTTCTACATCACAGAGACTGACTGTAGCTAAGTACGTATCAGCTCTGGCTCTGGCCTTGCTGCCTCTTTTTTGGGAAGTGGGAACACACCAGATGTCTGTAAGGAAAATGCTGCAGCTTTTCACAAGAATCAACAAAACAATGAACATTGTGCTGGAGGCACTGAGTGTGATCTAACTAACATGTTTCTTGGGGAAATCTCCTCTTTCATATCTAGAAGAGTTATTTGTGAAGCAGCAAACTCTCTGTAGATTGAGAAGCAATTTTATGATGAGGGAACCGTGTGAAAATCAAGTGAATGGCAACTTGTGCTCATTAATGCACTTGCAGTACTTGGAATAACAGTAATGATTATTAATCTTGACCTGGCAAAATGCCAGCTTACATGCCTGCTTTACTTGTTTTGGGAAGTTATTAAATATGCTGCTAAAAATTTTTGTCTACTACTACTGCAAGTATGTCTCGTTTCACTTGAGAAAATGTTGCATTTCACTCAGTCAGTAGTACACTAATACATCTTTATTCATTGTTTTCATCTAAATAATGCACATAGCCTGTTATAAAGCTAAACTGATATGAAAAATATAAGGTTGATCCATTCCCACAAGAGACACAGATGTTATTAGGGTTAAATCCCAAAATAGCTTAGAAATCTGCGACATTTTGCATGAGGAAAATTGATTCCATATCATGGTATCATAAAAAATGCCAAAACTCATCGCTGAATGGTGAAAATTTGCTAATTAGTATACATGTGGTTAAAAGAAAATCCTTTTCTTTCCAACTGATTCCTCTAATGGTGGAGAATGTAGGAAGCAGAAACACCTATCACCTGCAAAACTAGACTGTGAGGAAGTGCTGAGGTGGTCATACCTTCCCATGGCATCACGTTTCTATACTGGAACGTCAGAAACAGCAAGGCATCTTTGAGACGACATGTTGAATTGAGCTGTAAAAACATTTTGTTGTTGCTTAGGCATGAACTCTGTTCCATAAACAGAGAGAAGTTGTCTCAGCTCTTGGCAGCAAGGCGGTATTGGGGCACCAGAAGGAGCTGGTGGCAACCCTCTGACCAGGAGATCTCTCAGTGCTGGCTGGGCAGGGAGCCTGGCTCAGGCACAGCTTCTTACTGCAGAGTAGCCCTATGTGTGCTGTGGCCAGGCACTGCTCTTCTGCAGCCTTGTGCAGAACCTTTCATGGCTCATAGCATCCACCACACCTCCTTGGTCACCCATCAGATTTAGGAGAGTCTTCCTGGCACACAAGTGAACTGTTAAGAAGATAGTGAGAAATAACCCTTAACTCCCAACCAACCGTTAAGCCTTAAACAAAACAAAACAGAATCCGATCATATTGTCTGCAAAGATTTTGTAGACATTGGTGTTATTTGCACACAGGTTTTTTGCTATTGGTCCAGACAAATAGCAAACACCTGCATTTGTGGTGATTTTTAATTTTTTTTTTAATTTTTTTTTTTTTTTTTGGTGAATGAAAACACTTCTGGATCTTCTTAGTATCAGCATCAGTCTTGAACTATCCAAGATAGCCATGCAACCCCCCTTACTGTGATTGTGGGTTTTTACAGGTATTTTTACCATGCACAAAGACACTTAGCAAGCAGGATATACATTGCTAAAGAGAATTACTTTATTATTTATTGGCCAATCAGTCATCCATGAAGTGGAGAAATAAGCCTGTGTTTGGAACTGTCTGGTCCTTGCTGAGTTGCCATCTGCCAGTGCTCTACTTGCCTTCGCTAGGGTTTTGTATTGGTTCACTATTTTTCCTCTCACATACTTGAGCTGTTAACTCTTACCAATCATTTTTCATCATTTACATCTCTCTCTGTGTTTTTACCTTGGATTTGTTGGGGGTTTTTTAGCTCATGTACTTTTTAAAACCTTAAGAACTGTTTTACCAATAAAGTTAAACTGAGGTCATACAGCCTGGCTCCATCAAGCTATACTTGGGATAATAGAGGGCTGAACCCTGGGGCCACAGGTTTCAGCTGCAGCAAAATCTTTGTGGGTTTTGCAGAGCTGCCTGCACAGAAACAGCTGATGATTAATTTTATAGTATTCTCTGTGATTTCATGCTTTTCCTGAATAAGATGCCTATTTGAATCTCTCTGCTTTTTGATCTGGTTAGATCTGTAGCACAGGGTTATCCTTTGAGTCTGGTATGCTCAGCAGCAGTTACATGCTTTCAGAATGAAGATTTTCTATAGCTTTTAGTTTTACAATGACATATAAAAAACCACCATAAAGAAAGAAGAGCATTGTTTGTTCTGCTGAAGATAACTTTCCTGTTCTGCTGAAGATGATCTTCCATCTTCAGAAAGTGATCCTGAGTTAGAGTCGGCTTTAACCAGGGCAGGACCCAACTTGAGGGAAGGTATGGAGAAGACAGAGACATTCTTCTCTTAGAGGTACACAATGAAAAGACAAGGTGCCATGGTAGAAAACTGTAGCAAGGTAAATTTTACCTAGATATGCAGAAAAAAAAAAAAAAAAGAATGTGTACACTATTTAAAGAGAGAGAAAATCAAAGTACTGTAATAGATTACAAAGAGACACTTCAGAATTTTCCTCCTCAGAGCTTTTCAGAATGTGACTGTACAAGACCCCAAGGAAACCAGCTGAGTAACCTGGGTTAGTTCAGCTTTGAGTAAGAAGGTGGAAGAGACCTCTCCATAGCTCCCCTCCAAGTTAAATTTTTCCTATAATTCTCTGCTGATACATTACATACCTTACATCGGTATTTTCCTCTTCTTGTGCCTGACTGAGCTGTTGAACAGGATCTTAAAAGATAGTACATAATTAATAATTCTTCACCAAACTGAGAAGGACAAGAAATAATCTGAAATAAAACTAGTCCTTCAGACTGTCAGATTTCAAAGTGATGGGCTGATTCCAGCTTTTGGATCCTGCAGTATTATTCAAATAACTCACATATCTGTGTATATTCAAGTTCTTACAACTTAATAGTGAGGATGCAGAACTTGATTATCTAATTAAAATTTCATTTCCCTCTGATAAATTGCCTTATTTTGTAAGCCCATCTCTGCTACAGACACACAGATGATAAATGACCCAAAAAACCCTTTTTGTCCTTACTTTGGTTTAAATCTTTAAACTTCAAAATATCTTCCTCAACCAGCACTTGACCACCCCAAGTCTATCACTTCCTTTGTAAAGCTGGGCATGTCTCAGAAGATTCTCAGTAGATGATTTGAAATAATGTTTTCCATGCATACATTCACTCAAGTGTTTTGCTATATCCACGTAGATTAAATTTTTTTTTCAGTCTACTGGACAGATATTTTGTGGTACAGATTTGACTAGACAGGACCATTTGACTGACAAGACATATCTCAATGTGGATTGAGGCAAATGCACTGGGATTCCAGGAAATATGTTAACGTGTGGAGGGCTACTGGATGTACACAAACGCTATACTCCTGCCTGGAGTTTCACTGCCTTTAGAAGAGACTAATGTTCTTCTCTGATCCTTTTCTAATCGCTGCCTCAACTGTTTTTAAAATTAAGAAATTTATATTCATGTGTTGGCATTCCAAAGAGAGTATAATTATGATAACATTATTTTTTCCAATCATATATGAGCAACTTGAATATAAGAACCATTAAATTTTAAAATAATATAATCTTGATGTTACTAATGATATATACTAACCTTATTATAGTCTTATTATCACTTTTCACATCATCCTGTTTTCTATTTAGAATACTTAGCCTAATTTGCAGGTGTGATTTTAGTGTGTGTTTTGAGAATGAGACACTCTGTCGCCTGAATACAAGGGTAACATATTCCTGTAGACTATGTGTTTTGCACCAGTTACCAAGAATGTGTTGTTCTGAAATTGTTGTGCTGGACTGATAATTGCACAATGATTCCCTGGACATCCATGCTTTACACGTGACAATAAGATTTTAGCTGTTACAATAGTTTCTGTTTGATGTTCTAAAACCTAGGGAAAATTAACATTAACTTAACTGGACTTTGTATTATGTTCTGTGGGAGAGCTCTCACCTAAATGCAGAGGTCTGAAATGAATTAGACACTGGAATGAATTAGCATAAGCTGATTTCCTAGATTCTCCTTTTTGTTAATATGAGCAGCAATGCACCTCCAGAAGCAGATTCAGACAGCTGAATCTGTATCTATGAAGAATTCATCACACTAGCTGAACAGCTTCTCCTTAGGCGTAACAAACTGTATATTTTCTTATCTGAACACGATCTACACTATCCTTTCATTTAGGCATCTATTTTTGTTTTAATCTTTAACAGTGTCACTTCAGAGAGAGAGTGAGATGAGTTTGCACCACTATTAATTAATTTTTTTGTCCAAAAGCTGATTTATGTGTGTGTGGTGCATGTCCCAACAGGCTGCCTGCTCAGTCCCCTCTCTGCACTGAATGGCAGATCCAGTCTGACACAAAGCATCAGCACACTTTACCTACTGATGAAAGATAAAGGTTCTTTAAAAGTTCTTCTATAAGTTTAAATCCATACAAACATATTTCCCATGCTTTTTGTAATTTTTTTAGGAGCACACATACTGTACTTCAGTGCTTAGCTTCATTTCCTTCCTGAAAGTCCCTCATGCATTTTTGGTCAACGTGGGCTGGTGTCTGCCCCCAGGAAGAAGTTGCCCTGTCTGCATTAACCTCCCCTATAACGTGTACAGAAGGCTCTGCATGTGCACAGTGATCCCATGTGTACACCACCTGCCCAGCAGCAGCCTGTGCTGAAGTCCTGACCACAGGACTATCTGGACCATCTGAACTATCCTGGCAGCACTGCAATGCTCCTATGGTTGTACATGAAGATATGAACAGCCTTGTGCTTTAAAGGCTCATTTGTAAGCCCTGCAGTTTGCACCATGGTCTGGGAGTACTATGTGTGGAAAAGAGCAACCAAGGCCACACAAGGACACAGATGAACAGAACCCAGAGCCCTGAGGCAGTAACGCTAAACTCAGAAACCAAGAAAGTAATCAGTGGAAAGCAAAACGCAGAGGAAGGAATTCATTATGAACAGTGGAGTCTGTGGGTTGCTGAAATGTTATCTTTGCCAGCCAACCTGACTCACCAGCATGCTGAGTCTGTCTAAAAGGCTGCAGATACATTCAACCTGCCTTGTGCCCACGATCAGTCTCTCCAAAAGCCTTCTCAGACAGCGTGAGAAAAGCGTGACCTGACTCATGCAGAGCATGGCTACTCACAGGAAACTTGAGTGCTCCAAAATCTTACCCTAGCTGGGAGCACTACTATTGTATCGGAGCTGAGGGGTGCCAGGAGGACCTGGAGCAATCTAGTGAGGAGTTAATTAAAAGAAAACAAGTTACAGTTTCATCTCATTTGCTGAAGAAGGTAGTTGACTCTTTGTTGCAGTGGGCTGCGAGTGATTTGCTGTGCTGGGATGAAAGCCCATCCTCTTCAATCACTCCCCAGCAGAGCAAAATTACCAGTGTCAGGAAAACTCATTTTGTGGCATTAATCAGAATGGATTAAAATGGAACAACTTCTGAGCTGCCCTGCAAGAATAGCTGTGGGACATCAAAGAGGACCTGCAATCCACAAAACCAGAAGACTGTGTCCTCTGCTTTGAAATACTGTAGTGAGCCAAACACTTAATGGAGTGACATGCTAACTGCATTGTGTATAAAAGCACTTCAGCGTTTGATAACCTGTGTCCTATCTCCTCCATTGTAATATAACAATCAGATAAGTAATTATTTTTTGTGTTCAGGTGCCTCTGTTGGAGGAGTTTAAGAACCCATTTAAAATCTTAAACTGCTTCCTGATTTTAAGTGTTCAGTAATGACAGATAATGGACTACCACAGAGTCTATTCAATCCATTAGGAATAAATGCATTGCTATATATATTATAGCTGCATGCAGTCATCTTAAACAAGAATGTTTCCTTGACTACTTTGAAAAGTATTTTTCTTCTTCTAAGAAAAGAAAATAGTGCAAAAAAAAAAAGATCTTGTGTAGAATTGTGGTATTTTACAATCCAATAATTTCCTTGCCTTAAAAATCTGTTTCAGATTATATACAGATGATGTATAACAATTTGCTACAAAGCAACATATTTGACAAGAGTAAAAAGGTTTTCCTCCAAATCCAGAAATCTGGATTGTCTGTGGAACTTGGAAAATGTACAAGATGTCTCATGCTGGTTTTGTGCTTGAAGAAGAAGAATGTATGAACAAGCTGTATATACAGTAGATATATGTGACATGACTTTCAGATGCAAAGTGAGACAAATATGTGTCTGTTCAGATTCTTTTTTACTTTATGTAACATCCCACATCTACTATAGTCGTGTATTGTCAGACAATTGCTGAGTGAAAACCACTAATGTGTACTTGAGAGACCCACAGAACCCTAAACCCCCCAGCACTTCACTGTGGCCCCTACCATATTGTCATTACAACAGTTTCTTGTAGAAGTTCTTAGGGCTGTAGTATATAGTTTTGTGAAAAAGTCAGCTTGATGCTCAGTACTAATTAAAAAAAACAACCAACCAACCAACCAAATAAAACTCCCCAAATAAAATGCTAAGAATTACTGAGAAAAGAGAAAAGAATCAAATATTGTGATGCCATTGTATAAAAAATAATTCCATGCTTATACTGTGGAGAAGTCTGCTCTTCCCAGCTTGAAAATACACAATACCATTGGAAATGATCCAGAGGCAAGTCATAAGAATGATCAAAATTATGCAGTGGCTTCCATGAAAGAAGCAAGTAAGTTAGGATTCTTCAGTCCAGAAAAAACTCCAAGCAAACAAAGGGAAAATGCAACACAAATCTGTAAACTAATAAATGCTTATATGATAGGTTTAGAATAAAGGGGGTGATTTGTCACCCAACATGAGTTTAAACTGTGTAGTAGTTCTGCCATAGAATATTCCAGATATTTCAAGTTTCAAAAAAAAAATTTAAAAAATTCAAGAGAAATCCATGAAGAGCTATTACTTATGAGGACACAACTTCTGTCTGATGAAGCCCCCGAAGGCTGGAAATTGTTCTGACGAATTGCCACCATATGTTTGCTGGAATTTTTGCAATTTTTGCTAAACATCCGTTTTTGGCTAAAGCCAGTTGTTGAACTAAATAAAACTTCTTCTTGCCACAGTGCAGCTAGTCTTCCATAACCTGAATTAACTCGCAGTTTAAAAACAGATGCCTCAGTGTGGAGCACACATGGGGAAGGAGGGAATGGGACAGCACAGCTAGGTGAGCATGGCATGAGACTTGAAGCGCTGTCCCAGGCAATGCTGTTGGGAAGGCTGGGACATCATCAGGTCTCCTGGCAAATTCACACTCATGTAAAAGGCAGATTTTCACCAGTGAGAATCAGATATTTATGCCAGTATAGCTAAGACTGTGTAAAGTCTTCATTCATTTAAATGAATGGCAGAAACTGAGATAGCTTTTGATTACTGAATTACTATTTTAATTTTTCTAATAAATTACATCCACTTTAAACTCCTTTGGAAAACCTGCTCACTTGTTTTGCCATGACTTCTTCAATTGCAGCATTGCATACAAAGACAGAATTTGACTCACGTATTCTGATTTGTGTGGAAATGTGTAATCTATGTGGCACTTAAGAAACACAGAAGACGTGTTTCCAGTCTTTTAGTCCAGGGATATATATCATTGCAGTGTCAGAGCAGCAGCTCGGTGATGATATCTCACAAGGTTCAGAACAATACTGGAAAGATGTTCGTGAACTCAACAATATTTCATGGTTTGTTTGGTTTTATTGACTCCATCCAAGTAGAATCTGCACATAGTGTGAACAAATATATCATGTGGGAGGCAAGAAAAAGGATTGTAAACAACCCCACACAGGGTGATTAAAAAGTTATTTTCCTTCGAAGCAGGTCTGAATTTCCAGCTATACAAGCTTTGGAGAAAAATTCAAACACCAGCTTTCAAGAATGCCAAACTACACATCTCTACTACTGGTTATTGCATTAAGAAATAGTCTCTATGTAGGCCTTGTCAGAGTCCCTGGAAGACTTTCATTGACATTGGAACGTTTCAGTACATTGGAAGTTAACTTACGGTATGATTTTGTCACATTAACACACCCTGATTCCTGCCCTTCCCCGTGAGCAAGGAGTGTGAGCAAGGCAGATATTGACGCTGAGATTTTTAATCAAACTGACCTAACTTCAGCTCTAGAAGGTTCACATCCTCATGTGAAGCAATGGACCATTTCCTATGAACTGGCTGTGCTGCATCATGAAACCTAAAAAATATTTCCATAGTGCCAAACAGGGTCAGAGTCAGATAATTTCTGGAATTTTTTCACTGGAAAATTGCTCAGTACTTAGAGATTCACTTGTCTGAGGCATCCCATGTGCATGTTATCGCTTTCAAACCATAGCTGAAAATCAGCCCGTAATATCAAGATGAACAATTGTCCTTTGTAACTGACTCTTTACAAACCATATCTTTTTTCTACATCTTTGCATCAGAATACAGAATCAGCGACCCAATGTCTGCTTGTTGGAATGGCAGGAATAAAACAGTAGAGGCGCACCCAGCTTTTGGACCAGATTTTGTATCTAATCAAGTCCTATTTAGCTGCAAGCTATCACTTGATTACTAAAACCCCTTCTACTGTGATGCAGCGGTTCAGTTTTTACAGAAAAAGAATTGCTTCAGTTTCCAGGGCATTCAGTCTGATCCTTCCTTTGAACACTCATGAATAGTTTAAGAAAAAAAAACCAATCTGTTTTTGTGGGACTGGAGTCTCCATTTTATCCTCAAAAAAAAGCAGCATTTTAATGGATATGTTTTATTTCTCCTGCTCTGAGTCAGAATGATCCAAGGAAGGGATGACGAAGTAAGCTCAAATGATTTTTGAAGAGAAGACTACGTCTTAAAAGGGATGTCTTGTAACCCTCCCCACAGAGGTGTACGGAAGGGAGAAATAGCACACACTGATTTTGGGCACTGCTAACCCCAAAATGCATGTTTACATTGCAGTGGCTGCTGTGACTGTGACTTTTCTAAGTGGCTCTGACTCCAAAAAATGGTGACCTCTGTTGCTGCTGCTCGGGCTGCTGTGCCAGCACAGTGCTCAGCAGGAAGCTGTCACCCTGCCTAGGGTGGGCATTGTAGGCAGCCCTGAACTCGGAAGCAGCACAGTGCTGTGGGTGCAAGGATCCAAGGGACTCTGCTTTGGGAGCGTTCCTGGCAGCCCTGGTGAAGCAGGGCAGAGTTCTGTACCCAGCCTGCCTGAAAGGCCTTTGCTCCAGCAATGCTGGGGCAGCAGGCACCGAGTGCTGAGCAGACAAACGCCATTTGGAGTTCATGCATTTCTGACTGCTGCATGCTGTAGGGAACTGCATTCCTTCTCTGTGTTACATTTTTTGAAAGATAGTCCATTTCTTGATTCCAGAGGAACCCAGGAGATTGTCCATAAAATAGGATATTCTCTCATTTTGATATAGTCTAAAGTGTAGCAGGCATACATGAAATTTTAGAAGGGACCATTTACTAAAGACTGAGGCATAGCTCTGAGTGAGAAAGGATGTGCAAGTGGCTCTGGGGCTCTCTGGGGCAAGAAAAAAGTTTATTTCTCCACTCTGCTGCAATGTGGAAATAATTTGGGCTGGAATTTGTGAAAGCACTGGCTTCCTAAGGACACAGATTTGAGACTGCCATCCACACAGAGTACCTTGAAGGCTGGTAGAAAGAAACTGTCACAGGCAGCTGTGCTGGTGAGAATGGGGATAAGGGACTGTAAGAGGACACAGGAGAGCTCTGCTAGCCTCTGTCTCACTCCTCTGTCTCACTCACGTGTGCATGCTGTAGTTTCACCATGGATTTGTGAAGATTCACCTGGATTACCACTCTTCTTCTAGCACAGAGGGGTCCCAGGGAAGAGAGGAGGAACAGAGAGAGGTAGCATGAGTACTTTTCAGAACAGTCTTCCAACTCTTCAGAAGCTTCACATTTGAGAGCCTGTCAGAAAGTTTAGTGCTTGTAGAAATGTCAGCCATCCCACTACAGCCTAAGGTTTACAGCAGTCTCTAATGCTTATCTATAAATAAATATATATACATTACATGTATATGTGTGTAAAAATATGTAACACTTCATTATTTTAGAGTGATGTCCCCAGTGTTATAGATTTTTCAGCATTTTTAGAAATATACAAAATAGCCTTGCGTCATCCTGTCAACCTGTGCCTGGGAAATTGATTGAGCAGTCATCTTCCAAGTAGTGTTTATGAAAAGTGAGGACTTAACTGGGATGTTTTCTATGGACAGATACAGCAAAAATATACTAAGGTCTATTGCCAATGTTGAAAGGATGAAGTACAACTCAACAAAGGAGCTTAGTCAATGCATGAACTGGTAAATAAATGATCAGCGTAGCTGTGGTGCCTTTTAATAAATAAACCACTTGAGTAGATGAAAAATGACACTGAAACACACTTAACCATAGCACTTTCAGGAACGCTGCATGCCTCCTTCAGAAGTGATTAATCAACTTCTTGATTCTAATATTTATCCACATAAAAGAGCAGTAAACACTTTGTGCTCTTCAAATTCAAAAAGATGTTTCTGTATTTCCCATGCGCTAGCCCAGGCTTTTGTTACATGTCACTTATGTCAGTTCTAACAAGCTGAGGTACTGAAGGGGGAATTTCTTGTTTACTTCCCTGGAAACAGAAATAGTGTTTAAAAAACCTCTGGCACTTGAGTGTATGGCTCCTAATTTTAACCCACAAACAAACCACTCCATAACTGCTTGGATGACAAACCGTGAGGACATGCAGCCTGGCACATCTGTCTCAACAAGTATTTTGTGCAGGTTTCTAGAAATTACGGCTCTAATGACAGGAATGGGCATAAGAGCTTCCCACAGGTCTTGGGATATGGACAAGCAGAGCTGAGGAGCTCTGTGAGTTCACTTGTCTGGTGAGTGGGTTGTGATGTCTCCTCTGGCCTCATTCACCATCAGGGATTTGGACCAGACTGATCTGCCACTAAGCAAACTGGCTTCTTTGCACCAGAGCTCCTGTCTGGGATTTCAAAATCTTCCTGTCTGGGGCTTTAATTGAAGCAAATATGAAGCTTTTCAGGTTTTTTGCAAAATGCATTTTTCATGAGAAAAATCTTAATAATATTCCTCTTGTTATTGCGGGCAGGATTTCGAGCTGAATGCAGCTGGAGGCAGGAGCAGCAGGGGCTCACTTACACTGGGGCCAGAACACACTGATGCAGAGCACAGGGAGAGGGAGCCTGTGCTGCTGTAGGTCCTCTTGCTGGAAAGTGAACAAAACTGAGACAGTGTGTGTTTCTGCATGTACAATTACACATCTGCCCCTATCTAGGCAGGACAGCAGCCCATTTCTTACTTTAGAGGATTCGAAGTCCTACTTTAAAAGGACAAGAAAAAATAATTTGATGCAGAGATCCTGGCTTCCTCTGCAACCTGAATTTTTCAGAGGAGAGGTTTCAAAGGGGAACACTCACAATTCTCATTTCTGTTGTCAAATGAAACATAGAAACAGCAGCAGAATGTGCAAATTTTTAACTTAAATTATTCCTCTGATAGAAGGCATGAGCCCTTATATTCTAAAAAGTATAGTACAGGACATTTGGCTTGCTTTAATAAAAAATTAAGACTTCTTTGAGTACTTGTAAATTGGAGGAATTTGCAGAGCTGATCTTAGAAAAAGACAAAGGTTGTGTGATTGATCTTGCTGTCTAAAGATAATGCTATTTGCAGAAGTATCTGTATTGAACAAATCCAGACAACTTACTGATGAGAAAAAAAATTGACAATGTTTCCCTCTTACTGTTGAATTGTCTGTGGATTTATTATATTTATACTCAATTTAAAATTTATTTACTTAACAATTTCTGAAGATAACCTTTCTTTTTATGCTTTGTTACTCAGAAGAATTCATTGCATTAGTGGCTCCCAGACTCTTCTGAGTGAGCCTCCCACCTACAGTCTCATCTTCTTCCCTGCCCCCTCCATTCCCAGCAGCTCTGTAAATCTGGGAGATGAAAGAAGGGGGAGGTTTGTACCATAAACCATCTGGCAGCAGTTCTTTCTGCTGTCTTGTGTCACTCTCTGCCTCTTAGCTATTACCTGGCATCCAGAAGGGAGTCTGACAGCGCTGCTGGGGCCTCTGTGCTTCCCATCCTGGGGTGCAGGGGGAGGCAGTGCATGGCTCAGACTCCCTCCTTCACCCTTCCTGGATCCAGCTTTCACCTGGTGCTCTGTGATGAGGATCCAGTGTGCCTGTGTGGGGAGGGACTGAGGGAATGAGGGGTACATTCTGGTTTAGAGTGGTTTAAAATATCTACCTCTCCTGCTGGTGCTGTATGGCCACTGTCAAGGTGCCAGAGCTGAACTGTGGGGAGAACACTGCACATGCATGATTTTTGCCACTCAGGTTATTTTATTCTCTTCCCAAGTTTCTCACCATAACTCTTAAAATCTGGTTTCCTATAAAGCACAGTCTGAAATGTGTTTGCTGCACAAATCCATAATATTTACTTCAATATAATTGCTTGCACTAATTCCATGGCTGCATATGGAGCTAGGTTTGGGACCTAGACATTTGAATTGATTTTGTGACTAGTAGGGATGTCATTTCTTCGTCCTAAGAGTTAGGTACTCATTTTAAAATGAGTATAGTGCTTCCTTGCTTCTTCCCTTTGCCTGGCCCATCTCCTTGCCTTATAAAGTTTTTATGGTTGGGGATTGTCTCTTGCCTTCTGTCTGCTTAATAACACCACTGAGCCAAATCTCAATAGGAATTTCTAAGGGCAACCATAGTACAAGTATTAGAGTAATGGTCACAGCATTTGCTACAAGAGCTCTAGAAACAGAACACAAGAAAACACAGCTCTAACCTGTTTATGTGTAAGTAAAAATTGCTGCATAGCTTTTTGCAAGGTTTCTGCAAGCTGAACTCAGATATTACATTTCAACTAGACTATGGAGTGAATCAGATAATATTGGGGATGGTACTTACACTGCATTAATGAATTATGTTGCTTGGTGGTTATATAGAAAGGGATTACCAACCTCATGAATTTTATCCAGTGTGATTGATTGCCTGACTGTTTAATGTGAAGTCCCTGATTAGTCAGCCTCCCAGATGGTTTTTCTCTCCTCTTGCATTTCTATTTAGATATCCTTTATCTATTTTTTTTATATTATTTTTCCATTTATGTTTTCTTCAGCAAAGAATTATTTCCTCCTCTCAAACCCTTTTAATTCATTCTGAAGTTTAAATGACAAATAAAAAATGCTAGATTTGAAAAGTTTGGTAAGCTGCAAGAGGACTGAAAAAAAAAGGGGCACAATGTCTTCCCCACACTGTGAGATACTGGAAGATAACTGCTAATAATCTACCATCTGTTTATAAGATGCACATAGGTCATAATTCTAAAAACTTTTATGGCATGGTATGAGTTTATTTGTCTGGTAATTCCAGTGAAGTAAATGAATATATATATAGCAGTAAAGTACCTCAGAGTAAAGTTGCACATGGGTTGTATCTATTTTAGACTTAAGCAGGGAAAAGCCATGGGCTTACACACAGGGTCCCAGTTGTGCCAGCCTGTTAGGATGTTCCCCTGAGCGGGTCAAGGGTAGACCAGGCAGCACTTGCTCTGCACCCAGGCAGAGATGGAGCCCCTTGTGGGAAGGTGGGAAAACTTAATGGTCTGGATTTGGCCAAACCATGCCACTTGCCTTCACGGCAAGAGACCAAACTCTGCCACTTTGCTGTACTCAAACAAATATGTCCTTAGAGGCCACTGCCGTATAAAAGGAAGATGCAAAACCCACAAGATCCATGAAGTTCAGTGTTCATGGATAGATGTCTGTGACAGTTTTCATAACTATGCATGTCTTGAGTAGTTGAAATTATGCTCTACTTAGGTACATTTTTCAAATGGGATTTTATTTTTTTCTGAGATTTCTGGAGCTTTTTGAAACTGTCCTGCTCTTTGTCCTCATCCCTTCCCGCACATGGGCTTCATGAAGACCAGAAGCCACAGCTAATTCCCTGAGTGTGGCTTCCCCTGTTGACTTTCCAGCTCAAATACAGAGAGAAATCAGGCAACTTGGACAGTGCAAAAATTTCAGACACGTTTTGTGAGCTGTGGGGATTAGGCTATCAGTGATGATTCTGACCCACTTCTCAGGAGAAGAATGGAAAAACTGTTCTCTTTGCTGAAACCACTTATGAACTCATAACTTAAAACCACTTACAAACTGTCTGTTTACAGAGAATGCACCTTTTCTTTTTCTGTTCCACCTTTCCTGAAAATGTCATATAGAGTCATATTCATTAATGCTCTTCAATAAATTAAAAAAAAAATTCTTATTACAGGAATAAGTGTACTTGTAGAGTCACAGGCCTTATTAATTACTTTCCTGTAATATGTTAAATCCTTACCTGTTTGGAAAATCCAGCACTTATATCAGATACTGAAAAAATACCATTAAGATTAGGGGTTTTATATAAAGTACATGCAAAATAAGACACTTGCAAAGTGGAGCCTAGAATTCCTCCTCTGAGTTAATAAAGAAGAAAATTAGGTTCTTGAGAGCAGGGAAAGACCTGACTCAATATTTTAGCATATCAGTTGCTTAGTGTTTGAAATACATTTATCTGCAATGTCTGTTATGTTTGTTGCCAAACAGTCTCAAAAGCTGTGGAATGAGCCTGTAGCCCCAAAGGAAGTGGAGTCATTTCCAGATACTTTGGAAGACCTCTAATAGCGGCTCTGGCTACATAAAATTAGAAAGAGTCTGAACCTTTTTTAATTACTTCTCTGAAGAAAGACTGAGCCATCAGCTTTGTTCTAATCTTCTTCCTTAGTAAATGAGCTTATTGCTCTGTTAAATGGCCAATACATGGATTAATATTCTGAGTGGGTCATATATTCTCTCATAACTAGTAACATGATGAGCTGGGAAACAAACTCTGACATCAAGAAAGATCCTGTTCTGAAATGAATTGGAATCCCAGCCCATGAAGAGTCAATTCTAGGGTCTAAGGCAGTTTTACTGATGTTTGTTTTATCACTTAGTACTTTCATATTGTCCATCACTGTTTTATTTTCTTTATTCCTTTCCTCAGCGTGACGGAGAAGATCTGCTTGTAACACAGTGTGATGATAGTAGCCTGTCAGCTTTACTGTGGTACATTTCCAGCCGTGAACATAAAAATAGACACCAAAAGGCAATAATAAACTAAAATGCTACGGAGAATTTCTAAAGGAGCTCAGTGTTGTTTCCTTTTGATATCAACAGGCAGGCAAACAGGAGTCTTCTTAGTAAAAAGGTTATGGGACTGTGACTGCATGAATATTTAAGAAGGGAATTAAAATAAGTGGGAAATGGATATTACAATTGACAAGATTTCTCTAGGAACTGATAATACAAAGGAAGAAATGGCAATTTTGCATAGTGTATCATAGGATAAAAATAACAATGATTTGAAATAAATTATTTGGTACTAAGAAGAATGCCTTAACTATAATTTTGTTCCATTTTATATAATTTTCAGTGCTTCCCACAGAAAAGATAGAATTTGCATATCTCATAGTCGTGTCTTTGACATGACTGACATATTTCATATGGGTTTTTTTCCCTTTCATTCTCTTCCATGATAATCAGCCAGTGGTGGAAAAAACATTGTCATTGCTATTCTTTTAATGGAATTGTCACACAAAATACAGTAGAGGAACTTCAACTTGTTTCAGGAAACTCCATGTTTTTTGAAAGCTCAAAACTTTGGGGGGTTTTTTTGGGTTTTTTTTTCAGAAGAAAAGCTCTTAAACACCTGGACTGTTAACACATACTCAGTTCAAAAGGATAAATTTACCAATACACATCATACACATCACATGCGAGTTTTCTTTGGCAGTTCAGGCAGTCCTAAAGAACAAAACACATAAATTTTGAACTGAAGAACAGTGTTAATTTACTTTATATTTAATCCAGAATGCAAAAGTTCTTTCATAATGAACTGAAAATAACATAGTGAAATGAGAAGAACATTTTCAAGAGTAACACATGTTAATGTCTACCCCAGGAAAACACAATTTCAGATTACCAAATTTGAATGATACCCAATTTTCATCCAAAAAATATTTATTGATCTGATTCTTATGCAAGATTCAGCTAAAATAATCCAGAAACCTGTGTAGCACTATTTGCAACAAATTCCAAGTATTTTTAATGTATATTTGAGGTCATAAGGGTAGGTTCTGGGCGTCATATAGCTTAAACCCTCTTCCTCTGAAAACAAAAACAACCAACCAAATAAAAAAAACTCAGCAAAAATCATTAAAATTCTGTCAGAATATAAGGAGAATCTGATTTCTCAGCACTTGTGGTTTCAAGTCCATTCTTAGTCCATCAAAGAATGTCAGTCACTCTCCCAAAGTCACTCTCCCACTTCTCTTGTCTGACAAGTTTTTGTTTTTTTCCGAAGAAATACTCATTAGTGATGGGATTGGATTCCTCATCAAGGCACTTTTTTTTCTCACTTAATTGCTATTGGACACATATAAATCCCATTTGAACAAAATCTGAAGCCATTTGAACCCAATTTGAACGGAATCTTTGAAACACTGTGGAAAATAATCTGGAGTGTCAATATTACAAGGTGACCCAGTGCTGCCAATTCCTGGCTGACACAGTGTAAGTCAGTGAATGAACCAATTACATTTTCTGTTATGCTCCCTGCAAAGCAAATGAACCTTGTATCCTGAAGATTCATCCTCCTTCCTTTCCAGAGCATTTCTAAAGAGTATTTACTGTGGCCCTAGCAGGTCTTGCTGCCAGTGACACAACAGGAGGGGCAAGTGGATGGGGGGTGTCCCTGGAGAAGAGCTGGTACAAGGGGACCCCACTTTGAAGCAGCTCCTCAGTGTGTCTCAAAACTAAACCTAGGATCGTTCATAACAGAAACACAAAATTTCTTCCCTTTTCCATGATAAAGTTTGACTTTTCATACAACTGGTGTATTAGAATTGCAGTCTTCATGAGTTTGAAGAGAAGGAGAGAATCTGCCTGTAAGTTTCTCACAGGGATACCTGGATTGTAAAGGAGTTCTAAGCAATGCTGCAGACAAAATAACATGTTTAATTTTGACTCAAGAGTTGGAAAAATATGTTCTCCATCACTACAAAACAAACTGAAAATTTGGTAAGATGTCTTCTATCCACCTTAGACTGTTTCCTTATTAAATATTGCAGATACCACAAGCGGTCCACTGGCAATTTAATTACTGGCGTGAACTAAGGCAGGCCAGGAAACACAGTACTCACAAAGACAATTGCCAAAGGGGTACATGGTGCATTTCAGCTTTTCACCATTGCTAGTGCTGGTGAGGATATATTGGGAGACTGGTATCTTAGCAGTACATAAAAAGGTAGATAAACTCACACGCTTTGTTTCCCAGGCTGTGAAAAATGGATAAAATTTCTATCGCCCAAGTAAAAGCGATAAACTCTGTTCACCTTCAACTAACTGCACAATTGCTTTTGGCAGGAACTCTGGAAAGTTTTAATGGAAAAAGGCTAGCATAGCTGGAAGATCAAGAGGTGAATGTCTGTCTGCTCTTTCTGCAGATAACTGAAAACATCTGCCCAAGATGACAGAGTTGTCTTGAGTATTGTTATTAAAGCTTGCTTAAGTGGAAAAGTAAAATAATGGCCATGAACATATATTGGCTGTTTATTGTAGGGAAACGAACTCCACATTTTGGGTTCCTGCCTCTTTCAAGTTAATATTCCACAAATGTGAGACAGTAATTTCACCAGGAAATGAACTCAGTTATAATTTTAGGATATAGTTAATCTTTTTTTTTTCTAAGTAATTTTCCATGGAAAAAAATAAAGATATTGAAAATATTAAAAAATAAGAGAAAACAAGATTTTGGAAAGCAAATTACATGAAAGAAAATTAGTTTTAATGTAGTTAGCTAATTTAATCAGTTTTAATGACTCATAGAATCAGAAGGGTTTTTTTCAATTTAGAAACAGGGATGAAAGGCTATTCGAGGACTTGCACGTGATGATACTTTTCTCACCTGCTGTTATACTTCTAAGCAACTTCATAGTTCCAGCTGGGGCACTAAAATATGCTTATGGTACAAGTGAGGGCATCTTTCTGCATGTTATAACAACAGTGCAGGAAACTACAAGCATCTCACTTCCACTCAAAAAAGTGACAGACTATCTGAACTCTAGGAGTATCATTTTGAGCCTTGCTTTTCACTCACACACAATGAAGGCTTCATCCAGCAGCAAGCTATAGTTTGATCATTAATCACGCGCATTTTAGTAATTCTAATTTTTTAAATTTGCATATATGGATAGTAATCAACAATAGAAAAACATCAGGAGTGTAAATGGTGCTTTAAAATTTGTTGTGGAAGAATATTCAGCGAATATTCTTTATGCAGTCATATTTTGAAGGGATCAGACAAACTGTTTGAGCTCTGCCTGTTGCTAATAGACACCCTGGTGGAGTGTTTTGCTCTCAAAGCCCAGAGCTCCTGCTTTTTTTCTCAGTGCTTTTATGCCATTAAAGTTCTTGCCCTTGACAGTTCTTAAGGAAATATAATCCAAGACATACCACACTTTCTGACAGCCTCTTTTAACAGGCATTCCAATGCATTTTTCATACTTCATCTTTCATGCAGCCTTAATCATCTTTCCTTGAAAGAGAAATGATACTGCTCACCTACAGCATTTCTAAGTTTACACTTCTTTATTTAAGTTCTCAGTTTTTTAGATCAACAGTCAATTTCTAAGGAGATAATTGAGTTCTAGTTATGTAAAAAACTAGTTATGTAAAGCTTTGTGTTACTTTTTAGGACATTTAACTGGGGGTTTTTAGGAGGTTTGTAGTTACACAACTTTTTGATATTTTTAGGAGTTTTGGTTTTACTTTTGTGGGAATTTTGTAGGCTACCTGCCAGTTCTGCTTTTTAGTTATAATGATATAGTAGTGTTACAAAAAGTACCCTGATGATGTGTTTGAAAACTACATGGTGTCAATTGGTTCTGTTTGCAAAATAAGTCAACATAGGATTCCATAAGGAATCAGCATCAAAAATGATGTCATAAAGATTTACCTGGTGTCAGCTGAGCTTTAGTTTATTGTTGTATTGGATGAGGCAGTACTCAGATGTGCAGCCTTCGGGTGCCACACTGTTCTCACAGCACCACTACCACAAAGGAATTTAAATGTACAGTTTCTATACAGTGCTGACTCTTAGCCCTCTGTGCAGTTGTCAAGAGAACTTTCAGCTACCGAAACCTGTCTCTGTCAGATGAAAAAAACTGTCCCTTCCTGCCTTCCTGGCTGCTCAGTTCTGCTCCAGGGCTGTCAAACCACTGAGCTAGCACAAGTTTCTCTGGTCTTGCATTGGAGGGGACCAATGAAACAGTCCAGGTAAAATTATACTGTACATAAAGCTATTTGGAAACAGCTTTGGTGAACTGGGTGAATTAAGTGGAATAATCTTATTTGACTCAGTCTACTAAATGCAGAAGATACGATCATTTCTAGAGGAGCTCTTGCAACCCTGATAATTGAATCTTGACATTACAGAAGGGCTAATGCAAAAGTACAGCAACTGGCCCCTCTTACAGCTCTCTGCAGCAGTGTCATAATAGGGGGGAGGGGACCAGGGGAGACAACTCCTGGCTACATGCTCCTGGAAATACTGTTCACAGGGACACAGAGGCACTCACAATGCTGATACCTGCAGGATGGTACCAGTGTGCTCGATGAACTTGCCACACTGGTTAAACAAGGGTAGCTTCCCTCACATTTATTCAAGTGGTGTTAAGCTGCACAGGAGGAAGAAGGAGCCAGGCTTTGGCTTTCCTCCCTTACAGCATAATCACTGGGAGTCCTGCAGCGATCCTCAGAGGTGTGGCAAGCTCGCTGCCTTCCACCCTGCAGGGGCACAGATGGTGATGTGCCAGCAGGGCTGATTCTGCCGGGGTAGGGATGGGACTTGTTCCACGCACGCTCCCTCAGACACATCTCTTAGGATGGTCTAATATATTCCTCCAGGGGTTTTGCCAAGACTAGTTTCTTCCTATAGACCTGTGGTTCAGGGAATAGGCAGTAAGTATAATTAAAACTGCTTCTGCTTATTTCCTGAGAGCTGAGCTTCTCTTGCTTCCAGCTGTGTTCCCTGCTAGAAGAGGTGCCAGCTGAAATTGCAAATGTCTTCTCTACGACTGAAAAGGTAGAAGAAATCATCGTGTCTCAGTATTGTCTTTTTGCTCCTTAGGAAACGGAGAACTTTTCAGGGCTGCTAAGACCACTAAGGTTGATACCATGTATCCCAGGACATGCATCTGCATAAACTGAATTCCTCAGTCAGGGTTTTGTTTGGGTGTGCACGTGTTTGTCCTGTAAACCTGCCCGCTCTCTCACTCTTTTGAGGAAAGCTTGCACCGTCTTTGGATGAAGTGTTCACCTGCTTGGTCACGGGCTGGACCCATGTCCCAGACAACACTTTCAGGGCATCATCCTATGGACAGCCATGTCTTTGTGGTGTGGGAAGGGATGATAGCCCTTCCCATCATAGCCACATGAGGAAGCATGAGGACCCAGCTCTGAGCCATCAATGTCCCTCCCTTCATAGCTGCATGTCCCGGCAAAACAGGGCTTAGGCAGTTCTATAACATCCATTGAGCTCAGAGGTAGTGACTAGTGTCTTTCTTCATACTAGTATCCTTTCTTTCCAGCATGTTTGTAACTTGCTGCTGCTGTGAATTTCAGAAACCTTACTTTACTCCCCTGGAACAAATAATAAAAACAATCAGTCTCCATTAACATACAGCAATTCAACATCCTGACTTTTATGAGCTCTCTGTAGGAGTTTAATTAATTAAGGATGATTCTGCATTCTTCACAAGAAAGATCGGCTTTTTTGTTTACTTTGTCATAAATAGTCTCATATGTGGGAACATTTTGGAAAATGCCAAGGAAATATGCTTCCCTCCCACTTTGAGAATATTCTCCCTCAGCATTTTTGTGTGTTGTTTTTATTATCTTTGCCTCCAGTAAAAATCCTAAGATAGGCATGATTTTCAAGGAGAAGGCTTCTGTACAAACAGCCGTCACTGCATATTAGCAGATTTAAGAAAAGATTAAAGACAAGAACAAGATTAATAGGAAATATGAAAATAAAAAGCTAGATCAATCCTGCCAATATTCTCCAAGTTTTTGTTTTTCTCACCATAAAAGTATATCTGCCAAAGTGTTGTAGCCTTCAGTCTTAAAAAGCATTTCAATGTAAAATAAAATATTCTATTCAATATAAAATATTGCTGCTTATGAGATTCAATTCTAAAAAGAGGAAGTGACAATGAGAATCGTGTGCCACAGCTGAGATCAGCTCTGTAGGAGTAAGAGGAGGACAATAATCTCTGGTGACAAGAGAGAAAGAACAGGACAACGCAGCAAGAATCCAGATTCCAAGACTGCAGATTTGGACCCTCTGATCCTGTTAGCACTGTAGCAGAGCAGGAGCAAAGACTGTGGTTAGATTCTTCCCTGAGCCCAAACAGTCTTTCCAGATCCAGACTGACAAGCAAAGCCTCTACTCTTCCTGCTCAGTGTAGCAGAGATAAACTCTCCAGCCAAACCCAGTGAAGCTGCAGAGCCCTGTTGGGTGGCATTTCCGTCTACCTGCCTTGTTTGTAACTCTTGCATGCAGTATCTGGTTAATCTAGCATTTGAGGGTAAGTGCTTGGCAGTGAAGCATACAGTGCCATTGATTTTCAAGAGAAGTATAAAAAAGAAGACCCTCTAAAAACTGGAAGCAAAATATCAATTTTTTTAAGTCACAAGTCCATCCCTATCGGTGGATGTGCAGAAACCAGAGAAATACGAAGAACCATGCACTAGTGTAACAAGCCCACCTCCTGCCCACTGTGTCTCTGTCTCTTCTCCCACAGGAAAATGCTACTTGGAGGAGTGTGTGGTTGGTACAGATGGGTCTTGGAGGAATGCAAGAAACATCTACTGTGTGCAAGAAGCGTGTCTCTGGAGCACAGCAAGGAATGTGTCTCAGCGAGGCAAACAAGCATGCCCTGAGCACTGTGCTGGCAGCAGCACTTTACCAGCACCTGTGTGAGCGCATTTTAAGCTGTCTTAGACATGTCTGAGCAGCTTTATAGGCAGTGCAACTGCACTGTTACCAGCGCTAAGCTGAGGCATGCAGTGCCTTAGTTTTACAGGCCTGAAATTTCCTTCCGATAGGAAATCCTGATACCACAGGCTCTGTGTGTAGCTGAGACCTGGGGCAGAAAGCAAGAGAGCATGAAGGAGCAGGTCTTGGCAGCCCAGTAGCTACAGTGCTTACCTCAGGAAGGCATTTGGGGTTCCCTTCTCTACCCTCAAGATTATTTGTGGTTTTATACTTCAAGCATCCAAAGTAAGCCATAGCCCATCTCAAGCTTCTGGCATCAGGCAATGAGACACCCTCAGGCCTGCTTCCCTCACATCCCACAGCTCCTGAGGTCCTGGAACAGTGGTCCAGCTGCATTGGGAGGATCCTTCTACCTCTCTCTTCTGCAGCCTTGTGGTTATGAGGACTGTATAGGAGATAACAGATATGAATGTGAATACTACTTAGCCAAGGGATGCAATTAGCTGTCTTAAACAATTAAGGTGAGAATGGTTTCAGGAGACAGGTTACTTGATCTAATAAATGAATATCACTGAGAGGCAGAAGATCACTTCCTTCCATTACTGACTTTATGCCAAACCCACCAGTTATTGGGCAGCTTGTAGACCCATAAACTCACTAATCCATGAAATGAGTGAGATGAGATTGAGATGAGATGAAATGAGATGAGACACCCCAAATAACGTCTTGCCGTATAAATTAATTAAATTATCTGGCAGACAAGTCTGAGAAATTGAAGAGGTGGAAAGGACCACTTTAATCTGGGAAAAGGGTGAGACCTTCTCTTTCAGCAACAGTGGGCCAATGGATTAGCCCCACAGCTAAACCCCACATTTCCATTTCCGGCGAATCTGGCAGCCACAGATGGGCCACCATTGGCATCTGGAAAACTTTTAGGCTGAGCAGGAAGCCTAGTGTGAAAATGCTAAAGAAAATGAAGAGGCTTTTTTTTTTTTTTGCCTTACATACTTAAATTTTGCTTACATCCCATTTTAGACATCAAAATAGGCCTTATTTTGCATTTGCCTAGTTTCAGCTTTGAGGCATTGATTCTTATGCTTCTGCTGCTAAATTAAAGGTTTTCCTAGTTCTTGTGTAACTACTTTCTGATAAACTAAATAATTTCATCCCTTTAAATAGCTGACTGCAAGGCATTTTCTCCAATGCTTTTGAGGCTTCTCTTTTGTGGTGTTTCCAATTCAATATAATTTTCATCCTAAGTCTTCTCAGGACATTTGTAAATTATTTTGTTGTTCATTAAAAATTCAACAAAACCCCAGTGCAGCCCTGGGGCAACTTGTTACTCTGTGACTGACAAGGCACTAGTCTGAACCCAGAATGTTTCCATTAAACATATGCAAAGTCTTTCTGTCCCCATACTTCAGTACATATGAAGCAAACCAGAACCCAGAAGCAAAATAACAGTCTGAAAAACTCTTTCCTTCATAGAGAGGATATGACATCAGGAGACACAACTGCATATGCAATTCAAATGCATAGTGATTTTTCAGGTGTTGTCTGGAAGCTGGTTTTAAATATATTTTTTGGGAGACACATTACTTTTGAGAATGGCAAATTTGTAGTTAGTCAAAATGATACGTATGCCTATAAGATTAAAGTTGTGTGGAAATTGGTATTTTATGGTTTTTTGCTTGTTCTTGGTAAAACCAAAGTATTTTTCACAGTCTTTTTTAATATGAAAAATATAGCTATTAAATAAAATGAAAAATTACATCATCATGACATCATACAGATATCTCTTCAATCTAGTGACTCATATATTTACATGCAAATGTCTGTATTTAGATAAAAACTGAAAGCACAGCACAAAGCCTTATAACACAGACAGGATCCCATTTCTGGAAGATGACGACAGCATCCTGGCATTCCAGGTACAAAACCCATAAAGAAAAATGGTTGGTTCTCATCTTTATGCATTTAGGAGATGCATAGGTTGTTTTTACTCTCTTCTTCACTACTTCTTGGTATTTTCTTCCACTAAAACCATTACACAAAATGGTCAAGTCTATCAGTCTCTCAATCTTTCTCACTATCTAGACAATGCCAATGTTTTCATCATGCCCTCTCATCTTCTGTGTTTCAAGATGATAAGCTGGGGCTTACAAAAGTCTTCAGATATTTGCTATTAGCAGAGCTGGAGGTGGCTACTCAGCTGCACCAGAAATTTCCCTCTCCCCTGGTGGGAGAGGATTTGGGAGAGTTTAGCTTCTGCAAAAATCCCCTCCAGGAGATCTGAGTGGCAGGCTGACTTACTGATTGTGGCTGCATATCTTCAATGAGAGGGAACCTCACTGGGTCTGCTTATGCTTCCCCACCTGCCAGCAGCACCTCTGCCCTTGTTCTACTGAGCCGTAACTCGCTGTAAGTGTGGCTTACGTTGTGTACATGTAATCTATATAACTTCCTTGCCAATAATTGCCAGAGATAAGGAAGTGCCCTCTCTGCAGCCTGCACATGACATGCTGGAGCACCACCTGCTATGGCACTTCCGTAATGCCAGTGCAACGTGGGTTTGATCGTGGCAGATTGTTTTCTGTGTCTTATCCTGAACTCAGATAAAAGTCACATCCATGTCAGGCCCTGCTTTGCTGTCTCCGTGCTAAATCATAGCTGTGTTTTTGCCAGGCAAGGAGGACACACACTGGAATCTCTAACTCAGTTGAGTTTGGTATGCTGTAAGATTTAGGTTTGCACCTCTTAGTGGCCCACTAAATCAAGGCACTTTAAACTGGGAATGTTTATGTGCTGAAAATCCAAAACAGACACTTTTAGATGGGAGACTTACAAACTGGCATAAATTATGCTAGGCTGATCTTAGCACCTGGTTCTCTGTTCATAGGTCTTCCCTAGACTTAGCCATATCTCATTTGGCCACACATCTGACTACACAAAGTGTGACGTATTTAGTTTTTTACAGCCAGCCCCATAAATGATAAATTCTGGCTCAATCTCAGATATTCATCCAAGCAGCAAGCATCTAAACACCAGCTCTGCAAGACAGCCAGCCATCTGGAACAAGAAAAATTCATTTCCAAAATGCAGTGACAAAGCAACCTCCACACATCCTCTCTGGAGCAGTGGCTCACAGCCAACAATAACTTTTCTGTATAATTCTGTATTGTGAAATATTTGCAGTTCTATACTGGTGTTTCCTTTTATTATTTTTCTCCTGGTTAGCTATCTCCTTGGTTGGTGAGGATTTAGCCCACCTTTGTAGAACATGAATTATATGCAGTAAAATGCTTATTTTGGTCGCATATCCAGTACTGCTTGTCTTTTTAATAAATGAGCCCACTAGTGATCTATATTGACTGATTTACTGTCAGAAACAAATGTACAGAGTTGAGTGATTAAAATATTGAATTAATCTACTGTTCAGAACTATCTGAAGGAGTAGAACTATATCCAAGATTAATTTTGTTCAGTATTTCTCTTGGTACATTTGCTTTCTTTTTCTGTAGAGACTTGAAATATTAGCACCAAATTGTCGGAAGCATTTATCTCTTGCCAATAGGGCTATTGGTTCAGACCTAGTAAAACATGTTCAAGCTTTTCCAACATAAGCACTATGTACTTTATGAAGTCTAAATTAGGTTCTTTATGAAATCAGCATTGGTTATATAACCACCATACAGTTACATTAAATATGCCTTATTATTGAGAACATTTTTTTTTGAGAATTTTGCAGGCTCCTTTCCAAGGGGAGCAGACAAAATCTTTCAATCTGACACACTGGAAGGAAGGAAATAACCGTTGATTTTTCATATTTAAATGCAGTGCATTTTTGCTCGGGTCATGTTTCATTTGAACATGCTTGCCTTCTGAGGATGTTGAGGAGGTAGTCTGGGATAAGTTCATCTGAATACCCCCTAGCTGGATTTCTGGGCAGCTCTTTAGAAGACTGGAATTCTCCAATACATCTGATTATTTTATAGCTCTTTCTGTGCTTAAGTTTCTGGATAACATTTGTACAGTCTGGTCTGGGGCACGTTCCTTGCAGTCCCAAAGGCTGCTGAGCTTCAAGGTCACACATAAGGTCTGTGTACAAAGCCAGTCACTGTTCCTAGGAAACAATGGAGTAACCTTTTTCTATACCAAATTACTTGCCAAATTTTTATAGCTGAAAATTCGCAGTCAGCATGTTTGGATTTTAGTTAGCTTTTTTAAAATTTGATTTTCTATGGCTAGATCCCTTGTGCCTTTTTCCTGAGACAGCTGCTGCTGTTTTTAAGATGTATAGGAGCAGCAAAGTATCTCTCCCATCCTATTCCATCCTATACCTTTCTTCCCTTTTCTCACTGCGAAGCAGGGAATTGCTCATCTCACTCCAGTACTTGGGGACTGTATGAATTTCCCTATTAGAAGACTATGCAGGCTAACCAAGAAAACTTAAGAAATGGAGGTAATGTGAAGCTGGAATCCATGGAAAAAACTGTGCTATTTTCTACTCCATTAACTTGAATTAATTCCGCATTTGGTTATTTTTTGTGGAAATTAAAATTTTTAAGTGATTTATTTTAAATGTACATGATAAAATATCATCAGCAAATAATTTCTGGACATAAACTATATCATACTTTTGTATCAAACTTCCTGACACTGCATTTCAAGAAACGAATTCAGAAAAACAGTAGTCCCTGAATATTTGTGGTGTGTAGGGACTAATGGTGTCTATTAAAAGAAGTTTATAGAGGATGAAGGGATACTAGGCTCTTTGGTGCATAAGCTGTGCATTACTGAGGTGTTTGCTTTTGCTACTAAGAGAATTCCCAGCTGGTGGGAAATGCCATTTTGGTTAGGACTTTCCCTTCTGCCAAGGTCCAGTATTACAGCAATAACCAATTTTTCATATTGACTTTCCTGCCTTTAAAAGCCATCTTCTGCACAGCAATGCAGTGACAAGAGTATTGCCATAGGCTGTTGGAATGATTCCCACCTGACTTGGTTTTGTAGGCCAAGACATGGCTATCATAAATCTAAGTATGTCCCAACAAGGACAGGAGAGAACAAGGGTAACAATGATTCCATCATTATGACATCACAAAGTCCCTGAAGTGCTCACCAACCTCAGCTTGAAATACATGTGGGGAAAGGGGAAAGGGGAGGGAAGACATTTAAGAGGAAAAAAGGATCTGCAACCTGAATTACAATACACAAAATGGCCAAAGGCAAAAAATAGTTATGTTTACAGCCTCAGATGCATTGGATTCAATAGTTGTTCCCTATATAAACCTTCTTTTCATGAGTAAATGAGTTTTTATGGATATAGCAATGGTCAGGTAGAAGCACTTAGTCTGAACACAATTCAAGTGCCATTTCAAAGCAAACAGATAAAACTATTTCTGTTGTGTTGTATTAAACCATGACCCCCAAGGAATGGCAGCAGCAAGGTATCAGTTCCAGAAATATATAAGGTCTTATCCACACAAGTAATTTCATGTTTTTCATATATACCAGAATGTCTGTGGTGTTTTTTAGAATGAAAGCTTTTTTTTAATATAAGTAATTTTATACTCCTTATGCTTAATGGTGATATAGACCAGCCTTCTCCAGGAACTGAGTTTTCAAGTGATGTCATTTAGAATTGAATGGAGAGACAGCAAGGAAACAGAAGAGCTAATAATTATTTCTAGAAAATACTTTTTACATTACTTTGGTGACATAAGGGTCTTTAAGCAGCTCTGATGGCAATGAAAGTCAGTATGGAAGCTGGAATAAGTTATGGTGCAAAAGATTCTTCCTGTAAATGACAGCTAAAGCCCCATGTATTTTCAAGGTATTTTCATGGTATTTTCACCATATTGTGTAAGAAAAGTATGGTTTGAAATGAAAGAACAAATGAAAACTTCAGAGATGAGGGGATACCCCAAACGGGAACATGTTAAAGATCAAGAAGTGGAGGGGTCAGTCAGTGTCTGGAGAACAAAGTGAGAGATTTGTCATGTGTGGGAGGAAAAGAGAGGGACGCTGGCCTTCTCATCTGTGCATTTGCACCCTAACCCTGATTTTCCCATGTTTGATCCTTTCTGCCTGTGCAAATTCGAATCTGTGACAAGGTTAGTAACAAACACATCTCTTATTCAGTCATTCAGAACTTTTCTGTCATATAGCATTACTGTGACCCTGCTGCCAAATTCAGCATAAAAAGGAGGGATCAAAGCAAAGGATGACCAATTTCACTACAAACTTCTTTGACTATATGAAAAACAGGATGCAGCTCAATCCTCTTCAACTCATTCTAGCCTGGAGGTCACTTGAGTTGCAAACAAGCTTTTTAGTTTCCACCCAAATGGCTGTTGTTTTGCAATGGGTACAAAAGGAGGCCCAAGAGTTTGAAATTTTCTGGAAGTGAAAAGCTCTTATTGAACGAGACCCTACACCCTATCCAAAGGAGCAATATCAAAAAATTCTCTATGTAAGTGGGTGAACATTTCCACCCATCTCTCCAAAGCATGTGAACAAATGTCCGAGATTTAAGAGTTTGCATCTCAAACAGATTTTTGAAACTACCATTGTTGTTTGAGATTCCATTGATGTTTAAGACTCTCATTTCAAGTATTCATAATTTCCTCCATGTCAGGACCAGTGGGCTTTCACAAGTGTCATGATGAAATAACAATTTAATATTTTATCCAGTATGTCACTGGATGCAGATTTCTAACACTTAAACTTAGGCCTTGCAAAGTCTTAGGACTGGTGTATTTGTCTTTCGGTCAATATTTCCTCTTTGACTGCTTACAATAAATTTTGTGAAGGGTGGAAAGGTTGAATTCAGGCCTATGATATCATCGTGTGTTCTTTGCTGAGTACACTGTGATATGTGCTCTTTGCTGACCTGGGATTAGACTTATTTGGCAGAATGATTGCTGTTGCAGTCTGATGAATCTCTGATGTGCTTTCAGTTTCTGCAATGCTAGATTACTTTGGAGGATATTGTTTCTCAGAACTGAGCATCCGATCTCGCAAAGCAGAGGTATACCTACAAGGAGATTCTGAGTCAAAACATATTTTTGTGGCAGTCAAAGACACATCTTGCATTTTTACGAAGTATTTTTGTAGTAAAATCACTGTAGTAATAATAAACCAGTTATTCTAGTTCTCTTAATTTTCTGATTTTTTTATTACTACAGGCCTCCTGAGGCAGGAGAAGGCTTGGGGTTTGAAGTTATTTTGTCTTGGGGAACCTCAATATTTTCCATAGAGCAGAGTGAAGTCTTCTGTAGGGAACACATATGCCTGTTGAGAGTAGCATGGGTATAATTTCACATTAATTACATCTAACCTTCAGTAAGTCCAGACTTTCTCTTAAGAGTCTAACCAAATCCCACTTTTCTTTTTCTCTAGCTCTATTTCCCACTGGATTTTTGGTTTCGGTTTTGGTTTTATTTTTTATAGTCGTATATAGAAGTTGTTTCCATTGGAAAGTTAAATTTGTTTCCGTGTGGGAAAGTGAGCTGAACTGACCTGCCCTGCAGCTCCCCAGTTGCTTGTGTGCTTCTGGCACCAGGAAGGCAGCTGAGCTCATGGAGGGGACAGCTCATTGCAGTAATTGCTTTGAAATTGTATTGATTTGGTGTAATACAAGATGCTCCCACAGCTGTCCTTTCCAAATTCTTTAGAAGTAGACCCTTGATCCTCAGGGATCTGTAAACCACAGAGGAAAACCACTTCTTAACTAATCGGATTATCAGCTAGCTCACTTGCATGTAATACATATCTAAACACTGCTTAATTTGGGATATTAATTACAGCCTGCACTGAAAGAATATGCATAAACCTTTAATTACATGGAAAGATGTTGAATCTTCAAATTGGTAGCTGGAAATCTGATTTCAGGGGTTTAAGAAGCTGATAATTGCTTAACCCATTTGACTCTGTAAATAGGTTTTGGCAATATATTGGCAAAGTACTGACTGATCTGAGTGATGCTGCCAAATGCTACCCGGATGGAGCCCAAAACAGCCTACAATTTTGTAAATACAATATTTCCTCATAAAGCTTCAACACTGTCCCATTTGTTGTCTTACATATCTGATTGGCTATGAGTGAGCTCAGGCTAAAGGGTTTTTTTCATTCTTAACTGTCCTTATTATAACTTCTTGCAGTGCAGTGTAAAATGTGAATTCCTTTTTGTTCTGGGCTGAACCAACGAGGGGCTGTGCACACATGTGTTTAGTGCATAGAAAGCAAATACTGTATGTCCCATGACTGACTTCTTATCAAAACAGCACTGATGTATTTACAGATCCTATTTGTAACCCCATTATGTGTGAAAGGATGCCAATGCCATTCTGACACATGGAAGAGCATTATTTTCAGAACAAATACCATCAGTTTCATGGGAATCTGTAAAACAGTTCCTTTAAAACTTCTTGAACTAAATCGACATGTGGAGTGTTTGCATGTTTAGCAAAGCTGAAAAAAAGGATAGGGATTGAGAGATTTTTTTGTAATTCAGTTTTCTGTGCAGGCTTGATCCCACTTTAATAATCTATAGGTAAAACCTTAGAAGTTATTTGAAGAATAGTATTTGGAGGGTGAGAAACAATGAAAATTTTCCTTGGCAGAAAATAACTCAAACAAGATTAAATCTTGCCTCTCAACCTCTCTAAAGACAATTTTTTGGCAGTTTGTTATATTAATTTGAAGGAAAAAAATTAAATACCCTTAAAAGTACTTAGAACTTCCTTGAAGAAAAATTCTGATAGTGATCCAGTGGGGAACACACAAATACACGGAGCAGAGAGACAATCACAAGCCTTGATGAACCTTTATCATCATGCTTCTTCTAAAATGAATAGGGTGACCCTCATGGTAAAGGGAGAGGGCCTACATAATTGCATTTTTTACATAGCTTTTCACAAAGGCTTCGCAGGAGGGACTCTTGTAGCAGGTTTCTTCACAAAAGAAGGTAATTCTGAACTATATCTGATGCACTGGTGATAGCTTCCCTGTGGGGATGATTCAATTCTGTAAGTTTGTTCATGGAATTAGTAGAGTATCAGTAATATATACAATGAAATTTATCTCTCAGTTGCTAGATAAAAAATACCAAACTGCATTGCTTCCAGACTTGTGAATCTTTTCATTTCAGTAGCATATTGTATGAATTCAGTACTAATTAATGAAAATAATAAAAACTTAATTATGAATCTGGTAATCAGTAATAGATTCAAACCTTCTGTCATAGTCTACAAGTGTAAGAAAAATTGCAATGTTCACAGAATATCAACCTAGCTTTTATGGCTGCCTGCAGTTGCCCAACCTTCATCAAATTAATACAATCATCCAATTAGTCAATCTAGAATATTTATAAACATTTCATAGTTTACTGCTGTACTTCCCTGTACTGCTCCATGCAACAAACTTCTCTCAGCTGAGGAAAATCTCACAGTAAACATCACACAAAAGACACGAAGACTTCTGTCTGGTACCTAATACCTAGACAATGAGAAAGTCATAACGAAAAGAAACGAATAATATCCAATTTAAGCTACATACATAAATATCTGACACAAAAACCTGCTTAACCACAAAAATATTATGGAGTAAATCTAATTAGTAGAAATACATTTCCTGACATATCTGCCCAGCAATTATACACAGAAGCTCTTCTCTCAGTTCTGCTCTGGGCCAATTTTGCCTGTCTGTTTTGAATTCAGTAATAAACTAACAAATCTCCTCTGTCTATTTTTGCTGCAGGTAGGATTTTCAAGGCTGTTTAGTATTACCTTCCATTGAAGGTAATGGCAGTATTTCTCTTCTAATCAATTTAAATAAACCAGGCCAGCATGGATTATCCTCAGAAATCTGACTGTGCTGGTCATCTCAAGAAATCACACTTAAGCAATAAGAACTAGAAAGAACCCCATGTAAACTAGTCTGTCATTGCTTCCCTCTCTAATTTTTACTTTGATACTTAGCAGTAAAGAAATGCAAGCACTGTTAGAACTGTAAAATTGTCCTAACTCACTGTTTAACCCCTGACAGTGAAATACTCATTGAGAAATTTCTCTAATAGCATCTTAAAAGCTGTGAGCTCCTGTGATTCTCAGGTAGCCTTGCTTGAGGCCAGGGGTGGCAAGCTCAGCAGAGGAGGTGGAATAAAATGGGCTTCTCGCAATCATCATAGACATTTTTCAGCCAATTCAAAATATACAAAGAACTGATGTTTTCTCTGAGGCAAGAAACAACTAGTTTCAGTCTTGTCATAAATACAGCACCTTTCTCAGCAGGAGGGCTTAGACTGACATGCCTACAAGTTCTACATTTACCTCTAAGCCTTTTATCAGTAATGCATGGTCATTTTAAAGCAGTTGACTTCACACTGTAAACCACCCTGTACTGGTATAGTTTGTTCTTGCTGCCAGAAGGGAAAAAAAGAGGCCCCAGCAGAACCACAGCTTTGAAAAAGAAGCAATGCAAACTAGCCTGGGTTACAGTCCCACAATTAAATGGTTCCTGGTATCTGGCATGGCTTCTGAGCACTTAATGTGAAGGCATCTGTCCTACACCATCTGCACAACACAGGTGCTTCCACAGCCTCTGGAACTTCTCATCGAGAGTCTTCTGGGAAGCTTTCCTCCTATAGGGACTATATGAACAGGAGTATTTCTAAAGGATCAGGAAAGCTGGAAGTGACCTCTGGGACATCCAGAGGCCTCTAACCCAACCTCCTGCTTGAAGTACCTCGCATGAAAGCAGGTTATTCAGTGCCTTGTCCTGTCAGCCTTTGAAAGTCTTCAAACATGGAGATTCTGCCACCTCTGTGCAACCCAAATCCTCATAAAAAACCTTTTTCTCTATATTGAGTAAGAATTTCTTATTTTACACATTGTATCCATTTCTTTTGCACATTTGAGAATAATCTGGCTCTATCTTCTCTGCATTCTCCCACAGATAGTTGAAGACAGCACTAAATATCCTTTATAGCTGTACCACACAAAATAGAAAAGAAACTTTTTCAGAACTTCTACCCAGTTCCAGCATTTTGTAGAAAAGACTGAAGACTTCAGAAACCCAGAGAAAAGGAAGAAGTGGCGAACCTGGCTCCGGGATTCTTTTCCATTACAAATTTTTTCATGGAAAAATCATTGAATAAAATGTATCAGTGGTACCAGGAGCAGAGACTTGCAAGCCCTAGAGTCTTTAAGATGTGCAGTCAACTTCTTCCTCTTGCTCTCTCTCTGTGGCTCCACAAATCTTTTCATCACTGCATCTCTGTGCAATGGCCCTGCTAGGGAAAGAGGTAACTAACCACCATAAGGACCAGCGGGTTGAAGTGTTTACAAAAGTGCTTTGAAAAAAAGGAAGTCTAGTTAATGTTTCACACACTGTTGTGTAACAGAAGCGTGTTATTAATCATGTTTGTCATGAGACTGATGGAAGAGTAAACTTGAAGGATTCTTCTGCTCGGTGTACAAACTGAGAATGGCAGACAGCCCTGCTCAGCCTCATGGGTTTAGAAAAGGAAAAGACATTAAAGATAAGACTCATCTGGCCAAAGGCAGCTAGATGTCTGCTGGACATTGTAAAAAATAATTTCCTCCTAGAAATGTCTTTTTCTCCTTAGTGACAGGGAATATCAGATGCTATCTGAAAGGAAGCTCATGCCATGAGCAAGAGAGGCAGAACTAAAGGGTACTGCTCACGATGAATTTCGAGCAAAAAACCACCCATGTTGCCTTACTTAGGGGTAATGAAACAGCTGGAGAGTTAAGTGAAGAAGGAATAACATAGAGGGGGCCAGTACAGAGGAGAGAGCAGCTCTAGGAGGTGTAATGAGAGGGATCTGTGATGGTGAAAAGAGAGGAGAGACAGAAAGGGACTCGCTGGGCAATGAAAGATGTACAGAGCTCCCTGGCTGTTCAGACATTCTTGCTTTGGGATCTTTGGCAGCTGTCCCTCCTGTCTGAAGACAAGTCTTCCCAGCAGGCTGTGGGCATGTCTAGAGGGCATAACCCCAGCTTCTAGTGTCCCCCAGTGGGTCCCTCTCTCTGCATACTTCTTGGCTCTGTGGCGGCACCTTTGGCTGCACCCATTTCTTTTCTTTGCTGTCTCCACAAGCTGCTACATTATGCACCTGTTTAGCACCTGTGACTCCATCAGATATCTGGTATTAGGTTTTTTCCATCCACTGTGTTTTGATAACAGCCTGCCTTCTGTGTGAAAAGGACAAGGAGGCGTCTCTAGTTTTAAGTGTTGCTCTCCACGTCTAGGCGCTGTACTGCTGGCAGCACGTGGAATTTCTCCCCTTACAACTATTGAATCTCCAGCCAGGTAGACTTCAGACAGGGATATCTGGTTTACCCAGTACTGAGATATCATTTAATGACTTCTTGTTTAATGCACACATGACTTAAGGTGATAGGATGTTTTGCTTCAAGATGAAATAACAATTGCTTTGAGCTGCCTGGAGGTACACACCATTTCCAAACTACCATTTAAATCTTACCCAAGGATGAAATTTAAACACACCTGTCAGTGCAGAGCATATTAAATTAATCCCTGTGAAACAGACACTTGGAAAACAGAGCTCAGTACTTAACCCCTGATACAGACTCACAATGATTCAATAAACCAGAAAAATGTTCTAAAGACACAAGGAAAAAAATTGATGGTCGATCCTAAATAAATGTAGTTGGCAGGCAAGATTTAGGGTAGTAAAAGGTTGTGCCAATGGCGTAAAGGGGCATCACTATCCAATCTTCCATCCTGGCAGATGATGGAGAACTGCGCTTCAATAGGGCTGCAACAGGCCCTGGAGAGCATCATGGTTGCTTTAGAGCTGGTCCTCTGAGTTCTTCAGATATCCCAGAGGTAAATCTCACATAACTGTGTGTCATGCAGAGTCCCTATCATTTTGGTTCCTAGAATCCCAAAGAAAGAACTCAGCTGCCTGTTCTGTACTGTCTAATGCCTAGGGGAACTCTCCAGGATCTCAAAAAGTATTGTAAGTGCATAAAGTTAGCCTGGAGAAATCAAACTGCAAGCACTAAATATAAATATTGCCTTGAAAAAAAAACAACTTTTCCTACAGGCAAATGGGTATTTAGTATGTCAGTTGTTTTTAGAACAGCTGATTTGACAACGCTGGATTTCATATTTTTTTCTTCTCCAAGCCTTGGACAGTTCACTGTAAACTTTGAAGTCTGTATCACATAACCACGAGATGTCTCAATAAAAGCCAGGTAATTTCAGAATTAAAGGGTCTGAAGGGACCCCCTCACTGAAGGGTCTTGAGAACCAGAGTTTAGCAGCAAAGATAGGAGTCCATCAGAGACCCTCACATCAGGACATGTAACTCTTTCTCCTCGACTTCTGTGCCATAGTTCGTGTTTTTCACAGAGGGCAAGACTGCACTTGCTTTTTTGCAGTGGTGTACAGGGAGGTGTGTTTCCCTTCCACACCTCTATTATCCTGCTTCTGGTCAAGTGGGCATCCTTTGGAGTTGCAGTCCAGGTCTCTTGGTATGTTTTTAATCAAATGGTTTGCATAAAACATTTTACCATCACATTTTTTTCTACTGTGCCTTTTATTGCAGACTTACAGGACTGTAAACCACCTCAGAGGATTTGCTGAATATAATGTGCTAACTGTGAGGCTCACATGGTTGTCTGTGGTTTCCCACTGCTGAATTAATGCATTTGTAGCTCCACTGCAGTCTCCCCTCTCCTCTGGTCCTGTATACCAGAGGCAGATGATCTGTCGTCCAGCAACCTGCTGCCTCTTGCCCGAGAGGCAGAGAGCAGCAGAGAGGCTGCTGAGCCTGCCACACTTTGGGATGTGCCCCTGAGCCAGGTGCCCTGGTTAATGGGCTGCAGCTTGAAGACACAATCAGCAGGCTCCAGGTTGCTGTGTGACCAGCCTCCCATCCTCACATCTTCATAGCCTTAGCAGGGGCTTTCTTAGGCCATATTTTTTTTTTTCCACTCACTTGAGAAACATGAAAAGACAAACTGCATTGGTGAGGCTCAGCAATAGTAAGATACAAGTTTTACATTTTGTTTTCTTTTGTAATTATAGTAATTACATTGTCCCTGTCACACTGCAGGTTCAGAGGACCTGAACTGGGAGCTGTCTGCATTTGAAGTACTCCTGCATAATGGAGTATTGTGGAATAGAACATCTGAAACAAACTTCCAACAATATTGCTACTCATGCCTGCTACAAAAAGAGAAGCTGATTGCAGGATGCTCATCTCTCATCCTGCACAGCTTGTTCTGAGTAGGGCTAGGGCACAGGGGTGCAAAGCTCTCATTATCATCTATTATCTAATGCTAAGCATGCAAGGGGGGAATCTGCTTGTCTGTAATCAAGACCAGATGAAAAGCTGTCTGACCTGTAGATGTCTGAAATAAAAATTTGTTCTCATTCCACACCATATCTTGCAAACAGTTGTTATGATTTGCCCAGAAGTCTGCTGCTGCACTGTGTACAATCAGGTAACTTCACTCAACTTGAAATTAGACACTTAGAATATCATCCTCCCTGAGCAGAGGCAAGAAGATTTTTGTTACTTTTGATATCTGAGTTACTATGTCTAACCAAAATATCTTTAATTGATTACTTAATTCAAGACATCTTCAACTCACTGTAAGAAAGCCAGCTCTCTATATGTTAGCTTTCTACAATCCCTGTAAGACTTTGATGTTGTGTTTCTCTGGAAAACATTTCCCTCTGGAAATGTGGGATGTAACAAAAACTGTTTGAAGAAGAAGGAGAAGAAGAAGGTATATTTATGTTTTCTCATATATCTTCACATCTAGCAGATGCAGCAGTTCCAGACTGAAGTAGTTTCTGAGAGCCAAAGTGGTTTTGTAGCGTCACAAATAGCTGTGGTACATTATCCTTAGGTGGCAATATTACGTTGGATCACGATTTGTCAGTAAATGTGAGGAATTCAAGTATTTTTGTCTTTTGGCTATCAGGAAGAGGAGATGTGTGGTTTTTATCTATCCTGGCCCTGGAAGGACTCTTCCTCATGTGACTGTTTTCTGCCTGGTTTACTCAGCTGGGGTTCTTGGTCCCCCCGGCAGCCTCCAGTTCACTTCTAGGACAGCTTGTTCTGCCTGAGATGTTGCAGGTGTTCTGCAAAATTTGTGGCTCCAGGGGCTGAGAATCAGCCAGACCATATTACAGAGAGTGCCTTCACCCTTTCCTCAGAATTTCCTACATCAGTGGGAGTAATAAGACTGTAAAATCTAAAACAGTCCACAAAGAACTGGATAATTAAAATAATTCAGTGCTACGGGACTGGCTGGCTCAAGCCACAGCAGTTTGAGTGACAACTCTTTTCACACCTTCACCTGCCTCCAGGGCAAAGGAAAAGACAAGGGAATTACTTTCAGTCTTCCCCTTTAATCTTTTTCCAATTGCTGCTTGATTTTGCCTGGGTTTCTTGGGATGTTTGCTTGAGATGACACAAGATGAGCATCATGCCCCTGGGATGGAGGCTTGCAGTGTGCAATGACCGATTGCACTTCAGCAGATGAGGTGGAAGTGTGAGCAGTGGATCACTGCAGAAAGATGTGCCCTCATCAGTGACAGGCCAGTGACTGTATCAGCACGTCTTCTCAGTATCACTGAGCTTAGGAGGGGCCTTTCCAAGCCTGGCTGCCACTCTGAGGCAGCAGGAGTGTACTTGAGCTGCCACTACTGGTATTACCTTGGCTTTCTAAGATAAAAAATTGGATTTTGTGGCACAGTTAAATCTGATACTTCTCACAAGTGCTAAATTAAATCATTATTTATTGCTGTTGTTTATTATTTGTAAAAAGCTGGCTTTGTGCCCAGTATTTTCACGAATTCTGACTCCCATCTCTATTGATTCTATAAGATACATGACAAAATGGAAATCAAGTATTTTGTTAGTGAGGATTAAAAGATGCTGTGAAGCAAAAATGAAAGGACTGTTGTCACTTACCTTTTCCATTTATAACGTGGACTGTTTGGATTTATAAAGGGATACCAAAGAACCATTCCATTAGTAACTATTATGCAGAAAGATGCTACAGTGGCACATTTGCTTCAGGTCTGTTAATTTCTTTTGGAACAGAAAATAATACATAAATTGCCAATGAAGCAGTAAATAACTATCTACACTTTTTTTACTAATGCTAAAGCTCGTTTCTGCCTAGCTCCAGACTCTGGAGAAGGCTGCAAGGCAACTGTGGATTTTGATTCTGATCTCCCAGGTGATTTCCAGCTCAAAGCCCTCTTCTGAGTCAGGCATGGTCTTTCAGCATGTCACCATCTAGGCGCAGGTTTTTCACCTTTAATCTCTTATAAGCATAATTAGGCAGACCTGGATTTATCAGAAATGTCAAAGGGTTGTTAATCCTCACTCACTTGCTCTTGCCCTCTTCTGACTGCCCCCCGAGTCAGCACTGAGGGCTCAAGTGACACCCAGGCAGGAACGGGTGTGATCTGAGAGTTCATGGGGAAGCCCAAAGCCTTCTCATGTCCAGAGCAGTTTTGAACACCTCTTCTACCTCCAGCACCACAGCACAAACCAGAAACCAGAGACCCAACAAGAAGTGAGGTGCTCCTCCTGGCCCTATGCCCAGAGTGGCTCAGGGCCCTGTGGTTTGGAATTCTGCTAAATTGCAAAGGAAAACTGGGATTCAGCTAATGGAGTCCCTGTTATGTCCACGTCGTTAATGTGCTTCATCCCTTTCACAGTACCTACGGATTCAGGGCTGCATCTGACGCTCCCTATTGACCTCACTGCTTTTCCTTTGTCTTCAGTAGATTTTTAGGTTCTGCCTCATTACACATTAAAAGACCTATATCCTCCTTTCACTGACCCAGGCTTGACCTCATTGGTCCTGGGGCCCTCTCCCAGCATTTAGGGAAGGAAGCCTGCATCTGGGAATTGATGTCTCCCTGTGGCTGAGGGTGGCATTGGTGTTTGTGTCTGTCTGTGGCAAGCCTCGTTTTATTTCCCTATTACTTTCTCTCCAGCTCCATTGACTGTGTGTTCCTGAAGACTTTGAGGATACTTTTTGCTTAGAGGTGACTATATGCATGCGTAAGGAAGGGAAAGAGGGCAAACACAGCTGTCCCAACCACTCCTTGGCTCACTGTGCAAATGGTGCCTGCAGCATTGATCAAGGTGGGGGGAAGAAGTGTGACTTCTGCTCCTTGCAAGTGTCCCTCCATCCACCTGCAACATTGCAGAGGGAACACGCTAAGGAAAACATGAAGGTTAGGACAGGTAGAAGGAACAAAGTTTCAGTGTGCTTTTCCTGTTATTTCCTACAGAACTGCTGCTGAAATTCAGTTTCCAGAGCTATAGCTGTGATTGCGAAAGTGTGTTCCAATGTATGTCACTGTGTTTCTGTCATTTCTTGGTGTACATAACCAGAACTGAAACACACATCTATGCACTGATGGAAAAAACTGGGAAAGAGTCTAATATGAAATTATTTACAAAAGGAAATTGCCCCATGATTGTCCTTTCTTTGAGTTGTTGTATGCTTTGACCAACTACGCCGCACTGTGAGTAAGGGTAGGTGAGGAAGAAGCACATTTCAAGAATGGGTTACTCTGTGCCTGAAGAACAGTGTGCATGGGTCTGAAAGGTAGCCATTGACAGAAATCCTTCATCCCATGAAAAGCCTAGAGGACCAGTACAGCTCAGAGGACTGGAGTTTGTACAAATGGGAAGGATGTTAACTGGCAAACTCTGCACCCTTTTATTTTCTAGGTATAAGCAAGTGCTATGTTTTCTGAAATGAGCAAATATTAGCAAGAAATTCAGGCTATTTTTGTCCAAAGTAATAAAATTTTATCTTGAAATGGGCAATTTGGCCTAGTTCAAAAGAAGCAGAAGTATTTTTATTCTAAAAAATGAATACTTTAGCTTTATTGTAGTTAAATTAGAACCTAAGGAGTCTCAGAGGGTGATAATTTAAACTGTCCTTTTAAAAGTATCAGAGGAATCCTAAGAATATTTAGTGTTTGCTATATATAACAGATCTGTGTGATTTTATCTGAGTCATCCTCCTCCTACTTGGGTGGCTATTTGTTTACTTAAAACCAAAACACAAGTCTCTGGGGAAGCCATTGCTGTAATCACACTTAGGGTGGTTTGATTAGTGCAGCCACTTCTCTGAGGGGTCTGAGCAGTGCAAATTCTCATCCCCACTGGTAAACACCTCAGGGTGTGCCAAGAAAGCCAAAGCAAATGGCACTAAGTTTTAAAAGTTTTAAAAATTTTTCTTTAAAAAAAAAAAGATGGTGTTTCTCCCTCTGACAGTAACATGTTTCCCTATAAAACCACTGTTTTCTGTGTAGCTTCCTGTGACTTTATAAAAAGTACATGCTGAGCTCTTTGCCCTTCTACAAATAGAGAAAATCATGCTTGTAGGAGGCTGAAGTCCTGTGTCAGCTGACATTTGGCTGCTGGTTGTAGCCCCAGTGTGATTATGATCCAAAAGGCCCTGTATTTGACTCACTGACAGCTGAACTTGTGGCCCGATGTGACTGACTGTAGGAGTCATGACTGCTACTTAGCAAAAAATGTCACTGGGGTCCCCGCAGCTCAGAGAACTATCCCAGCAAAAGTCTGCAGTGAGCTGTGTGAAGGTTAGGCTGAGCTGTGTTTCTGTGAGCAGGGATAAGCAGGCAGTGTCAGCCACTCACAGAGGGGCAGAAGATAAAACCCTGAGGGGATATGCTCCACAGATCACAAGTGGCTTTGCTGACCTTACAGAGCTACAGAGGGAGAATTTCCAGAGGACCAGAAGGACAGCAACGCTGCCTTCACATTGGTGATGTTACCAAACTCTGCAGGGGTCAACCCCTCTGCTAAACCTATACAATCTGTAAGTGGTTCTGCTCTACCTTCCTTAATAGACTAACTTTTCCACAGCACTTGTCAACAAATAATCAAGTACCTCCACGTAGGAGTAAATGTCTGCTAAATAGCACAGTCGATTTAATTTGATTTTGGGCTTGCTGAGTGCACTCACAGAGTGGGATGTCAGGACAGGTACAAATGGTAAATACAACACCCACTGTGTGTCACCCATGTCAGAGAACAGAAACGCATTTCTGTTCTGAACAAGGAACCACTTTGTTCCCCATACCTGCTCCTGCCCTCAAGTGCCAGCAGATGACTTGTAGCTCTATTCTGGGTTATCTGGTCACAGATATTGCCTTGCCTTGCTGGGCTCCAGGAGCAGATGACTTGGGAGGCCAACTTCTCACCTCCAGCTGACAGCCAGGGCTGGAAGGCTGTAACTCCATAAAATTCATGATATCTGTGAGCAAAATATGTTCAGAATAATATTGTCCTATCAAACAAAACAAAAAAAAAAAACCAAAAACCAAAAACCAAAAAACAAAAAAACCCAGGCAAACAAAAAAACCCCACCAAACTCTCCTGATTTTCTTGGCATCCTGGCAGTGTAGTGGCTGGAATGGATGGTGGCAGTACCCTGCTGTTGTACTGAAGTCTTCCTGCAGTCCTGAGGCTCAGACTTCTCAGGGTATTTCTAAACTACTCTCCTCCTTTGGTCCCAATAGGCCTCCAACCATCTGGGCTGCAGATCAGCTGTGCAAAAACCTCTGTGTTTCTTGCCCTGGTGAGCAGATAAGAGTAAAGGTCGACAAACTCAGATTGAGATGAAGGAAGGAAGAGTGAATTCCAAGGACTCTCCACTCTGTGCCATAGCTTTGGCTGCCAGGCATTTAAACCTGTAGGCAGTCAGCAAGAGATGGCATGTAAAATATGACAGGTGGCCAAGTTTATTTAATATGTTGGCTTTCCCACTGCTCTTAGCACTGTTATCAGAACACTTAGTTTAGTTACATGGAGCAACATGGAAAAACACTGGCGAACATAAAATGAGAAAGCTACTTCCAGGTAGCTTCCAAATTAACTATTAGTCCCTTTGCATTGCTGGAAACCTAATAAGGCACTGATTACATACAGGACTGAGGAGATTTTAAACATGCTCAGCTTCAGCTTCTACATACATATTGCTCAAAAAGCCTTGGGGCAGGAAATATGAAGTCATCTTGTCAGGACCTCAGCACAGATACCATGAGGTCTTTTGAGCTGGCTCCTCAAAGGCTTTCTCTTTATTCCCACATGACAGCTGGGAAAGGGCCAACTCTGTGTGCTTGGGAGTCACTTTCCTCAGTCATTCTTTTGGGATGGGACCACTGTAGCCAGAAGATGTGTTAATCAGCCCTCCAGGATGAGATAGTCCAGGTAATTGGAAATTCCAAGTAAGGCAGGTCATGCGGCGAGTCCTGGGAAGCATGACAGCAGCCACCAGCTGAGGTCCACAGAGCTCACCGAACTGTAGGTTCTGCGAGGGTTTGCTCTCCTGACAGGGGCCTGAGAAACCTGGCTTATCCATGTGCTTTGCCAAAGAGTGAGACTTGCCTTGTAGAAGAGAGGGTCTGTTTAAAGGGGACTTAAATGGACGAATTAGATATGCTTCCCACAGCCACACACCACCCTATCCTCCCATGTGGTTGCTTGAATAATCTGTGCAGCATGACTGGAGAGTGCTGGAGCTCATGCCAAAACTGCCTACAACATGGAAGCAAACAAGGTGAACTCTTTGCTCTCACGTTGGCTTGAACCGGTGTATAACCAGGCTGTGAAAACTGCAACTCTCTGGGAGCATCTCAAACTACAGCATCCTCTGCAGACACAGGCACCGCATGATTTGCTACCTTCATTGTAACTCTGGCTTTTAGACCCTTTGTGCCCTGCCCTGACTTCTGGCTCTCGATTAGGTTGCATTTTGGGCAAGAGTGAAATCCAGCTTCTTCACCCGTTCTTCCTTTCACTTCTCTTCACCCTGTATCTTTGCTGCTTGCCTTGTTGCCAGCTCTGGCACTGCTCCAACTACAGAACAAGAATAAGCCAATTCAACTCACAAGAATGGCAGAGAATTAAGTCAGGACAAGTAAATAGGGAGAGGGAGGAATGTGGAAATGGGGATAGAGGGGAAGGAAAATTAGACAGGAGGATAGCAAAGGCCTTCTTTCTGTGGCAGCCAGATTTTAACTTGGTTCAGTGGTCAGAGGTTACTGGTGGAGTTGGTAAAACAGCTTAGGCTACATGTAGATATATTACCCATTTAAAGCGTTCCGATGTTGATTGATTGATTGATTGATGATGTGTCACAAGAAGGTTGTGCTTGGGAAAGCATACAGCTTCCAAGTCCTGCCTCTCTGAGTACTTCTCATCCAGAAGATTCATGGTTAGAAGAGGAAATCCAAAACTGTCAGTCAAGGCAGGATGAGGATCTTCCAACCTGCTGCAGCAGCTGAGCAAGAGATTTGAACACTAATGTTGGGAGATCTTTGAAAGGATTTTCCTTTTTAGAAGGCAAACTACCTCTAAAATGTCATGGCTTCCTATAAGCAGGACATTTACAAAAATAATTTGAAATCACTCCCACAAGTGTTCAGCCCTGTTTGAAACATGACCAGCTACAGCAACCTGCACAGCACAAAACAAGGGAGGAGGCAGAATGTCACCCTACAAGTATATTCTACAAAATATAATACAAAAAGAAGTGACATTCCCCAAATCCTTCTGAAGCAAAGTCAGGAGTGACTGCACCAGCCTGCTATGGTATGCTGGCACTCAGGCTGGCATTTGACACTCCCTGAATTTCCTTCCTCCTCTGTGCAGTTGTATTTCATTAGCAGGCAAGTGCCTGCGGGAGGGGGAAGATGATGTCAGCATCTGTACCTGGGCTGGAGTGGAGCTGGTGTAGGCTTGCAAGCAAAGCAGTCAAGAATCAAAGAATCACAAGGTAACCTGGTAAACCAGAAGGCAGGAATTCAAATGAATGTAACAAGGCCCAATGGAAAGAGAGCATTTAATCTTCCACTGGTTTTCCTGATTTTTCTCCTACCAGAGTCCTCTGGCAGTGCATCCAGGTACAAGTATTGCATCATCTGAATGGACGCCTTGGTGATTCAAAGCTCCCAAGGCCCTGAAGGTCAAAGGAGCTCCACAGCAGCTTTAAACAAATTAACACTTTCCTGGGACTTGTTCCTGTCTATGTCAAGAAAGAGCTTTTCCTTGAGAGGAGATGAAAGGTCTCCAGCATTGTGCAAACCATTCGTCTATCCTCACCATGGCTCGCAAAGTATGTGCTGGGACAGATCTCAGGCTCAGCTCGGAAATAGCAATAACAGCTATTGTTAAGGGGAGGCTGCAGCTGACCCATGTTAAGATGTTATTGTACACTGGGCCCTTCTTCCCCTTCTTTCCCATCACTGTGCACTCCAGCCCAAGCACAGTCCTGGTTCCTGACTGCATGTTGTGAATGCTCTGACACTCCTGTGTGAGCTGGTTCATCTCACAGGCTATAAAAATCAGGGAAAATAAAAGAAGCATTTTCTCTCAGTTAAGTTAGATGAACTTCTTAAATTGTTCCTCAAATTGTCAGAGGAACAGTGGAGTTGGCATGAGGCAGGGGTGAAGACCACCGCCCAGGATGGAGAGAGAATACTCTGCCCTGTTTCAGTGGTAACAAGGCATTAACTAAGGCATGCACCTGGCGAAACCTTACCCTCTGATGCAGTGATATAATTGCTCATTTCATCACTCCCTGGCACAGTTCTATGAAAATGATCTGTACTAGCCTCAGGGATTTTCACAGGAGATTTTTGTTTTCCAAATAATTTTGAAACTGAGGGGATACAAAAGGTGCCACCCTGTTGGCAGGCCTGAGGAGGCAGTAATCTTCATGGAAGTGTGACAGGGATAAAGAAATAACCTCTTAACCCTGTTAATCTGTGGTCCAGACAACATCTCTAGCTGTGTCCTAAGGGTACAGTCAGGCAGTATAAAAGTTAGTAGTTATAAAAGATAGCTACTGCCGAAAAGTGCCAGGCAGCCCCTCTTCCCTTTCCACTTGGGTGCACTCCTGCTGTTTTCCCTTGGAGCATCACTGATGCTCATTTTGACTCTGTGGTGAGCTGGTAAAGGAGTTAATATAGGGCAAAACAATCCCACAGGAAGTAAATGAAGACTTTTCTGCTCATTGAGTGAAATAGATCAGGTAATGGTAAAGTCAGAGAAACTCCAGCTCCAGCATAAAGAGGAGAGCTGTTTTATCATCAGCTGCTGCTGCGAGTGGCACAGCTTCATCATCAAGAGCTGTAGGCAGCAAATACATAGCACTTGCATCCCCATTTGAATATAGGATGCCTGCCTCATCAGACATGGTCTATCTCCTGTAGCTGAAATATCCACAGCTGTGGTATTTAGGGCCCGGATTTAATAAAGATCAAAAATAAAATGATGTCGAAATACTTTCCAGAACACTGTACTGCTACATGCACAAAGTTTAGAAAGCTTGAGCAAGTGAAACAGCCACAAAATGCGCTCTGTTCATTGATCAGCTTTGGATAAGGGGCACCCCTTCAAAAATCAGGAATTTCAGCTTTAGCTTTTCAAAGAGTGGACCACAAACCTTGTTTATTTGCTGTATGCTTTTATTCTGGGTTTTGCCTTTTCAGTTTACCTCAGTATTTTGTGGCTTCTTGTGGGCTGTTTCTTGCTGGGCTGAGTAGGACCCCAAGGAAATGATCCTGTGAAACTCAATTTATGGTCGGAGCACTGAGGAGGTCAATCCTAAAATGGGAAGGAGTTCTCAGCCCCAGCTCTGACAATCTGCTAATCCCTCCAGACACTGTTGAAAGGATATTTGAGACTTCCATTGCTGGACATAAATCAGTATCACATTCTATAGGATAGTTCAAGAATGCCTATGGAAAGTTTATGATTTGCATTAAGGGCTTTGTGGGTTCCTGGGCTTTCCTTGCATTGTTTTGTTCCCTATGGCTAAGGCAGTACCCAAACTTCCCACCCTACCGTGCAGCCCCCAGCAAATAGGTCTTTGGCACACATTGCAATGTAAATAGATGTGAATACGTGGCCAGAATAATTAAGCTTTAAAATTCTAGCCGAAAATCCATTGTCACACAAAACGGACCATACAGATAAGAAGGAGGTAATGAGAACAGCCTTTTACTGTCTGCACTTAACCATAAATACTGGCCAGAATTCAGGAAGGATTAGGTGTTTCTACAGGAACCAGAGCATTTGCAAACATAGCACTAAGCAGCTGCTAATGTTTTGTGCTCGAAGCTCTGGGCCAGAGCCCATTTCTTGAGTTAATTCTCTCCCTTGCTTTCTAAAACACCATTGCTAAAGGCCGGAGGACTTTTCTGCCATCTCATCAGTAAAGAGGTTCATCTTCAATAGCAGATGTAGTAAGTGTGCATGTGCAACTTTCTGTTATCTTATGAAATCCTGTGGATAATGTCAAATTGGTACAATTCATAGTTATCTATGTGTGGTCAGACAAAGTAATTACTATATAATTTCTAAGTAAACACTGCAAACAGGTTGTTTTCACATTTTGGTTAAAAAAGATTCAGAAAAACAAAGCTAAACAGACAGCACAAACGATATTGAAAAATAATATAAAACATATATGTCTTCACATCCCACCCTTACTCCCAGTTAATAGCTTATTTCATGGATCTGAGCTCAATTTACAAAGAGAAGAGCGACTTTAGTGCTTATAATTTTGTTACCATTGGAATATTCATTTGGTACGCACAATGTACAGAAATAAATCAGCTTAACTTCTTGTATATTTTATTGGTTTTTGCTAGATGATGATACATTATTCGAAGTCAACTTTTGTGTTTGTGAAAACTCTGATTTTCTATACCCTGTGGTTTACAATCCATAGGATAAGGAGAGAGTGTTATCCCATTTTACCGGGAGAACACAGGCACAAACAAGCTTAGATGGGAATTTAATAATATGGATAACCTAGTGCAACTGGGGGCTGCTGTTCTGCTGTCCCACTGCACTGCCCACTCATCTGCCTGGACTGCAGCCAGCAGTTGCACAACTGTAGCCAGGTCAGCTTGACAAGCTGATGAAATGGAAAATGATGGATTGTGTTGGTTTTCAAGGGGGTCATCCCTCTGAAATGGCTGCCCCAGTTGCCCCAGCACAGTTGTAGTGCACAGCAAACACAGACTGCGGCAAGGGATGCAAGGAAGAGATGAGGATGACACTCACCTTGAGCCTTGCAGCTCACGGTCACCAGCTGCTCAGGTGCTGTGTCAGACTGAGCTCAACAGCAAGTCCAAAGAAGACCTGGCCAGAAGTGTAGCTCCCTCACACCACCTTGGAGCTACCAGAGCTACAAACACTTCGAGCAGTTCCATGGGTTTCACTGAATCATCCATGGAGCCAGAGCACTAGGATAATGGTCCACCCTTTTGGACCTGCTTTAAAATATACAAAAAACATAACCAAGCCTTGGCTACTGAAAATATTTTGGTTTTATATGCACTGTGAAATACAAAGGATCATGGTATTTGTGCCAGAGCTTCACAAACTTTTTAATACCTACCAGTTTCTTAAAACATGTAAGACATTTCAAACAGAACCTATATATTTGGTATGGGATCAATATATTAACTGGTGATAATTTGAGAAATATATACAGATGCTGGAACTATATTTCAGAATCTATCCTTAAAAAGTGTAATGAAACGTCTTCAAGGGGTGTGACTTTCAAAGCTGTGAATGCACATTTAAGTTTCTCCTTTCTTTATCTCTTCTCTTTTCTCATTTAAATATGACAGATCAGGAAATGATTCTCAGCTACAACCTAGTAAGAAGATGTGGATTAAGAACTTATTGAGTTTTTTTGTTTGTTTTGTTTTGTTTTGTTTGGGGGGGAGGGGAAGAAGAGGATGAGCATGGTGTGAAGAAAATGAAGCTGCCTGCGTGTTCAGGGGAAGGTTATGGTCACTTGTAATGAATTTCAAGGTTGGAGAAAAATGCCAAATCTTTCACTCTTTATGCTGCTCTGCTGCTTCCGAGCTTAAGCACTCATTTAACTCTGATAAGAGAGAAAGTTTTCTGTAGTAAGTAATACACAATTAGACCCTAAAGGTATTTGTAAAACAGGCAGTTTTTAAGGCAACATTGAGTTAAAACACTGAAACGTTGCTTCTTTTCAACTCGAAATACCAAGGTTCGGGTTTTGTTATTCTAGCCCCCATCTCCATCCTTTTGCAACTGGGGTCAAAAAAGCCCTGCAGGGTAGCACGGTTTGCACAAGCCTGCCAGGCTGTTTCCATAGCCTAAATTAGCAGTAAAAGGGCTAGAAATCTGCATGCAGGTCTGTGTAGGGTGGCAGCGGTTTGGATGAGGGGATGCATTAAAACCCATTAAACCCCACGTGATCCCTGCAGCACAATTCTCTTTTATCTTTCTTCTCTCCACTGCCCAGAGACTAAAGAGCTCATCTCCATAGGGCTCATCTCCATAGAATTGGGGAAGCAAAGTCTTCCACAGGCTTTACTTGTTTCTGACCCTCTGCTCTTTCTCACAGTATCTGCTGCGGCTTTACAAATTTTGTTGGGTACTTTTAAAATGTTTTAAGCATCTTTGGAGAAATCGGATACATATATGTGAATAAGTTAGAGGAAAAATGCAAAACATTTTGTGACCTCCTGAAAAGTTCCTAAAATTTTACTTCACTTAGGTATTAGAAATGGGCTGTTTATCTCAATAATGATTTTTTTTCCTTTTACTTGGCATTACATTTCCTTCAAAGATTTGTGCAAGTCCTTAATATTATCTGCTGTAATGAAGCAACCCCTCGGTCTGGGTGGGAAATCTCTAGTGTATAAACGTCCAGTCTCTTTATTTCTTCCTTGGACAAACAAAACCACACAAACCAGCCCGCTGCACGCCGGATAAATCTTTCACATAATGAATTGTTCTAGGCAGAGGGCTTCTGAGGGGGGCAAAAACTTAAATGTGGTTACTATGTCAACAAACGACGGGATTTAGGCATTTTTCTCAAGGACTTACGTCTGCAGAAGACTGAGGGAGAATTTATGGAGCGTGTTGTGCTGACACCCTTCCAGCTGTTCCTCCCCCCGAGCGGAGCAGGCGGGAGAACTGCTCCGGGGGCGGTGGCGCCTCCGGGGACTCCCGGGCGCTTGGAGGGCTGGGAATCCTCACGGAGGGAAACTCGGCTGCTCGCAGGGGCAGTTCGGGGACGACGAGGGCGCCCCAGCTTCTCTTCGTGCTGAGCGGACATCCCTGTGTAATTTTTGGGAAAGCTTTGTACATGCGAGCGTCTGCAGCGCTTTCTGAGGAGTCGGCAGAGCGGTGAGGCAGGTATTTTCTCTCCTCGCGAGTTTCCTTTCGCTCTCTTTCCCCGCTCCCTCGCCAAGTTACGAGTGCCCACCAGCATCCCGGTGCTCCGAGCGTGACCGCCGCTGCCATGTCCCGGAGGCGGCTCCGGAGACACCCAGGCGGGAGCGGGAGCGGGAGCGGGAGCGGGAGCGGGAGCGGGAGCGGGAGCGGGAGCGGGGCTCTGCGAGCTGCCCGGCGCACCCCTCGCTAAGAGCCTCGGCCGCCGGGCTGTGCGGCTCTGGGGTCCCGTGCCACTGCGGCCAGCGCAAAAGCCTGAAACGTAATCCACGCTCGAGTGATGCTATCCCCAGTTTGGGGTTATCCGGGGGTCGTGAGCGCTTGTGCTTTTTGTTATTGCATTAGTCAGGTCTTGTATGTACATGTGGTCATTCCTGTTCATATCTGATGCCTCAATGTTAGAAATTGGTTAGGATGGCTGAGGAATGGTAGAAGTTGCTGAGGGGGATTGAAGTGCTGCCAGGGACATGTGGAGATGTGCTGCAAGCCACCCATGCGTAGCTGGAGTTGTTCCGTGTAGATGCTCCACCGTCCTTCTCCTGTAGAGCTGCCCATTGCTCATCGCTCCTGTTACAGCACAGATCTGTGGCAGTTCTGTGGCACCCCATCCTTACATATCACAGCTAGTCTCAGTTGGGATAGTTAGCTCACGGGATTTTGGAATTCATCACACAAGCACATTTTGTGCTGTCAAAGTGAAACTTAGTGTGTAGCATTTTCTGCTCCCTTTACACCCACAAACTCTAAGTCTTAAAAAGCTTCTGCCTCCTCAATTCCCTGAAACAGAAAATGGGGCCTCATGTAGCAGACCAAAGAATAATCATCTCAGTGCTCCTATAGGAAAAGAACAGCTGTGTGGAAAGATCAATAAACACCACCAGTTGCTTCAAAAGTCGTAAAATGGAAAGACTCCACAAAATAGAATGTATGGCAGGGGACCCTGGCTCCACACACTGCAGGAGAACTCCTGGGAAAGGCAGTAATTAGTGGGAAGTCTCAGACTTGTTTTCCTTCCAGTGGTTCCATGCAGAAAAATATTTGGTTTAGGAGATGAAATCACAGTGGCGGGAAGAAATACTTACCTATGCAAAAGGAAAGCTTGTTTATGCTTAATGCATTGGAGAAATGGTTCATGACTGGTTTATGTCAGTGAAAATAAAACACTTGCAATACTGCCAAGGCCACAGACCTCAGGTGAGCTGTGTATGTGCTTACTGGTCCTGTGAGCTGAATGTGTCTGGGGCTGCGTTGGTTTTTTCACTCTTAAAAAAAAAGAAGTGATAACCTGTTCCAGTGAATTTTTTTTTTCTACCTGCCTTTTCACATTACTGTAGCTCTTTGTTACTGTAGCTCTTCACTCTTTTGTTTAATCTGCATATTTCCCTAAGTTTTCCTTTATTGCCAAAGAGAGAGGAATCACTTGGGAAGGCTCAGCTTCTTTTTGGCTCTCTCTTGCCTCTCCGTCAGCACCAGGAGGCCCCTCTGTCGTCTTTGCAGATTTCTCCTCCTCACCCCTTGCTCCACTCAGCCACTCAGCATGTGATGGTCCTTCCTCATCACTCTCACATCTCCTCCAGCCCGGTCCACTCCTGCTCTCCTATCTGGATCTGGCTGCTGCTTTCATGCTCACATTGGCCAGCCTGTGCCACCTCCTTCCAGCTCTGTCACCACTTTGGGGACTGTTGTTTTTCCCAAGCCTGATCTGAGCGTACCCTATCACAAGAATACCACAGGCTCCACAATGATGTCCTGTAAAGCACAAAGAGGTGCCTGGAGTTCCAGCTTTGCTGCCAGGGAGGGTGTGCAGAATTCACGTTGAGCTCTGAGTACATTTACTCCACGCAAGTGCCTGTACAAGTGCCCAATGATTCCCCTGCCTGTACAGAGCTTAACATGAGAAGGGTCGCTTTTCTTCCCTTTCACTTTTCTTCTTGAAGATTTTTGACAGATGTGTGCCCCTGAGCTTAGGCCTTGAGGTGTGATTGATAGACAAATTAAGATTTCTAAATTATAAAGCTAAATCCTAAAATTAGGATAATTTGTGTTGTGTAGGTGTTTGTATACATACGAAAACTTAACAGAAGAAATATGGCAGTAACTTAAAGCTCTTCAATTCACGTAGGGATTTGCAAGGGGATCAGAAGAAGTGTGTGAGCCTCTACATCCTGCCTGGATGCAGTGCTTGCTCCATGCTGTGTGCCAGGGCAGCCAGTCTCTCCTGCTGTTTCCTTCCCCAACTGTTCAGGCCCCAAATCCACCACATGGAAGCCTCCAGTCCAGCAAAGATATACATGTCATGTGTTGACTCTACAACAGTATTAGCAGTAGAGTGATCCTGGCTGACTTTACTGCAATGGCCAGTGGTTGGCTTTGAGACTCATTTCTGCAACCTTTTGCTCTTATGGGATCTCATCCAAAGCTCTCTGAATTCCCATTCACCCTCGTGGGCTTCCACTCTGCCTCACTGCAACTAATATCATAGATAAGAGCTACAGGATCGAGTTCTTTGATTCTGCCGGAAGTGAATATTAAGTTCTTCTAGGATAAACCCTGAGTATCCCTTCATCCAGGCAGTCAATAAAGATATTAAGCAATTAATATCTGAGCCTTTAGAAACACGACTGTTGGCTAGCTCCCAAATGGGTGTAACTCCATTCACCACCACACTCTGGCCTCAGCCATTTAGTTCTTACCCAGTAAAGAGTGTCCCTGTCCATGCCATGAACAGCCACTTTCTCCAGCAGAATGATGTGATAGAGATGAAATCACAACTGCACTGTGTGGTGTGGACACTCGTCGTACTCTGAACTAACTTCCTTGTTGGAGATATAGGAATCCTGGGAAGCTCTAGGAGAGCCATGTTTCTGCCTATGGACAGGGGTTTTATCTCATGGACATGATGGCCTGTGCTCCCTAAAACTTTGGACTTGCTGTGTGTCCCTGATGCCCCACATCCCACGTGTAGGATGTGCATGTGCACGGCAGCAGCATGCCTGAGGGTCTCATTGGCTCACTGCAGTTTCTGGTCGGCTCAGGTTATCTAGAAATCCTTGGCAAATGGTCTAATTCCTCCTTTTCCAATCAGACTACATTTCTGGCTGGAAGAATGTACTATTTTAGTGGGTAAGGCTCATAAGGGAATGTAAAACCAAGTTAGTTTTTCCTTGCCCTCTTCTTTCATGCCCTTAGGTTAAACAAATTGATGGGTGTAATTCCTGAAGACAAGGTGCACCAATTAAATGCAATTTCCAAGGAGAGCTGGAGATGAAGATTTCCTTGTAGACATTATGAATCTTTTCCAAAGGCTTTTTCCTTTTTGTTGATTAGTACAATCAGCAAGCAAACCTCAAATGAATGAATAACAACCAAATATGCCAAAGCTGTGAGTGGCTAAATGGTACATGTTGCCTTTCTTCTAGTTCGCAGTATCATTCCTGATAGTGGAGATGAACATGTCATCTGTTCTCAGAGGGGCTGTAAATCTTCCCAGAAAATCACATATTTAATTACAAGGTTTTGTTTCTCCTCTCATAGAATACCAACATATTGTCCCATGAGGTTTGAAAGGATCATTGTCTATTTATTGTATCTGTTTTAGTCCCTGTTTCTTCTGCAGTATTTGTCTTCTAAATATAACTGTCCTTTAGATTCCAACACACAAGGAACAGAGTGGTTTGCCAGTCCTTGATGCCTCTCTCTCTGCATATTCTGTTTTCAGAGTCCTAGATGAACATAAGCAGAACTCATTTCCAAGATTTTATAAATCAGCTCTGATAAACTAAGGCTTTTAGTCAGAAAAAAGTTGGTGTCTCTTAATGAGTTGCATGAATGTTCTTTGCATACAATACTTAAAGGAAAGGGGATAAATGGAAATAATTTATGATAACTAGAATCATTGAATGTGACTATATCAGAAATATTTGTGGTTTGTGAAATTTAAAAATTGTTATTATGAGCAAATGAAGATGCAGTATTTTTGCCTATTCCTTGCCCAATTAATAATTCCAAATATTGGAACCTTTTTTTTAAGAAGAAAGTAATTGCGATGTAAAAGCAGATCAGCAGATAGGTGATCCAGAAGTTTTACATTTCAGGACGCAGTGTCATTGTAGTCTATCCAACACAATAGTAAGCGTGAAAGACTTAAGTATTTATGGGAAAATGAAGTCTCTAGGAGCTGGACACCATAATGCTTTTCCTGCCTGCTGTGATACAGCAGACTGCCATACCTGTATGTGCCCCAGCCGAGGGGAAAAGGTCGAGGGCTGTGAGAAGGACTTGAATAAGGCCATGGACGGTTTTAATTAGAGGATTTTAACAAGCTTCCCAACTAGATGAGAATTACAGCTGTGGCTGAGCTCCTGTGGCAGTATAGAGCAGCAGCAGCAGCAATCCTCATATGCTTCTTGAAGCGTGAACAGCTTTTGAATGGCAGTTGTGTAATGAATTGGTTTAGTAGGGGAAGGCTCAAGACCCTTTTCTGCAACTGTCAAAAGCAACCCCATCTTCAAGGAAATCAGTGTGTACTTTGCACTGGTGGGGCAGCAGACAGATCGTTTGCTCATGGAGAGACTTCTAGTTTTATAAGCCAATATATTCAAAGACTAGCCAAGACAATGTAAATCCCCACTGTGTAAAACTAGTAACCAAAATTGCACAGCCTGACCATTGAAATGTTATTTTAAGTCCTCCTGGTCTGTTTTAGACTTAAGTAAATGATCTGGCACAACCGACCAATTAGCAAAGTGAAATAAAAAGAAAAATCACACAAGTTTGAATTTGCTGATTAAGGTATTTTATTTCTAGTTGTGACAGGTTTACCACTCTATGTAGAGATTCAGTGGCTAGCACCACTTATTAAAAGAAAAGAGGTTTTTCTCTCTCTGCATTAAATTGTCCTTCCCTAGCATACTGTAGAATTGCAAAGTGCTGAGGCAAGCATGGAGTCAAGGAGTCATGTCATGGCCTTATGCTGTATTAATCTAAGAATGATCTGACGGATAACTATAAACACACAAGTAACAAACATGCACAACTGATCTTAATGACAAAACACCAGTACCAGAGGTGTGAAGGGTATAATGTTATATTGGTTGTAAGTCTTCCCTTTCACCTTCCTGGAAGAGTTTAAATAGCTCCTACATGTTAAACCCTATGTGCGTGAGGAGAGGCATGATTTCAGATCTCAGGGCTTTAGGAGTGTCCGCTTGAGGGGCTCTGGGTTGGGCAAGGCAGAGACTGGAAGTGCTTTGCAGGTGTATTTGTATCCTTTGCCTATGAATTCTGGGGACAAAAGCATGCCAAATTGATTCTTTAGGCCATCAGCTGAGCCATACTGACCTTCTGTAAAAGAATCCATGAGGAAAAACCCAAATACTTTTTGCCCATCTCCTAAAATAAAAAAAAAAAACAGGAGGAAATAATTTAGCTTTGAGGATCTCAACTCAGACAAAAATGCCAGGCTGAGAAGTTACAAGCCTTTCTCTAGAGAAGAGGTATCTGGTGGTGGTGAATGACTAGGTACTACTGAAGCAAAAAGCCCATGGAGGAAAAAAGCAGTGAAATTTACTGAGTTCCCCCCAGTAGGGAACAGCCTGTATCAGGAAGAAGCAGGGAGGTAAACCATCTCTGACGCAGAATTCATTATCTCTGTGAGGTTTATTTCTCTATAAAAACACGTTACTCTGCAATAACTGTGTTTTCTGTCACTGATTCCTGGTCTGTAGCTCCATACAGAACAGACCTGTTAAACTACAAGACAGGGAGAAGGGGTCATTGTTGCTCAGAGGATGACAGTCCTGTGTCCCTGGAGAGGCAAAGGGCTGCTTAATTATAGGCTCAGTGAGTGATCTCTTTGGGCCTCAGTGGTGTTTGCCCTGACTGCCACATTCATAAGGACCATCACATCACTTTTTCCTCCTCCTGGTTCCCTGTTTGATCCCTGAAATTGCCTAGCCTTCTTTTCACTGTGCACAGCTACCACTCCTATCTCCTGTCATCAACTTCTTTATAGTACATGATTTCTCTTCACTTGGAATAGAGCTCCCCAGCTGATCCTACCTTCAGATTTGGCTGTAAAATCTTATGAAGTTCAGATTCAGACTACAGAGTCAGTTAATTTCCCAGGCAAACCTCTTCCATTACAAATATAAGCATCATATTTTCTGTACTTCAGTCACATGGTTATCAGTCTGTATTGGAAACATTCATTAACCATCCTCGCAAATGTACATGAAATGTCTCATTTTGGTTAATGCTCTGTTCTGGGAGAGAGACAGTCCTTTGTATTATTTGGTCTTTTGAGAAACTGGCTCTGCTGCTGTTCTCAAAGTATCAACATTGTATGTATGTATGTGGTTCTGGAGAAGTTGTTTCATTTGTACTAGCTGGATTATTTTAAACAGAAGGAAAATTGTTTATGGGCCTGAACCCCCAATTTATATTAGTCAAATGCAACAGTGATTCAATAGGAACAAAAAGCATGGCTTATTTTTGCTACCCAAAGTGTCATTACTTGAAGCCATGACAACAGATAATAATACACAATATTGTGATAAGAAGAATTACTTGTCACACAATTTTAATCCAGCTCCAAGTGCAGTGCGAATTTCAGAAGCCAGTCTGTTGAACAGACAGAGCCTCCTAAATCTGTATGTACTTACATTGTTGGCAGAGAGTGCCCAGTTAACAAAGAAAGCACCTACCTTATTAAGAAGAATTATATGCCTGAGATATTACATCATTTAACATTCCTCTGTCTCTTTCCCTTCTTTGTCTTCCTGGAGGGAAAATGGAAGAGAAGAAGAATGTCATGCCTCTTGCTAATGAAAAGCACCAAACATTTTTTCAAAATCCACCTTTGTTCTAAGATCTGTGTTCAGGACGCTTAATCCTTGAAACAGTAAATTTTCTCAGTATTGCTCTCACCACATGTTCCATAGCAGCCTTTGATTTTGAATTTGAATAAATTTTGTGCATGTTTTATAAGAATATTTTGAGTCTTAAATAGGTAGACCATAAATGGGGACAACTATAATGAAGAGCTTGGTTTATCCTGGGTCCAACCAGGAGCAAATTCAATCCCTGCTAATACACACAACTTCCTCCAAGCTGTGTGTTGGCTTGGAGCAGGGGGAGGTCAGAGAGATTAACACTTGTCACTTGTGTCTGAGATGTTTGTGTCACATCTGTCCTCTGTACCTGAGCCAGCAGGAAAGTTCCTGACCTGCAGTTGCAGTGCAGTCTGTGAGACCATTACTGCTTGGCTTCAAGGCAAGGCTCATTGATCTCACCCGGCATTCTTCTTAGATAGTCAGAACACCATATTTGGCATTTCTGTATTTTTATTTTTCATATTTTTATTTTGTTTTATGGAAATGCTTTATGCTCTCTGAAAACACACTGGATTTGATTAACTACAGTAAACAAATTTGAGAGCAGCTTAAGTATGCTGTAACCTGGCCTTCCAACACAGGGCTTACCTTACACATGCTCCTGGCTACCAGCACTGCTATTGGGAGGCCACCTTTCCCACTGCTCTGTGCACAGTATCAAGTAAGAGGGCAAGAACCAGCTGTCTTATTTAAAGCCAACTCATGTCTTTCATTCACCCATCCTATTAAAGTTGCCCATTGAACTCTAGCTAAAAGTGACTTTGACTTACCTACTAGGCCCTATCAACTGCACCCTGTGAGACTTAATAATTAATTGATCATTTATCTTGGTCAGATTTATCATTTGTCTTCTGATTAAATTAAGAAGTAGAGATTTTCACAAAGTAATCATCCCAGTGGTTTCTATTTTATTTGTATTCTGCGGCTCTAGATTAAACCTGCCAGCACTGCTTACATATTCTGAAGGTGCTCTCTTTCATATGGCTTCCGTTTCCTGGGGTGAGAAAATAAAGGAGGACTTCATGCAGCAATAGAAAATAAGTCTGTTGTAATGTTCAAAGTTCAGGAGTTCAGCAACTCACCTAGGTACCCTCTTGAGGCAGCAGTGCAGAAGCTGCTGAGCTTAGCCCACATTTTGTCAGTTGTTTCCTTCTTTCTAAGGAAGGAAACTTCTCTACAAAAGCTTCTGGATTCATTTTAACCATGCTTAACATTGCTATGATGAGGAGTGTACTTCCTCATTCTCTAGTATTTTCAACTAGGTCTTAATTATGGTAATTTCATGTTCTACTTCCACATGGAAGAACTGCAGCTTCAAATGAAGCCAGGATCTGTCCCTGCATTAATAGTGTTGCAGAGACTGAATTACAACCAGGATGCTTTTTCAAAGAAGCAGATAATGCTGCCTCTGGACAAAATATATGAGTAAAATGCTTCAGTCAGGTAACAGAATAAAAACCTCAGATTTTAATAACAATTATAATAGTAATAATATTAAGGAGGAGAAGGAGGAGAAGACGGAGGATATGCTAGGTTGCACCGAATAGAAAAAAATCAATGCAAGAGTTAAAAAGGAAAATCTTGTATATAAATCTTGTTTAAAAGTAAGTTCCTGAATGATACCATCAGTTTGGGATTTGGGCTACTAATGGGAAGAGTTTGGCTGTTTATGGTACTACAAAATTAATGTTTGAAAGCTGGCTTTTTAGATTACTGGGTTTCTGCAATGTTCTGTCATGGAACTTGAAATTCACTCAGAGCCAAAACAGTTTTCTTTTTGTTTTCATCACTTGTCCTTGCTTATGACAAGGGTCAGCATTTTTAAATACAATGATTTGGAACTGTTTGAAGTAAGCTATTGCCTTGTTCCAGTGTGTTAATCAGGACCTTGTAATTAAACGTAACCTCCCAACAATGAACCAAGGGCTCTGTGGCTCCTTGGCACACTGCATGGTTTGTTGCTGTGTTGTTAAAACATTTTTATGTTGCTGATGGAACAGTTTAGCTATCCAGGAAGAAAGTAGCCAAATTTGCTAAATACCTCATTGTCACACACTTGTGTAACACATTGGAGAAAAGGTTAACATGGAATTTATACTTCCTGGTGCACTGGCTGCTGAGAGAGGATGAGTGAATTTTGGGCAATTGGTGGCATACTTCAGTAGAGCTTTGACTTTTCAGCTTGTAAGAAAGCTGAGTTAAATATGTTACTTAAAACCTGAATGATGGCATAAAATATGAGAAGCATGTGGGGAAGCTAGAAAACAAAAGATTGAGAACATAATGCTTTTAAGGAATTAATTATTTATTTATTATTTATGTATTACAGTCATTGAGATTGTTAAAAATCAGGAATCCCCTCCTAATGGTACAAGAAGCAAGTATGACCACCATTTAAATATTTGGGAAATAGTCCAGAAACCCAACTTGCATATCTGCCCATATGTAGTCTTGCCAACTGTGCTCCCTTTTCTCATTTTCTCCTGGAAACTCATCCTTCCGATTTGTTACTTCACCTCTTTCAACACCTGTATTTGGGAGGCTGGGGGCACTCTCCAGCACGACTAGGCTTTCAAATAGACATAGCATCAGCTGGGCAGGAGATTAAAATCAAACCAAAAGGAATATATTTGGTACTTGGGGTACCAGCTAGTTATGGGAAATAATTATGGAAAATTTGGTGAAATATGAGGATACAGAATCCAAAGAATTAACACAAATAAAAAGGAAGCAGAAAAATTTGTGAAAAAGTGCCCAAAGAGGACTAGAAAACAGTGTGTTCTGAATGCAGTCTGTGATTTAGGAAGACTCTAAACTGTACACTGACAGAAGATTGGAAAGTAAAATAAAGGGAAATTTTTTCTATGTTCATCTTTTTTCTTGTTCCTCCTTGTTTCTTCTGTTCCTCCTCTCTTAAGGTGCTTGGAGACAAGAGAGCTATTTAGATGGCCTCTGGTCCAATTTAATGCAGAAGGTCCTTCTTAACAACTTTCTCTTGAGAACGGGATTCAGAAATATAGCTAAAAACTTTGTCCTGGATATTTCACTGTTTATTTCCAGTGTACCTCTTCCTTTTTATTTTAAATATTGACATATTATCTGCTAGGTTTCACAATAGATATATTTATTGTATTTTATTCTATCAGCTGCATTTTAACTTTAGTGTAAGAAACTGTCCTATTTACCACTGATGCTCTGAAGAGATAATGTACTTATTGAAGGTTTTACAGTCTTCCTGATGAAAGAGGCTCTCATGACTGAAGAATACGCATTAGCAGGTTTTGCTTTTATGGATGTAATCTGCTATGTGTTTTCTGCATGAGGGCATGAAAAAGAGAATGAGAAAGAGAAAATTGCAGGAACTTTTTCATCCTGTTGCAAAGAAATCAAACTTTCAGGGCGGAGGAAAGTGGTGTTTATTGTGCACTGACAGTAGCAGCATCAAAACAGTGTCACCCCCAAGTCCTACAAAGAATACTCCTGTGCTGAGAACTCAATTAGTACATCATTTTACCTTGGCACAGCAAGATACTCAGCTCTCGGGCTGAGGAATTAATCTTCTCAGAGGCTTTAAAATATTGTTAAAAATAAACCAGGATCACTTAAAACATCTTGGTGGTTGTTAATCTGCTCCCCTCTGCATCTAGTCCCCAGGCCTAATTGCCTTGTATGACCTGGTGATGAATTGGTCTTATGAATAGTGCTGTGCCTGGATTACTTTGCAGTTGCTAACCTAAATATTTGCAGGGGGGATTGCCCTTCTTTCAAGGCCTGCTTTGTATTGTGTGGGGCTGTTAAGACCAAAAAGCCTTAATGTAATTGATACAGCAACATGCAGACATGCCTATTTCTGTCTTCTTTTCTTTTTTTTTTCCAATTTATTTTGTTGCTGTTTTTCTGTGTTCTGACTATAGTGGAAGATTTGGCATGAACTGGTGGTAGGTGAACTGTGTATTCCATGTTCTCACATTTTTCAACTTAACTTTGAGATAACAAAAAGTTGTGGTAGAAAGGCCCTAAAAGTCAACTCTTGTACATGTAGAGCATATACAGCATGGGAAAGATGTGTTGTTTTACTAACATATCTAAACTCAGGTCACCAGTATGAAAATATTACTGCTAGTAGTGTGTTTAGAGTCCAAGCCTTCTTAAGACTTTTTTGCTTTGGTTGAAACTGCTGGCAGTGGTTGTAAAATGCAGTAGTAGTTTTTAGAGAGGGAACAGTCCTCTGAAAATGTGCGAGATTTCCAACTAGGACCAACCAAAGGCAGAAATTCTGCAGCCACATCAATATTGCCAGATGGTAACCATCTCATGATGGAAATCTTGGTTGTCATGGGCAACTCAAACCATTCCCATATCTGCCAGAGAGACAACACTGCAGGGCACAGGCAATCCGGGAGGTTTCTGGAGTGCATTGAGGATAACTTCCTAACCCTGGTGACTGAGAAGCCAATGAGAAACAGCACTCTGCTGGACCCCCCTGAGCTTACAAACATGAAATATCTGGTTGGGCATGTGAAGGCCAGGAGCAGCTTTGGCTGCAGTGACCCATAGTGATGGAGTACAAGATTCTTAGAGGAGGAAACAGGACAAATAGCAGGATCACAGTCTTGGGCTTCAAGACAGCAGGCTTTGCCCTCTTCAGGAATATCCTTGGAAGATTTCTGTGGTAGAACATCTTGGAGCAAAGACAGCTAGTTGACTTTCAAGAATCACCTCTTGAATGCTCCAGTGCAACAAGCAGGAAATCAAGCAAGGATGGCAGGAGGGCTGCATGGATGAACAAGGAGCTCTGGATAACTTAAACATCAAATGGAAGACTACAGGAGTGTAGTGGGTTTACATGGCAGGGTTTTGTCTGTGGGGGCTACAGGGTGGCCTCTGTGAATAGCAATGAGGAGCTGGGAAAGTATAGGCTAGTCAGCCTCAGCACAGTCCCCAGGAAGGAGGTGGATCAAATCTTCCTGGAAGGCATTTCCAAACATATGAAGGACAAGAAAGTGATTTGGAGTAGTCAACAAAGGGAAAATCATGCCTCGTCAAGCTGATAGCCTTTAACAACAAAATGACCAGCTCCAAGGAAAAGGGGAGAGCAGTGGGTCTTAGCAAAACTTTTGACAATGTTTCTGATAACATGCTTCCAGGCAAACTGATGAAGCTTGAACTCGACAAGTGGATAGTTAGGGGATGTAAAAACTGGGTTCTAAGACATGTGATCAATAGCATGAAGTCCACCTGGAAGCTAGGCACTAGGGCTGTACCTCAGACAGTGGTGTGGCCAGTACTGGTTGACATCTCCATTCTTGATGGGACAGTACACCCCCAGCATATCTGCAGGGGATACAAAACTTGGAGTAGTACATGTTACACCAACTAGAGCATCTGACATATGATGAGAGGCTGAGACAGGTGGGACCATTTATCCTGGAGAAGAGGATGTTGTGGAATTTCCATCCTTGTAGACTTCAAAATATTATTTAAAACTTGCCAGAACATGGCTCTGCTCGCCTGCTCTAGCTGACCCTGCTTTGAGCAGGGGAGTTAGACGAGGTGAGCTCCATAGGTGTCTTCCAACCTCCTTCTGTCAGGAGGGCTGGACTGGATAGTATCCAGAGGTGCCTTCCAACCTCAACTCAACCTGCTGTTCTGTGAGTTGCAGATTAACTAGAGATCAATTTGGGCCATGCAGTATTATTTGCATTTCAGTTTCTCCTACAATTTCAAACCACAAATATATATTTAATATTTTCTTCACTTTGTCTCCTCCCAGCATCATGATCATAATCAGTATTCATATGGCAACACCCTAGATGAGCACCCTGGTGAATGAATGACCTGAGACCCAGAAAATTACTTGGACTTAGCCTTTTCCATAATCTTTACTTAAAGATTTATAGAAGCAGAGGAAAGTCTCCTTAACTTTTGTGGATCTTGTGTCTGACCCAGAAGGCTTAAAATTGCAAAAGCTCGGTCTTGCATGAGAAGGGTACGAGTCGAGCATGAGTCAGACATTGTTGCAGTTCTGTCTTTATACTCTCATACAGTTAACTTTCTTGGTACTGGTATCCCAGTAGAGCATTCAGCTAAAATGAATTTAACTAATAATAGGGAATTCCATAATGTCTGAGTTTCAGATTATTGCATGGGACATAATATGAAGCCTCATACTTCATTATAAATTATTAATTAGGTTTTGAAAATTATCTTGGATATGTAAACCTATTATTAAGGAAATCTGCTGGCATTTCCACTTTTAGGAAATGAATATGATATTGCCATTTAAGATTCTCATTTTGATTATTCATGGAATAACTACAAGAACTGTAAGACAGAAATTAATTTCTCTTTGAATTAATGTTTTCTTGCATTCACAATTGCAGTTATTCTTCACATCTTTCTAATTCAGAAAAAAATGCAATTGAAACTCAATTATATCTTCTGTGGAGGAAAAGGGAAGATTGATTCATATTCTAGCAGATCTGTAATATAGAACTGTGTCTTCTATACAGGGATATACAGGAGGGAGCTGTACAGGTCCTTCTGACCACAGAGCACAAAGCCAGGGGCACTCTCTATTTCTGTATGTCTCGGGATAAATGTGGGTCTCTGGGAAAGCACAGCTGCACCCCCGTTGTACACCAGGCAGGAAAAGCAGAGAGGCACATGTCCCTGGTGCATTTCTGGCAGGCGTCTGTCTGGTTTGCCACCCTGTTCTGCCACTGGGATAACTCCGCTCCCCACCAGCAGTGTCTGCTGCACACCCAGTTGCCTTCCTGTGCCACTTAGCAGCTCTCAAAGACATCACTGTACCTTTGATTTCTGCCTCTTTCATCTGCTTCAGTATCACCAGGTATGATTTTGGCATTTGGTTCTGCTGCTGACACCTGCCAGTACTAGAGCTGGGTGATAAAGTTTTGAGTTTCCTTGTTATTTTCACTTTCACAGATGTGTATTCAGCATGTACCATGCTAGGTCATCCATTTTGTCCACACTGTCAGGTGCAGCTTGCTCAGGGTAGATTCCAGCTAATAATAACCAACTCACGATATTTAACTAGAAGGCTTTGGTTGCAGTTTTAGATTATTCCTATTATTACTTAATTTTACTCCCACCAGCACACTCCCAAACTACTTTCATATGGTAAATATATAGGAGTGCTGCATACAAGATTCTTCAAGACAAAGATTTTAACAAAATGCTCCTGTAAATGTTCTTCCTTCTATGTTACAGTTATTCCAAGTGTATGTTTAACTTGCTGATTTCACACACTCCTGTGCAGCTGTTCGTTACATATTAACTTACAGCTCAATCCCACAAGGTACCGACTGCGTCTGGATCCTGCTGAGTCCCTTTTCTTCCCAGAGGCATTTAAGGGCTCACAGAGGGCTCAGCAGAACTGAGCTCAGAATCCAGGCAACAACAGACTCTTTCAAAAACCAAACAGGTTTTCTGGAACGAGGTTTGTACTGTAACAGGACAATAGTTTGTGTAATGGATTTTCATACATTTAGATTAAATATTATCCAGAAAAGCAGATCTTGTAGTTAGTGGCTGCTGGAAGACATAATCATTTAAGTATATATGGTGGTAATTAATTACATTTTATAATTATGGTTTTATTAGTTTTTCCAGTTAAGTGCAAAATCATGGCTGAGATTAATATCAAAAGTTTTGCATGTTGGCTGCAGCGTGGTTTGTCCCTCTGTTAATGTGTATATGGTTCGCAGAGTTGCAGACAATCTGTGCAGTTCATCTAGCAAAGCCATTTGGGCATTATTCGCTGCTGAGCTCACGCACCATGCAACTCTCTGCTTGTGCTCTGTGACTTCAAGGGGATCCCACTGGTAGTGGCACTGGGGGGAAAATCCCCTGGCATTACCTCAGCTTCCTGGACCCACCTTGGGCAGAAGCACACACGGAGCTGAGCCACCGCTGACTGTGTGCATCGGTGTGTCATCACTGATGGCACTGGGCTGGAGCATTGTCCTCCACTGTCACTCAGAAATTCTGAAAGGCAGACTTTGCCAAAGGGTACTAAGCTGATATGTTGCTTACACTTTGGGAAGCTGGTAGAAATACAGAGTGACCAAATGTATCTTAATGAAACTGTACTATGGTGTAGCCTGTGCAAAATTCATTATTCATTATTACTCTTTCTATGAAACTTTCCTCAGGGGAAGACAGTACCATTGGTCTGTGTTGTAATGCATTTGGCATTGAACAAGTGTTGTAACATACTGTTTCTAAAAAGCTGTTCTTGCTGTTTTGTATGCAGATGAAAACCATATTCTTCCATTGTTTGCAAGGAAAAAGAAAGGACCTGAAAACTTTAAGTAATGTGGTTTAATTCCATCTACATACAAGGAAAATTACTTCCAAAATGGCAGCTCCTGCCTTTCCTGCTAGGCAGGGAAGGAGACACTCTTTGATTTTGGTCCTGGTATCACCTGCAAACAGCAGTAATTCAGAACTACAAACTAAACTTAAATTTTGCTTTCCGACTTCAGGCTGGCCAAAGCACAGTTCTGCTCTAGGAACTGTTGGAGCAATCTCACTTTATTTCAAATACACCTGTGTGTTAATAAGCGTATCTTTTGAAAAGAAACAATCACCCTGTTGACCTTTGCCCTTACTCCCCCACTTTAACTATCAGGTGCTCACACATTTATTGTAGATTATCTCTTGAGATCAGTGTGATTTTAAGTGTGCAATAGCAGAGAATCACCTACTTAAAACGTTTGCAAGATCACAGCTCTAGCAGTGCACTCTAACTGAACTTGTGGTATGAAATCAGTATGCAAGTAAACTGAGGATTAAGCAACTTGTTGACTGCCAGTTTTCTTGGAGTAATGGCCGTCAAGTTGGCTGCTTTGCTTTTCTGGGGAATAAGAAAAAAACCCAAACAAAACCGAGCTTTTAGGAGTCTTTGGTAAATTAGAGAAGTTTCTCTGTACCTTTGAGCATAATTAGCTAAGCTAACAACTTAAAAGTTAAGAGTTGTTTATCCATTAAGGGGAAGTCAGGAAATAGGTAGAAGTTTATGGGAACAGAAGTGGGTTGCTGATGCCTGTGAAGTATTTTCCAAAACTCTCAGCATAGGATGAAAGCACCACATGATTCCACGTAAGAATACTGCAGCAGAAAGTAGTCACAAGTACTCAATATCCTCCCTGGGAAAACAGCTCCTGGTTTAAGTGAAATGAGCCTGGGCTTGGTTGTATGCTAATTGTTTTTCATTACTATGTGTTAGCAAAGCTGTTTAATACTTGCTATAAAGCCTGGATTTCACTCTCTCTCATTTAATACCAGGTTAAATCTGAACTAATAAGCTCTCAAAAGCTTAGAGGTTCCAGTAAAATGAGATTTGGCTAAAAATTGCATGTTGGTTTCTAGTAGTAACAGTGGTGTAGCTTTGCTGCTCTAGGCAACAAGAGAAGCAAGACTAGTGAGAAAAGAGAATATGCTTCATTGGGATGCTGAATGATTTAGTAGAAGTCACAGCATCTTACTGTAAACCTTAAGAAGGGTTTCTTAGCCTTCAGAACAGTGAAAGATGTCATAGTCAATTTTGAATAATTTCCAAGTGTTTATTTGCATGACATATTTTGATTAAGTGTTGGAAAATCAAGACATAGAATATTGTGCATGGAGCAGGATAGCTGTTATTTAGTGTTTCTCAGGCAGCAATATCTGTGACTCTGAGGGCTGAACACTGAACAGGAGCTGTTTACGAGCAGAACAATTGCAGGATTTCTCACAAATGAAGCATCTTCTCTTGGCCTGGTACAGTGAAGTATAAAGACAATACTGCAGCCTGCTGAAATCGGCTGGTTACACAAATGCACCTCTGGCTCTTCAGTTAAAACAATTATTCTGGAATGTACTGTCTGTGGCTCTTCAGGACTTTCAGAGTTAAAACTTTCATGTAAGTCTTGTCTCTGCTAGGAAAATTACCAGATGCTGACAGGGGGTGTCAGCAGTGCCTCAGCTGAACATATGCTGCATATGGTTTGGCTGCAGGCAGACAGGGAGGCCCTGTTCCCTGCTGCTGCAGAGACTGGTGAAAACAGGCTTAAAACCAACTGATTCCAGCACAATACTAAATGTTAGCCTCTATGCAGTGTTCATCCTTCCAATGAGACCGAATAAACTACTCAAGTATAGATTGGCCTGGCAAGATTTTTACTGCATCAAAAAAGAGTTAGGCAGCATCTGTACTGAGCTATTTTACAAATGCTTGTTTTGAGGTACACAGCAATCTCTATTGCTGTGTGTTGTGATTATATTTGTACTATTTTGTGGTGAGGCTGGAATTGAAACTGAATCAGAGATTGAATGCCAAGCAGATTAAAATCTCTGTATACCTTAATGATTGATTGTAATCTCTGACTCTGACACAACAATGCATCATAAAAATTAAATTTACTGTGTTCTGGAGAAAGTATTTCCCTGTTTTTCCAGAGAACACACTGAAAAATATTTCCTGTTTGCGGCATTGCCACAGAATTTGGTGATCATTTGTGTCTCTTGTGCGAATCTTCTACAGGCATCCCCCCAGCAAAACCACTCACACACCCACCTCCCACCCACATATTCTGGCACCCTGTGGCAGAAACACAGCACATGGGGAATTGCTGCAGGCAACTGCATGTTCCCCCAGCCCTTTCCAATTCACAGCACTCTTGAGCAGCTCCTGAGAAAAAATTCAAGTCTGGACCCATTTCAGGAGTCCTGTTGCTTGTGGAAAGCATTTCCACTCTCCTTCCTGCGCTTCCCCCCGTGCCCTTGGATGCTTATTTCCACCTCCTGCCCAGCAACAGCTCGAGTGCAGCCAGGGGAGCTGCTTCAGCTCGCCGCCTGGCAGGAAAAAGCAGAAGGCATGTCCAGCATCTCTCCCTTTAGGTGGTAGCATGCTCTTACATTGGTAGGAGCCACCAATTCTACCTTCATCCTTAGAGACCAAGTAGATCAAAGTTGGTATGAACAGGAACAGGTGATCTATGGGGAGCAACAGCATCTCTGGGTCAGTGTGTGGTAACAAGACAGAAAGGAAGCCATTCCTGTCCTGGCACAGAAACAAAGTTTGCTGAATTATGTAATGAAAAGCAAGTGGGGGGAAGAGATCTGGCTCAGGTATGCAGTGTTGCTTAGATAAAAGACAGACCCTAGGACAGAATTTGTGCAAACTGCCTCCCTTTTGTACTGGAACTGGAAACATGGCTCATATCTCCAGCTTAGTCATTTAATTGTGTACCCCATCATGCTGAGAGAATGGCTTGTAAGGTTTTCCTCAACTGATTTTCTCAACCTGAAGCTTAAGGTCCTTTTAAAAAGGGCAGTGTCACTGACAGGAATCAAAGTGTTCATTTTGCTATTTGTAATGTTTAGGCAAAGACAGCTCACCAATGTAAATTAACTTTTGCAGTAAGGCTACGTGGAATCCTTTGGGTTCAGAGCTATCCTGTGCTCTTACAAGACATCAATTATTAGCCAAATTTGCAAACTCCAGTTTACAAGATTAATGGACCATCATCAAAATAGTCAATTGAATCTGAACTCCTTTCAAGAAGTAGAATTTAGGGTTTGTCCTCTGCATGGGTAGATAATGGATTATTTTCCCTATGTGTACACTTTTTATAGCTATCATCACTGTAAGCATCAAAGTACCAGAGGAGCATTGATGGATTGGTCCTTAGAGACCCATAGGTTATAAGGCACTACTCCTATCATCACATATTTTACACACATGGCACTTAAGCTGAGAAAAGTATGCTGAACTGCCAAGGTCAGAGAGAAACAAAATCCAGAATCTGTCTTCCCCAGCCCCAGGGAAGATGTCATAAAGACACCTCTCCTGCCTGAAATGGGTGTTTCCTTTGTTTCAGATAATTTACCTTTACTTTCGGTGGTAGAAGAATACAGAGGTGTTTTACCACTAGTTATAGGAATATGGTTGTCTGAGCCAATGCCCATAAAAGTCTCTTGGAGCACTGGGTCCAGGTCCCCCACTTCGGGCAATTATGCAATTTGGTACCACAGATACACATAACTAACTCCACCTCAGGCTACTAAAGCCAGGGTTTCTTCCATGATGTTGTAATAGGAAGGCAGTTGCATGATTACAGTGTTCTGATCTTTAAAATAATCTGATTTCCCACCAAAATGTGACTTGCTTGTGTAGCTGCCATATCTTACAGTAGCAGTAATACAATATGTATTGTTTGTATTGATTCCTAGAATCAATTGTAATATTGCAAATAACAGAAGACTGCAAGAGATTTCCTTGACTATACTGCAGATGAAAGTTCTGATTTAATACGTACAGGTTTTTTTTAAAACAGGACAAATAAGCTGGTCCAAAATTTATAAATTTGTGTCTGATTCCCTGTCCAGACAAATAAATTTTCAAGTGAGTGGCATTGCATGTTTTCTGCATCTTTAAAATTAGGTAATTTCTTTTCTGGACAAAAGAAATAGTTTGCTTAAATGTGATCATCCATGTTTTAAAAAAATATTCTTGGGTTTAGTATTAATAAGGAAGAAAATAATTACTTACTACAACAGCAGAAAAACAGAATAATAATTATTAGATGAAGGTTTATAATTGCTTTGAAGTTTTCAGGCAGGTTAAAGTCAGACAACAAATGTTATTGAAAAGACCTAGCACATAAATGTTGTTGTAGCGCTTGTCACCTGCTTTGCTCAAATTATTCTTTTCTAGCTTTTCCATTCCAAGGCATTCTTGATAGAATAAATTCAAACAAAGAGTAGGAATTGACAAACTACAGGTAGAATTAGCAAGTTGATTTTTTTTTGTCTGAAAAAGAAAGAGAAACATGGTGGCGATGGTAATTCAATCATCTGGCACAAGAAATATGCCCATGAATGTTAATTTACTTCAGACTGTAACAAAGATAGAAAGTTTGTCATTGTAGAGAGAGACTAAAGAAAGAAAAGTATTGGCACTAATTGAGAAATAAACCCTGAGCAACTGTGTGGTTCTTGAAGGCCATGAACCAATACCACCTAGGAGCCTCCCAACAACATGATGCTCTAATCCTTTCCACCAAGTGCAACCTGTTTCTCTTTTTCTTAATCCCACTGAAATATTCACTGTTCTGCCCTCATGAACATTTCAAAAGCTGTAATTGTTCAGGGTTTTTTGCTCTGACTGGCATGGAGTTACGCAAGGCCTACAGCCACACTGTAACCAGGTGGGTATTTCTGTTGTGTCACACTGGCCAATTATTCTGCTGACCTGTTTTTTAGTTATAATCAGCATCAGAAGCAGGATGATCTTATATAACTTCACATAATTTCTACTGATGTGGCATAATCCCTAATGCAGTGCACTCCATGCTTCACTTTCCTAGCATCTGATGGGCTCTGTACCTCTGCAGAGCTGCTGTATCCCTACTCCCTTCAGTGATTTAAGTGAGCACTGAGTGCTGCTTTGGGATTCCACCCAGAGCCCAGGGAGAAGCACCATCACTCCAAAATCAAATAAACCCATCTGCAGCCCCTCGCTATGGCTCACACACAAAAATGCTCCTCTCTGTCACTCCAGCCCCTGGTCAGAGTCATTCAATCACCCACTGCAGGTGGTCCTCAGCCTCCTCAAGACCCTTTCTCTATGTATTTATTTTTCCATCGGCTTTTTTTTTTTTTTCCCTGCCTCCTTCTTGCATAGCAAGGTGCCTTCATATCCTCAGGTAATTTTGGAAGAACAGTTTTGAATAGAGAAGAGGGGATAGCAGGGTAATTAAGTGGGTGGGTAAGAAGGTTGATAAAGAGCTCCTAATAGTCACGTTTACATGCTATTATTTAGAGCAAGGAAAATAAATACAGAATGGCTGTAGGGCCATCAGACTACAGTGAGGGGTGTGACATAGGAAAGGACGGCAGCTAGAGCAGAGCAGGAACAGAAAGCAAAAGGCTGCAGAGTGGGACAACTCCAACTCTGAAATCTCATCCTTTCTTCCCAATTAGTCCATATCACTTTAATATACAGCCATCTAACAGAAAATCTAGTATCACATTTTTCAAGATAAGAAGAAAATGAAAAATACATAGTGTAGAAGCATCGAGGGAATTTGATTCTTGACTGAACTCTTTTCCTTCCTACTTCTGTCAACTGTTCATCTCCACAGTCCTTTCTCTTCCTATTTCTTATACTTTGTGAGACACAAAATAAAGGTGGAATTCAGCCTTCCTAATTGGTAACTGGAAGTCTTCTTTATGTTAAAACACAATGATCTGTTTATTGGAAACTGCTCTTCTATAGCACCAGCCATCTCTCCATGTCATGCTGTCTGAATAATGCCTCTTGAGGACGGGGAGGAAGAATAGCATCACAGTCAGACCCCGTGGGGTTATAAATAGCATTCTAGCAGCCTGAAAGGCTGAAGCCATCATTAAGTTGCATGTAGCTGTAGTGGTGTAGGTGGGTGAGTAAGAGCAACTCGGAGATGGGATAATGGTAACCTGGTACACAAGGGTCATTTTTCATTGATGGCGTCACTCCATTGGGCCATTGTGTTCTCCCTAAATTAGGTCCCTGTGTTTAAGAGAGCTGAGCAAGCTCAGCCTTGGCAAAGCACATTTAAAAGTAGATTAGAGGGGAAAACAATTTGTTGTGTATTGTGATTTATACCAAACTGTGATAAACTTTTCTCACTTGAGTCAGTAATTGCTTTTATCAGCAGCAAAGTAAATGCAAGTGGAAGGGCCTTTAGGAAGCTGCACACCAGCCTCCTGCATGTGGGCAACAGGGACTTTCACTGGACAAATAAGGAAGTTAACATAGCAATTTAACTCAGGCTGTCCTTTCAGTGTTTTTCTTAGCAATGTGATTCATTTTGTCGTCTTGGACTTTTTCAGTGCCAAGATGACAAAAGTCTTGGTTTTGGAAAATCCGTTTCAATTTATTATTATTAATTTGGTTGCAGATATACAAAAATGGAAAAATCCTACACTAATTTTACATAGTTTATATAAAAAAACCCAGATGAAAATAATTAGCAGCGTATGTTAGTTTGACCTTGCATACACAAACATACTGCTCTTCACTCATTTCTAAACCGAAAATATTGAGATCTTGATCCTACTCCCAGTGAAGCTGATGAGGGAGTTGCCTTTAACTTCAGTAGATATATGACTCAGCTTAATTCCCCCTGTGGGACCTGTCAGTATGTAAAGATTCCTTGAGGTTAATTGCTTGCAGAAGAGACTTTGTCTGGGATCTAAAAGGAAGGTGCAAACTGCACAACTGGACCTTAGCTATGTACTGCAGCCTGGAAAAGACACTGTCATCTAAAGCAAAGGGATCTCTCTTTCAGTAATCCTCCATCTTAATAATTAAATTTGGTCATTCATTAATTTAGAGTATGTCTTAGAGATTCACTTCCTTTGCCATCTTGCCCAGTGGCTGTGGAAGTAGGACAAATGCTTTTACGTTTTCCTGAAATTATTCCTTTTGGCTTTTTTTTGTTTGTACACTCTTTCAAGAGTATTTTTTTTTTAAAAAAATCACTAGTTTGAAGTAGACTTTTAGAAAGTATAAAAGAAACGTGAAAGAAGTAACTGTGGGAGTGGAAGAGAGGATTTCTGAACTAAGTAGATAGAATCATTCTTATTTAGACTTTTCAGATTTATGTGTGTGACTTCATTATATAAATGTGCTCTTTGCTATTCTGAAAAATCTAAGAGATGTATCACTACCAATTAAAAGTTGGGGGAAGGTTGTTCCTTCATCTTTAAAACTCTATATTTGCTGTCCCATGTCACATTTTTTGTAATCCTTTCCCACCTGTATTACACTTGGAATAATCCTTCTCACTCCTTGTCACATGTGCATTAAACCTCTTTTAAAGTACAGACTTAGAGCTTCTAAAACAAGCATTTCATTTTTGTTGCACTAAGTGTGATGTCAAATCACTATTAGAAATCTCACGCATATACCAATCTGGAATTTATTCTGGTAGTTCCTTCCTTCATAAATTGCTGTACTTGGTCAACCATGACATGTACTGCTGGCACTGCCCCTCTGTTCCCTGCAGCTTTTGTTACTCATCTGGAGGCAGAACTTTAGCCTGTGAATAACAGAGTATATAGCTCAGTCTTTCAGAAATGCCCATGCAAGTGCTATGAAGTTGTTTGTATTAGCAAATGGTAACAGTACTCTCATTTGCTTTTTTAGAATTATAGAAAAACCTCAATATAGGAAGGACTAATCTCCTGAAACTTTGGTTTGTAACTTTGAGGAAACAGTATGGCTTGTAAGAAACTAAAAACTATTTAAGTTTATAGTTGGAAAAGCATTTTGCCTTTTTTCTCACGGCAGTTCTGTTGATAAACTCTATTTTGCATAATTTTACTAGACCTTGGTGTGACGGCACCTAAATATTATATATGCTTATCAGCCTCCAAAAAAAGAGAATTCTGATTAAGAAAAGATTTTGTTAATTACTGATCTCCAGTACAGGAAGTTAATCCTGTTCGCAGACACACTCTTTAGTGTACTTCATCCAAGCTTCTCTGAATAGTATGCACAGGTGGAAGGGCTGACTGAATCAATGAACCTGCACGATTTAGAAGAGGGTTTTACCACACTACCAGTAGAAAAGCTATGATGGACAAGTCTGGAAGATTAAAACTATTTACTTTTAGAAACTTAACAAATATCTAATTGACTAGATACTGTTATAACTGTAATTGCAACTTTCTAGATATTTTCTTCATTAAATGTAGTGACATTTAAAAAATACAATTTGCAATAAAAATTCTTACCTTATTATCTAAAGTGAGTTTTAGTGTGGCTTTCTAAGGAAATCAAGTCTTTGTGAGCACTTCATTAATCTGTCAATACCTTCTTTGATAGTTTCTAGCTCTTCAAGCCTTTTTAATCTGCTGATGAGCTTTAAATACATTTAAAAGATGGTTTCAGATCTCAGTTATCAGGATTTCTTAAGTTTCAGAAATGCTGTTGGCTGGATAAAGGAAAGACCCAAATTAGTGGCTCAATTCAGCTCAATAGTTTTGTCTGCTTTGTCTTTTTGTCCAGCTGGTTGATAGAGGATACCTAGGAACTGGAGGTTCCCTTCTCTGAGCAGGCAGAGCTTGTGGATTAAAAAGTATACTCAAAAGGAGTGTGATGCACATACCTGGGATATCTATGGAAAGGAACTTACAGGAATATAGGAACACAAATCCATTGAAATTCAGGGTTGAATAATGCTGTTAGAAGTTTTTCAGTGACCAGCACAAACCCTTATAGATACCAGGGAGGCTGAGACAAGTTTGTAAGACCTGTTGAAAGTGGCTTTTAAGTTAATGTCTGACACACTTTTTGTCTCATATAAATGAAATTTTTCTCATAATATTGCCAGTGAGGTCATTCTCTTGCCCATTTAATCAACTTCACTGAGTTGCCCTTCAGAGACTTCCCTTTCCCAAGGTCTGAAGCAGACACTTGTCTTCACTGACATGAGAACTTCCCCAAGCTAACAGAGATCACCAGCCATGGTCCATATGGACCCTCTCCATACAATGTCAGCATTTCCAGTCTTAATCTGTGTTTATTTCTCCTTTGATTCCCATGCCCAACACTGTAAAGCAACCACTTTGCCCCTCCATTTGAGTCATTATTCCAAATTCCCTCCCTCCATGGGGTGCACCAGAAAGCTGTGGGCAGTAAGAGCAGGGCTGGTGACAGGCTGTGCCTGCTGCTGCTGACTGCTGGAGAGTCCTGTGGTCACTCCCAGAGTTATTTGCTACCTCATTTGACCCGCATCCCTTAAGCCCATTTGTTTGCCTCATCCCCTAACTACACCTTGCCTTTGAGAGTGTGTCTGTACTGCTCTCCAGAGAGTAATTACACAGCATGTGCAGTCACACCAGTCTTGGATGAGAGGCAGTGGGGCTGATGGCCTTCACTAGTTCTTTAAGGCATCTGCTCTGCCTTGCAGTCTGTCTTGTCGCAATTTAATTTTGTGTCTTACCTGAGCTACAATAAAACTGTTTAAATTATATCTACAGTTCCAGTCCAAGCGCAGAAATATTTTTGGACAACAAACTCTTTTAGCAAGGACTACCAGTTAGCACAGGTCTTTGTCAGGAGTCGTGACACAGGGCTTTAAAATAGTCTCACAACATTTTCTTTGTAGTATATGAACTCTGTTCAGATTGTGCACAATATGTTGTTCCTGCTGTTAAGTCTGAAGAATAGCAGCAAGCCGAAAAGTTGTTCAGGTTTTGGGCAGAAAAGCAGCCTGGGAACCAAGCATGAGTTTGGTCAATGGGCCGTGCAAGCTGCATGCGTGAGCAGGGCATACAGACCTAGAGCCGGCGAGGCGGGGCGGGGCAGCATCGAGGAAAGTTTTAAGGTACTAAACGTGACCATCCCTGCTTCGCGGTGTGCTCCTAGGGCGGAGGGAAGGCGGGCAGGCTGCATGCAGCGAGGGGCAGCGCCGGAGCCCGGGCGGGCGGCACCGGGGGCGGGCGGAGCAGCCGGAGAGCCGCGGGTTCGCGCCCCGCNGCCCCGGCTCTCCCCAGGTAAGGGTGCCGCTCCGGGGCCGCTTCCCCGGGAAGCTGTTGCGGGCTCCACGCTGCGATCTGGGCTTTAATCTCATCTCGCTGTGTTTGTCCTCCCGCCTCTCCCCCGCGCCCCTTCTGCCCGCTCAGGTGCAGAGCCTCCCAGAGCCGCTTTCTGTGGGAACTTCCCTGCCGAGAGCAGCGTCCTATGCTCGTTTGTCGTTCGATGTTTTCTTTTCGTCGTGGAAAGTTGCGAGCGGGTACCAGGGCGCAAGGGCCAGCCGAGGGTTGGTGCCCGGCGGGCTTTTGTCCGGCCCGGGTGCAGTGGCGGCGGGGCTCGGCCCGGCTCTGCCCTGCCCCGCTGCCCGGCAGGCTCCGTCGCGACCTCGTCAATAGCGGGGATTAAAAACTGCAGCGGGGGATGTTTCAGGCGTCTCGCTGAAGCGCAAGCAAATCCTTTTATCCGCGGAGGGACGGAGGTTCGCGAAACTTTGAGAGTGCGCTCAGGAGGGAGCAGCCTTAAACCAGCGGGTAGGGGCTCCGCAGCTGCCGCGGTTCACGTGGAGGTGCGGAGTGGCTGTGCGGGTCCCGGCCGTGTCCCGGCGATGGAACCCCCGGCGGGCTCCTGCGCCTCCGCCTCGCCCACACCCCCCGTCCCCCCTGCCCTCCGAGCCCCCGCGGCCCTTGCGATAGGAAGGAGACAAAGAAGGGTCCGGGGCTGCCACTTTTTCCAAAGCACAGCTGTACCCTTTCTCTCCTTGTTTCGGGGCGAGGGGTAAATCCCCCCGCCGCCCCCATGACTCCGGCGACAGTGGCAAGTTTTCAAAGATCCCACTACCCCTTGCTGAAAGAACCGTGCCATGAGCTTTGTTTTTAAGGTGGAGCCAGCTTCAGACTAGGCATCCTCGTGGTTTTCAGGGCATTGTTTACCCTGGGGGGGCAAACGCCTGCCTGTCTGGCAGAGACCCCTGGCCAGGGCAGGGGACAGACCCCTCGCACAGCTTTTCCGGACACTGGAGTGTGGTTTGGCCTGCTGGATTTCCCAGGCTCAGCTGAGGAGGAGATCTCTTACAGCATGTCTCAAAGACTCCAGTCACTTTCAGATTTAAGTTTTCATCTTGCTGTCACCACAGCATAGGGTGGCTTCTGGGTATACTGCTTTTAATTCTTGTTTTCTTTCGTAAGGAAAAAGACTTTGCTGTGCACTTGATGTAATTTTTCAGGATTTTATATGTCAGGGGACAGACAAGTCAGTCAAGTGTCACACAGCCTTCCAACAGAAGGAAGTGTAGGAGAAATTATGTCTGTTTTCCTCTTCTTTGCCTCCTGTTTGAAAATTAGGCGTCACTTGATGAATGTGTTTTAGATTAAAACCTCCCATGTGTCTTGGGGCCCAGTGCTGAGCACCTGAGGAGGAAGACTGGATTGCTGTTATTGGGAATTTTGTTCTCTAAAGTGTGTATGAGGATTGTATTAACTATTGTAAGGTAGACGTGCTAGTCATACTGAATTTATTAGCTGATTAGTATTAGAGAAACAAGTACATATTGAAATTATTCTGGTCTCTTGAATTGCTAGTGAATGAAATTACTTGGAGGGAGTCACGAATGCCTTCTCTGTGCCCCTGCAACACACCTTCGTTCGCCATAGAATTCCCTCATTTTGTGTGTGTCTTTATTTCCTGTAATGTAGTTCAACTCAAACTTCTCTTAGTTGGGGACTTCAGCAGAAAATTTCTTAATGGTGGCTTTTGTTTTCCTGATGCAGGCAGCGCCGCCTGAGGAGCTCAGCTCACCAGGTCAATGTGAAGGCAAGGCAAACCAAGGTGCAGCAGATGCAGAGGAGGCAGCAAGGTCAGCTGGTGGAGACAGCAGTGTCGCTTTGAGCTACCCCAGCCTCCACCTCCATGCCTACAGCATCGAGAGCATGACAACATTTCCCAATGGCTGTGGAAATGGCACCACCGTTACTTGCATAGTTATGGATAATAAAGAGCCCCAAAACCAGACTACCTGTGCCAGTCATAATGGGGGACATAGCACCAGCACTTGTCATGAGGAGGAATTTCAAGAGGATAAACTCAGCCCTTCCAAAATCATGCGCTTTTTCACCACCCCTCGGAAACGGGCTAATTCCAGCTCTGACAGGCCTCGTTCTCTGGTTTTGATGGGCAACTCGTCCACGTGGAATGCCTTCTCTTCTATCAGAAAGATGGGATCTTTCAAGAAGTTGAAATCTTCAGTTCCACAAGGAGTTCAAACAAGGGAATCCTCAGACGTCTTAAATGAGAACAGCGTAGGCAAACATGGTTCAAATGGGGCGGTGGTGCGAGTTCAGACTAACAGGTATTCCTATTCGGGGCCTCTACATGATTTCCAGAATGCAGTGGATGGTTTAGCTTCTGACTGCTCTGATGCAGAGGAGAGCGATGAGTCTTTCCTGAGGAACACTCATCGCTCACGCAGCATCAGGCGGGCTTACGGTGCTGGCCGCATAAACTTGATAGACACAGATAAGGTTCAGAGTCGCCACAACTGTGTTAGGTCAACATCACCTGTCATTGCAGAGCCAAAGATCTGTGAAATTTTGGTGAAAGACTCTGAAAACAACAGGATCATTTATCGGAGAAGCAAAAGTTCAGATAATTTGAACTTTCTGAAGAAAAGCTCGTTCAAACGGAAGTCCACCTCAAACCTTGCTGATCTGAAGGCTGCAAATGAAAAACAGATGCCAGCAAGGACTGTAAGTGTTGCTTCTGCTGACTCAGACAAAAGTGGTGGAAACCCTGAGAGGAGATCCAAGCGATGGAAGAGCCCTATCAGAGCAAAGGATTTTGACCGAGTTTTGAAACTTGTAAGCAATGTTACAGATGTTGCATGGAAGAAGGATGGCCCCAAGAGCACGACTCCTTCTCCTGGCGAGCTGTCCCAGAGAACAAGGTCAAACAGCAGGCTGCATGACGACTACTCCCGCAGGGTTTCCAGCTGCACGGATCATGACAGGAAGAGATGCACCTCCTCAGTATCCAGTCCAGACTCTTCCTTTCCGGGAACACCTTGCCTGCAAAGCCCTGTGACTGCTCAGGATAAAGAGGCTGAAATGAATGTATCTGTCACTGAGGAGAAAAGCCTCAGGACGTCATCAGGTATCCCAGGCTCTGATAGCTTTTCTCCCACGCTGCACGACATTAGTCCATTTCCCAATGAAGTCTTTTATTCAGACTCAGATGAACCAAAAGCTACCCAGCAGTGCACAGATGAAGATGAAACCCTTCACATTCCAGTCAGGCCAACTACCCCAAAGCCTCAAAGTCCAGCTGCAGGGAAGGTCAAGTGCAGTATGAATTTCCAGTGTCCAAACCATCACAGCACGTTGTCCCTGAGCTCATCAGAGAGCGAGGAGAGAGCTGAGGTACCAGGGCTGAAGCTGGGCAGGAATCCTGTTTGCTTCCAGGACTCAGTACAAACTGTCTACTATGATGATGGAAATGAAGACAGTGGCATAAGCAGCCACTCTCAGCTGAGCCTCAATTTAGCCTCTAGTACTGAAGAGAAAAAGGAAGAGGTAAGAAAGAAAGCAAACTTCTTGAGAAGCTATGTACACATCCTATCAGGTTTTGTCTTTATTGATGCAAAACAGTGCAAACAATGCAAAGTAGTGGCTACTGCAGCTTGTTATTGCTAAAATACGCTGACAGCAATTATTTCCTTTAATATATTCTCTTTGGATGCTAATGTCAAATTATTTTTTCTTTGCTCATTAATGTCAAAGGAGCTTTTGGCAGGAAAGCTATTCATGTACATTTTCAAGGGCAGCTCATTGCACCCTGCAGATACACCACCTTGTCATGTGGCCTTGTCAGATTTTACCAGCCTGAGCAGGGTCTGGCTGTGTTTCCTTCCCAACTGAAAGGTCTTTTTTTAAAGAGTCCGTGTATTCTGAAGTAATGCTGACTTACTGTAAAACACTTTGCCTGTGGAAACCTTGCAGAACATGGTAATATTTGTAGAGCACTGTGACGTGAAAGGCACAGTATAGAGGTTTAAGGATTCAGTTTTATCCAATGTTTTCCCTGTACAGTGATGACTATACTGAGGGTACACTGCTTGCTTATTCTTTTGCTTGCCAGCTGCAGGCAGCAGTACTTCAGGTGCTGGGCTGAGCCTGTTGCTGCTGTTGTTTTGGTGAAGACATTGTTGTTTTCACTGCACCTAATTCGTGATTTCATGCTCTCAGTGAATGGGTAGATAGATACATTTGCAGCACCTCCGAGGTAAATTCACATGATAACACCATGCCCCCACCTAAAATATGGTGTGAGTTGGCGCCAGAGAAGTTGCAATGATTTGGCAGTGTTGGTGAAGAGCTGTCAGACATAACCTGCTCCTGTCTGAAGCAGAGAAGCTTAGCTCTGTCCCAGCAATGTGCAGTAATGGGGTTTTGAGATATTCAGGCTAAGGTAGCTATGAAAGGCTTGCTACTCGTTGGAAAAAATACACTGGGGCAAAAATCCATCTGGATTTGTATAAATATTCAAGTCTTTTACAGGAAAAAGCTGACATATCTTTTAAGCCACCTCAGTTTGACTCAGGTATCTTAACCCCTTAGGTATGAGATAGGCAAAGGCAATGCTACAGCTGCACAAGCTTCAGCCTTTCATGCTGTAAAGTTTTAAAATGTCCATGAAACTGTCCTACTTTTAAAATCTTGGCACAGTTTTTGCAAACTAATTGTAAATAGTTACAGAGCTTATCAGTATTGTCCTTCTGCTGAAGAAAAGCAAGTTTGGTTACTGTTGTGTTTGGAGCAATGGTAAGATTGAAAAAATAAACTCAGTGTGTATAAATGTCTGAGCTTGGAGGTTATTTCTCTTCTGGAGCCCAAGAACTGCTACAAGCCTCCTTATTTTCCAAAGCTCTCGCATGCAAGGAGATGCTATCACACTGCCAGAAGAGGCGAGAGCCCTAGTGTGGATGAATGCCAGTTGTATTTCTCAGGAATAAAATGGGAGGTAGAATTAATGCTACTCATCTACCATCTAGTGGTGATCTGCCATCATGACCCAGAAGAAATTTGTCTGGTCCTTCCCCTTGGCTCCTGACAAACCAGTACAGTTTTTACATGAATGTGTGTACATTGGGTGGATAAAAGTTACTGCAGTTTTTAGTTTTAACACCGCATTCTGTTGTAATCTAACATGCAATTTAGGCTTTCTCTTTTTAACATATTTTAGGGTAATTGTGAGTGTCTTTTAGTGCTTGCTTTAGTTGTCTAAAATACAGAGTGTGCACTGGTGGCAGCTCTGGCTTTGTGTAGTGGGCAGGCAAGACAGTATGGGATGGATCTTTGCAAAAGATGGAGGAAGTGGTAGCCAGGGAACCCTTGGCTGTAAGCCCTCAGTCTGCTGTGAGCACTGCCTGCAGCCCCTGTGCTTGGTAAAAACGGCTGTGGCCACTCACATGGCATAGCTGCATCCAGACAGACCTCTCTTCTGATAGAAAAAAACCAAAGTTTTTGGAGGCAGTAGCTGTGGGTTGGAAGCGGGAGCTGTGCAGGACAAGGTTTGCTTTTGTCTTACTGTGCAAGGGATATAAAGTCTGTTGTTTGTTTTTTCCATGCCTGCTTCTCATCTCATACACAACCCTAAAGCTGTGGCACTCAGAGTGATGGCAAAACAGGTAGTGTGGTATGGTTTCTTGCTACTGTTTCTTTGGAGGATTTAATTTCCTCCTTTAAAGCATACTTCCCTCAGTATGGAGGTAGCTTGACACCAAAGATACTTGTGCCAGGTTATTTTTTAATTGGAGTTTATTCAACTTGTAGGCACTTATATGAATGCCACATACTCGCACAATGAGGTCACTGGGGTTTGAACTTTTGACTACAGTTCATTTTTACCTTACACCTCTGCATTACAGAACTGTACCTGCCCAGCAAGTTGTTCCTGTGATGGCTGTGTGATTGATTTGCTCTCAACAATCATTTGAGATGCAGTGTGGAGCCATGAACATCACATGTTTTCAAGATTTTGTCTGAACCTTAGATACACTGTGCTGAGGGACAACTCTGCAGAGTTTCTGTCTTTCATGGAATTGCTTTTCTGTACAGATTTCATGTATAAGCCACTAGGGCTTGGAGACATATTTTGGTACAAAGCTTAGAAGGTGCTAACCAGTCAGGCTCAATTAGGTTCTCTTTTCAGGACTGGCTGCCGTAGCTGGAAGCAAATGTAGTTTATTCCCTTACCCACTCATCTAGTGGATTAGTCAGCAAATGAAATCTGTGGAATTTGGGCTATCTCTATATTTTCCCAAATATGGAAACTAAATATTTCTACCTTGTGTTTCCCCACCACTGATTTTGCAGTAAAGCTGCTTTTGCAGTATTCATGCAAGGACATCTATTCGTTCATCAGAATTGATGTTTTGGGGGGTTTTTTCTTACATGGTTGAGTCTTCAGATCCTGCCACTTCTGTTAACTTTGTTGGTTTCACCACAATGCAAGATTTGGACTGGAGCAGGGGAGATTTCTTGGTTTTTGGTCCTGACAGAGATTGCTTCCCAGGGAAGAGCTAATTTAGTGCAGCCTGGATCCGTGCATCAGCACTTCTGAAGCTACAGAGGTGTGAGTCACCAAAGCTCACCTGTGACATCCCATGCTTTGCCACTGTCTGCTTCATGCCACTGTCATTTGCATTCAATATATTTTAAATAGCATGAAGGGATGATTAAGCACAAGTTTGTACTTGTTTGGTGTGTTTCACATAGTCTTTACTTTCATTAAGAAAGAGCCCCATGTCACTGGAATGATGAAACTTAATCTGCCTTGAACTGGCGTGTGTCAGACACTAAGGCTGTCTGAACAAAACACTGTTCTGAATCTGTTACAAAAAAAAAAGGAAAAATCAAGTTATTTGACATTTCACCTAGTCTTTCACAAACTCTTAGAGCATTTGGTATTTAGGTTGCCTTGCTGGCATCTGGCTTCACAGTACACCAGACTTTTTATTACTTGAGTACCTTATCTGCATGACCATAAGTGAATGATAAATTACAGTGAAGAGGTAACTCTGCTATAATTATGGTTGAGTCACAGTTTATTTGCAGACAATATTTTAAATGTTCTAAGACCTGTCTGTCAACTCATTTATGTTCATGCCATACAAAAGTCACGGGTCCTAACTAGTCCACATAATGAAGTCCCCAGTGCTCAGCTGCTGGCAAGAGTTGAGCTGATTTGTCCTGGGCACAGAGGGCTTGGCTTGGAGGACAACTTAGGAAGATGAAGAAGAGCTGTATGGGTGGGAATACAGCGGAGTCATATATGTCCTCACTGTTTATCCTCACTATTTCTGGCTTCAAAAATTGTCCTCACAGTGAAAGACCAAAGGGTGGTAGCTGGATGTGGTTGTGTTCAATACCCACGAGGACCAAGAAGCAGCCAGGATCTGTAGTACCTGCCTCAAGTTCCTGAGTGCTGTGAGGCTGGGCATGAGCACAGCTACTGGGAGCTAGCTGCTTTCAGCTCTCTGAACTCTTCCTTTTGGATTTATTCACCTCTGGTTCATGCACATGCAATTGAGAGTGTGGCTTAATCAACCTAATGCATATAACTGTAAATGTGGCAAACTGTGAAGGATAATTAGGTGAAGTAGTGGGGGGAATTTCTTACACTAGGTTTACTCCTAAGAGACTTGTAATTTTGACTGAGGGCTGGCTACAGGGCCTGGGGACAGAGTAGCAGAACCCCCTTACGGGCTCTCAACAGCCTCTTAGGGAAAACTGAGGTTTCAGTGAGACCAAGAAACACTGAATTTGCACTAAACTCTGAGCTGCTGTGCACAAGTCAGGTGGCACTCACACAGTGTCCCCACGGTCACTCAGTGAGTGACTTCCAGAAGCACTTGCCCGGAGCTAGACTAGAAACTACTGTGCATTGCTGCAAACCCAAATTGCAGAAACCATTGCTGCAGTAATGCAGCAGGGAGCCCTCAAAGGACAGGAATATCTTCCTATCGCAGCAAAAACTCTTCCAACTCTCAGCAGCAGAGCTGTCACTCGTTCAGTGCAGCCCGTAATCATTTGTTGCTGTATCCTCTGCTAGGAAGAAGAAGAACAAGGCAGTCATGACAGTAATCTGAATTCTGGATCAGGTCGAACTTGTGACCAAATAACTGCAGTTCTTAATAAAACTGGCCATTCTTGAAAACTGTAGGATAACATAGGAGTTAGTGTCATCCCTGCAGAACTGTTTTGGTTCTGCTGTGGTGGCAGGGAGAGCTCAGATGGACTTCACTGCAGTTAGCCTGGGGCAAGCTGCGCCCTTTCTTTATTGCATTTGTGCACCTCTGCCTTTCCAGAGTGTCTCATATTGGACTCTGCTGTAGCTGTCCAGTGGCACTCCAGTAATACCCAGGTGTTGCTCACTCTAGGATCAGGAGTGATAAATAGTACCCCAGAAAGTGGAACAGCACCTCTGGCTATGTGATTTGGTTTCTTACATCTAGTGCAGTGTTGAGTTGTCAGCAGTGAAAATCCATCTCAATGCTAGGTGGTTGAGATATCCAAAGTGAGCAGAGGCAGCTGCAGAGTTTCCTCTGAGCCACCTGCATTTTCCCTTTCTGGCATCTATGCTGTGTTGCTGGTGGTACCAGGATGCTGTGGCAGGCTGGGAGACCTGGCGAGTGCTGGGGGGAACCGAGCACAGCAGCCTTGCCCCCACCCCATGCTCTAGGAAGTAATAGTTGGCAGAGGTAGAGTTGCCCAAAAAGCTCCACCTCTTGCAGGCTGGGGTTTGTGACTGCTGCTGGGACTTGCTGAGGGCTGGGCTTGGGCTTATGGCTTTTTATGTTTTGCTTTGTTAACATAAAGGTCCACTTCCATCCTGTGGTTATCATCTGGCTTTTGAGGTTTGCCAGTGAGTATTAAAAAGATCGCCTGAAAGAAGGAAAAAGTTTCTTGTTTTGTCAAATAAAATGAAATCTTTAAATTTTTCTCTTTTTTTAGACCTGTTACTTGATCTGGGGTGTTCTGAGTCAATTCAGAAAATACTTGGGGTTTATTTAGGGTTTATTAATACTTATACACTAAAAGAAGCAGAGAATATGAATACCCCTGTACTATACAGTACATGCTTGCTGTTCCAGTTCAGATACCAAAGTGTAGAAGGCACAGTATAAGAGCATCACCCAGCCATCCCCAAGTATAAAGTCACCAGAAAAGTAGAGGAAAGAGTTTTCTGGTTTTAGCACATTTGCACTTTTATATGGCTGATAAGATTATTTCTGCAAAGGAAATACATTTCCCTGCAAACCCTTCCCCTCTGCCATTCGGAAATATGTTAGCTGATTTGGTTTTGGAAATGAATTAGAGGAGAGGATGAAGGAAATCCTTGAGACTGAGGAAGAGATTTGAGAATCACGAGATCCGTTTGTCATTTCCAGCCCAGCCCTATGCTTCTACATGGTTTAACTGCTTTGTATCTGTTCCTTATCTGTGAAACGTGGATATTGCCAAGGTGAACTCGCTAATCTTGGTGAGGCATATTGCTGAGAGGGAAAGCTTTATGCTTTATTGTCGATTGTGATAAGCAGGCTTTCAAGGATCAGGTTAAATGAAGCAAACCTGCATTAAAAGGCCTTAGGAAATAGATGGCTAGATTTTCTTTGTATCTGTATAGCCTGCTCTCTTAATGTGGTTTTTAAAGGTGTATTTCTTAGCTAGAACACCACAATAGCTTTGGTGTCCACAAATCCTAAGAGGAGAATTATACACATTTTTTTCCAAATTTTAAAACTTCTAAAATGAATGTTTTACCACAGCTGTTTGTGTTGCTAATGGGGGTTGATTTTGCTGTGTCACAGGGAATAGTAATATCATTTTTCTGTGCTACAATGCATAGTATTTCTTGCATGCATTCTGTGAGCTCATTCTGGTGTAGTGCAGTGGTATTCCTTTAGGAAGTCATCCTCAGAAACAGTGCTTTGCAAATTTTTAAACTGTGACTCCACACAATTGTTTTTTATGGGAAGGGGGAAAAGAAAACGCAGGTTATCCTCCAAGCAGCTAAAACTTAGGTTAAATGTTGACTATGGTTGTATTATTTTGATTGCTTCTGCTTTGCTTGTTTATATTAGTTTTTAAGGAGGGTTTTTTTGCACTTGTTTCATGGATTGTATTTTGCTGTCTTGCAGACCGCTGCTTGAATAGCCCTTTGTATTCTAGGGGTAGATAATCAGTGCATTTATGTGGGGTCTTCTCAAAGGCTAATTAAAAAGAAAAGATATTAGTGGCAGAGGAGGTGGAGGGATGTAAAGGAAAATAATATAGTGCAATTTGCATTTAATTAGAAAGCAATAGATGGAATTTTTCTTGAATTGGACTAGTTTAATAATTCTGGTTGGTTTGTGATCAAAGATGCAATTACTGAAAGTGTGCTTTCTTCTACAGTAAAAGCAGTCATTTCCATGATAGCTATTGCTGTGATGGTATCACCATTGGAAATTGTCTGCCTGTTGCTTCAGTTAGGGGATCACTGGGCTCTCTTAATCCTTCAGAATCTTTTTATAAAATCTAGAATGAAAGTAATAAATAAATTTTCTCTGGGATGCTTTATTTATCCAGAGTTTCATAATCTCTGTCTGTTGCAACAGTTTGCAAAAAAAGAAAGTATTGATCATGTCCACGAAACATAAAACAAGCTTTTGACCCCATTTAGTAGTGATGATAAATGAACTTCTACTAATGGTGTCCTACTGCTATTTAGCAATGAGAAAAAGTGCAGAGGTTACCTTTTATCATGTACCTGGGTGGAGACAGATTGTCCAGACTTATACTCTGTTGGTCAAGGTGGTAAAATAATTTATAGCTGCTAGGTCATCCCTTGGCCCTTTTTATGTTTGGTGGCTTACACAAACTGAAAATTCTAGTATTACCGCTGAGTTCCTAAGATTTGGCAGTTAGTGCCTTATACAGAAATAATAGCTATATAATAGTCACCAATTATGTCGTATAGCTGTCGTTGCTAGTGTAAGAAATTTGTATGTTTTTTATATAAACCCCTAAATATATGCAGAAATGTATATTCTTGATCAGAATACAGAGAGACCTACATGACCTAGCACAAGTAGTGTGATATTTCCAAGCCTTGACATTTATGGAAGAACACGACTGATTACCTATCACAACTTTTCACTGAGAATGTGTAGTAATTGTGTTCTGAAATTTCTCAGCCTACTCAGGTTTTTCTCATAACTTATTCTCAGTCAGAATCATAATCTGTTTAATTTATCACACCTTTTAATAAATTGCATTTGGAAATGAATATGCTTTTTTGTAAAGACATTATTAGATTTTGATTATCTGTTTTCTCTGGGTTAGAAAAAGGCAGCAGTAGTTAGCAAAATTACATTTCAGCCAGGCAGCTGAAACATACAGAGATAACAGAACAAGAAGTATTGCAACTTATTGCGTAGCTAAGGAAAACAAAAAAAACCCAACCAAATGACAACAAAAAAGAGGCAGAAGCAGGGCAGGGCCAGAATGCTCTTTTCCCTGGAGAAGAAGAAAGCTGAGAGTCTTTGTCCAAAAGGCACCTACTTGTGACTTTCCAACAGATTACCAGGTAGGGAAAAAACTTTCAGGAGAGATGTGTCCCCTTGTACCTTCATGCTTGTGTGTATGTGTATGTTATGAAACATTAATTGTATTCAGAATATGAAGATAGAATTTAAAAAAATTCAAATAGGTAACAGTAGGAGTTGAAGTGCAAATTAGTGGGCAGGGAGCCTCAATAAGGTACACAGTCATCAAGACCTCTATAAAGTGGTGATTTTAATTAGGGAGTTTATTGGCTGAACACATTGAGAAAAAGAAAATCACTCAGGGTTTGTTTTTCCTTTGCTATCATGGTGTCAGCCCTCACAAGTGTGCCAACAGCAGGAAACTGACCGGCAGCAGACTCTATTGGGTGAGACTTCCAGTTTGGGCTTTCTCTGCAGCAGAGAATGGGGTCAGGTGTAGAGGATGAAGGGTTATTCATGGTTGGTGTAACTGCACCAGCAAAGTCCTGCCATGCAATTTCAGGTATTCACAATTTCTTTGCCATATCACTGATAAAAGTTGCATCCACTTAAGCAACACTTTATCAGTACTGTGCAAATCAGATCTTGTGCTCCTTGGGCAGCACTTCCTCTGAAATCAGTTCTGAGTGCTGAATTTATCAAAGGTACACAGTAGTCTGAGTAATAGTTGGGAAACCTGGCTCTAAAGACTAAGCTAAGATTTCAGTGATTAACCACCTGATGCTGATGTTGCTTACCTTGGTTATTAATGAGTACAGAGAACGCCAATAGCAGTCATGTGCCATTAAATGGAGCAGGGTTGAACCAGTGCCAAGTTGAGCTGAGTGAGATCATGATCAAGTCCTTGAAGTTGCTGTACCTGGATTAGGAAATCAGTCTGGGCCCAGGCACGGGAGGGGTTTGGTCTGGCTGGGCACAGAGTCTGTGGTGTAGTTGTTTACCTGGGAGCAGCCTGGGAGAGCTCCCTCTGTAGCCTGTTGGGTGTGGTCAGGGGGTCCTGGGGAACACAGCACTAACAGCACACCTGAACGTGGCACCTAGAGTTGAGCCAACTAAAAATAGCTGTCAAGTGAAATGAGGGGCAGGTATCAAAGACAGCTGCACACAGCTGGAAAACACCTCGTGGTGAAGCTGCATAATTGCTGGAGCTGGAGGTGGGGACCAAGCAGGGTTGTCCCTTAGCACTGGGGAACTCCATCTGAACCTACCTGGAGTCCAGCTTGACACCTGGTTCCTGCCTGTAGGGCTGCCTGGCTGGTCACTCAGTAGGCTTGGCTGATGCTCTTGTTTGGGGGTTTAACTTGATCCCTGGAGCATAAAAGACCCAGCACTGCTGGAGATGTCCTGACAGGCTTCCCTTTGTCCTCAGGGGGCTGCTTCTGGGTGGCCCAGGCCTCCCCATAGGTCCTGTGTCATACTAGCATGGCACGTGGAGATGTCTTAGATTTGGACATTTGCTTTGGACATTTGAAATGGCCCGTGGTGCTTATGTTGAAGCAACAAAATATCTACTGGCTATGCTGACAGCTTTATTATCTATTTAATGTACGGGCAGCTCCATTGGAGAACCAAAAGTTAAATGCGGGAATCTGCAGCTAAGAGTGACATATTGGAAGGGAAGAATAGCAAATAAAAGTGTAGCTGGATTGAGGTAAATGTTAATTTTAAATGGTTGTATTTGTAGGTAAACTGCTGTCAGGAAAGGAAACCAGTTGAAATGCAATGATTTAACTAATTTGCTGTTGTAGGAATTTAGTTATCCAGATAAAATGAATTCATTTGCATCCACTCAAACCAGGAGAGCTGTTTGCTTTGTAGTCTTAGAAGAAACCTGAGGATACAGCCTAAAAGACAGGATTAATAATCTTGATTTCTAGCCTTGGTGATCCTATGCTGTTGCTAGACTAGCAGGTGTGAATTTCAGAAAATCCAATGTGAATTAATCCTAGAGTGTAACTTCTCAGAAATCTTAAAATGCCTTGAAATTTTTGACCAGCACTTTTAAGGCATGAGCCAGTGTGTGAGATTTTAATTTTCATACTATATGAAGTACCGTTTGTATCTTTACACATCCGTAGATGTTCCCAGTAATAATTGTACAGCATCAACCTACTTTCACTTACAAAGGATTCATTAGGAGAAGGTAATTTGAGGTCAGCAGTGGTGCACCAGTATAAAGCCAGTCACAAGTGTAATACAATTGTTTCCTCAGTATTTTTTCATTGATGTCAAGGATCCCACTTATCCTTAAGTGACTGCAGTACTGGAGCCTGTGAGTTGTGTACTGGATATTTTTATTCCTGCTAGTAAGTGGTCACTTGATCAGGTCCTGCTTGAGCAGGTCACTTAGAGGAATGTGAGATTATCAGTCCGGTTTCCTCTGGTTTTGCAATGACAGGACAGTGGGGGGTTTTTTAGTATTTTCAGTGCAGTTTATAGATCTAAGACTAAAACCACACATCCTTCAGCATTGTATGTTGCACAGCAGAGATTAGTCTGGCTGTCATTTGGATCACTGCTGTAGGTGGAGTTCTGCAGAACGAAAGCAGTCCTCTGCAAATGTTATTGCTCAAGATAAGGGTGTAAGCAGCAGATTATGAGATGACGTGTGACGTGTCCTTCCCTCAGTCTAAAAGTACAGGACCATGGTATGAACTTTGCCTGACTGGTTATGCAGAGAATGTGCTCCCATTTGTAGCTCTTATGGACAAGACTTAATGAAAGAAAAACATAAAATGACTCTCATGAGCTCCTTTCTCAGTCACTGCATATGTGGAGATCCTTTACCTGTGTCTGATTCTGAGGTAAGAACCTTATTTAATGTGTGACTTTGCTGCTCAAACTTGGAGGGGCTGTGCATAAGCATAATTGACACTTGCTGAAGCTGTGTCAAAGCACCAGCCGGGCAGTGACTCTCTATTTAATTAAATGCACTGCTAAAACTGGTCCTGGGCAAAAATCTTTAGGGAAACTGAAGTTCTTGCTTGAGTGACAGGTGTCAAGCCATAGAAACCAAAATGTTTTTAAGTACTTAGAATTTCATGCTGTAAGTGAAATAATTGAATGCAGAGCAATGTGTGATGTTGATAATTTTTTCATAATTGCAGTAATCATGTTAAAACATTTGCTATTGAGTAACTCTTCTTACTGGCTGAAGTGCTTTCATACCATGAAGTTAATCTTAAATTGTCTTTCAAACAAAAAGCCACATCTGCCCACTGTAACATGTGGCCTAAAAAAGACTCACTGGATTTGTAGTGGCCTGGCTGAAAATGGCAGGTGGAGAAGAAGGTGACAGAATATAAGTCTTCTGTCACAGACGTCATTGTAAAAGTTTGTTTCTGGGCTGCATGTTTGCTCTGATTATGCAATATCTGAATGCCTTCATCTGGTGTGGAACAGATGACCAAAATACAGTTAGAGAGACACAAAGCAATGCTTTTCTTTTTTGGAATACTTATTAGCTTTCTCTGTTTCTTTTCTGTTTTTCTAAAGGAGCTGGGAAAAGCCAAGAAACACCAAGAAATCAGAAATTTGTGGGAAAAGAGAACATAAATTTCTGTGTGCAGATTTTTTTTCTGAAAAATTGCAAGGGTTTTGCTAGAAAAATTTACAACAGTATTACTTCCAATGCATTGAAATACTTAGAAATGTTCTGTCTGCTAAGTATTTCAGCTGAGGTTATTTTATTTCCAAACTCGTAATACCAGTGTAGTTATGATACTTCGAAGGCATTACCTCTGTGAGCCAGATGTGCTGTTAAGTAGGAATAACATGCTCATTTTCCAAGCCTCCTATCTAAACCCATCATTTTCTCCTGTGTTTGTGCTATAATATATCTTCAGTCATAATCTGTATGACTTTAACCTCCCCGAACATAAGGGAAGTGAGCTTCTCCCTTCCAAACTGGATAAGCTCGCTCACCTAATTCACTCCTGGCAGCAGAATCTGTAGATCTGACCAAGTGGGGTTGTGGGAGTGAGTGGCAGGAGGAATTGTGACTGCCCAGTCTGGTATCAGCTTACAGTTACATGGATCTGCAAGCAGTCAAACTGCAGCCTTGCTGTTCATCTTCGTCAGTGAACAGGGATGAAACAGAGAAATATCACAGAATGGGTTGGCTTGGAAGAGACCTTAAAGATCATCCATGCCATGGACAGGGACACCTTTGGCTGGACCAGGTTGCTCAGAGCCCCATCCAGCCTTGCCTTGAACAATACCAGGGTTGGAGCATCCACAGCTTCTCCGGGCAACCTGTTATGGTGCCTTACCACCCTCATGGTCAGGAATTTCTTTGTAATATTTAATCTAAACCCTCTTTATTTCCGTTTAAAATTGTTGCCCCTTGTTCTGTTGCTACAAGCCTTGGTAAAAAGTCCAAAACCACAGTTGACTTATTTTTAGTGGTGTTACCTGTAACATCCTACATGTGCATAGAAACAAGTCCTGTCAGCACAGAGCTATCTTTCCAAGATGCTATTCCGTGAATTCAGTGTTTGTGATAGGACCTGTCTGTACTGCTGAGGTAATAGGTGAGGTTTTAGTGTTATTAGTCTTGTTTGCCAGAGAGGTGCTGATGGTTGGGTGTTTACCTTACTTGTCACAAGCATCATGATGTCTCTGCTTTGCAAAGTTACCTCTTCCTGACTTGTCAATTGCATTTATTGTGTTTATGGTAACTCTGTTTTAGAAATGTTAAGTTGATCTGCCATATGACAAACTCACAAATGATTAACTGTCAGAAAATTCTGTGGCTTATTTGACTTGTTCACATTTAAAAAGGTTGTTTCTGACGACCACTGGAAGAGGTCCACATCCCAGGATGAAGAAAAGGCAGACTCACAAAAGGTCACAACCAGGAAATGGGGCTCTGGAAAAAGATCCCGGCCCAGACCCCTCTCAGACTATGGCCAAATGTCGATCCGAAGTTTCTCTATACCAGAAGATGCAGTTGCAGTGGAGTCTCAGAAGACAGACTGCATGGATGGAGAAAACCAGCCAGGACTGGCATCTGTTGGGTCTGTGATCCAAAGCAATACTGTAGGCTACCGCAGAGGGGGAAAAAGAAGACCCATCTCCGTAATAGGTGGGGTCAATTTCTATGGAGATGATCAAGCAGAAGAGAGAGAAAATCTGCTGACACAAGTAAGATAAACAGATGTGCTCTGCAAACTGCAAAAGGCCCTTTCACTTCCTTGTCTCTGTCTTCAGCCTAGAAAATAGAATGGATGCTTCCTTCTCTTCCTTCCCTTTCGTCAAGCTGACATCGTGTGCTTAGAATACTGCTTTCCTGGTCACTAATTACTTTGTCTTCTTGCTAAAATACAATACAGCATGGAACAAACCTTATACTGACTTTGGGATAATCTTTTCTGTATTGTAAATTAACCTGATTTCTTTCTTGGCATGGTCATTATGTCTCATCTTGGTCTGTAAGGGCTCCTTTGTGTGTTTAGTCTCCTTACAGGGTGTTGGGCCTGAGGAACAGAGGAGTATAATCAAATGCAATAATAACACGTTATTCATTGATCATTTCAAATTATTCAGAAAGCAGACTTGTTCAAAAACTGTGGCATTATAACAGTGGTGTTCAAAATCTTCGTTTTAGCATAGCAAAGATACTTAAAACTAATGAAGACATTGCTTGGGAAAATTGATAATAAATTGAGAAATTAATGAAATTAAGAATTTAAGAAAACTGACAATATGAATACATATTCAGTGTCTGTTAATGTACTACTAAATTGATGAGATGAAACAAAGGTTGGAAATCTGTAAGGAAGCTGTGTGTACTTGAGTAGTACCTGTATTTGCTATCTCTTTTGGCTTAAGAAAAAGAGTGGGAAATTAAAAACTTCTGAAAGGTAAAAATTGCTCCTTTCTCCCTGGAGGTAGTGCTGAGCAAGCACAATGTGTAGGGGAACTTGCTGTTGTGTTGGTGGTCATGGCCCCCTATTGCACTTGGTTGCAGAGCTTCAGGCTCACAGGCTTTTTGTAAGACTGCACTGGTCAGGCATCTTCTACTTGCCATGAAACCTGGAGGACCTGTGCCTAAAGCAATTGTCAAGCTGATAAAGCAACAGAAAAAAAGAAATAGTATTTGCATACTCAAAAAATTTGGTTCTGGTGGTTATTAATTGAATTTGAGTCCTCTTAGCAGTCCTCATGATGATGCTTCTCCTGCTGGGAAGTTTAGGGGTACTAAGTGTTGAAACAGTGGCAGGATTTTATGTTTCCTGTGAAAAATGTTTTGTAACATGGACCTTGTTACTGTATTTTGCACATTTTTTCTTTATAATTCCCTGATGAAAAAATGCATCTTGATGCAAAATCCCCACCAAAGCAAATGAACCTTTTGCCCAGGCAAAGGCTTTAGTTTCAAATCCTATGTAATTAAGTTATTTTTAAATTGATGTTATCTCTTAACTTGGAGAAAAGAAAAAGAGAAAAATAATCATTATAAATTCTAGGCCATCTTATTGAAGAATAATAGGTGGATTTCAAGGGATAGTAAGTACCGGCAACTTACTGTACTGTGATTAAACACTCTCCAGGCCCTTCATTTACTGCTGAAACCAGATTGATCTCTTTTCAAACCGTGTTCACATCAGTTTAATAGTGAAGGAACATCAAGGAGCTATTTGAGTTAACTCTTTCCATGCTCCAATGCATATTGCTGGGTCAAGACCAAAACTACGGAGCATTGCCAACAAGGGCACAATAGTAAAACAAATTATGGCCTTCCCAGGACTGCCACTGAGTTAAAGCACATCCATGGCTGTCTGGGGAAAGGATTTGGACTGAAGCCTTATAAGAAAATTTTAATTGCCCTGAAAAAAATAATCTTTTTTGCTTACTCAGCCAGTTATTTGCATACAGTAATTGCCATCACTTCTATTAGCTATTTGATACAACAAATCAGAGTTTTTGTGGTGAAGGATCCTGGTATACTGATAAGGCACTTAGGAAATGGGGTTTAAAGATGAGGTTACAGATAAATCATATTCAGTGCACATTGAGGTTTTTGGCAGTCGTAATAAAAAGTAAACTTTTCGCTGGAATGTAAAAAAGGACTCATTAAGCAGGAATATATGTGCCAGAAGTATTTTATGTGGGGCTGTCAAAGACTGCTCTTCACACTGGTGGGTTTTTTTCTTTAAAGCTTTGAAAATCCATGGGAATATTTGAAAAGTGTAAAGCTAATTCCTTCTTTGCTGTATTTTGTTTTGGTCTGACAGCTTAGGTGTGAGAAAACCTTTTCAAACAATGCTGTCATGGGTTTCGTAACAGAGTGTCAAGAGATAGTTCATTAAAAAACCATCCCTGATGTTTCAGATTACTTGATAGAAGAACAGTAACAACTGAACAGTAAGAGAAGATCTAAAGACGAGTTTCTCTAAAGTTCACGTGCTGAGGCCTGGCTGTTGAATGCTTATGCAAGATCATTCAGCCTGGCTAATGTGGCATTGTTAAAAGGGACAACATAAAATCAGACTCAATTTGGAAATAAAACAGGGGTAGGTTCTCCAGTTATAATTTAACGAATGATTTGTCTAACGAAAATGACTTTGAGATAAAGTTGCAGTAAACTTAGTATTACCTCTTTTTTATGAGACTCCTGGGAACTCAAAACAGAGTATCATTTAGACAATTATTATTGTCTTGTTTATTTTACTGACAAGCAATATATTTAACTGATAAAAGCAAAATCAATCACCTCTACGAGAAACCTGTTCCAGTGTTTTACCATCCTCATCCTTTTCATTAATCTAGACTGACCCTCCTTCAGTTGAGAGCTATTCCCCCTTGTCCTATCACTACATGAGTCGTAAAAAGTCCCTCTCCAGCTCTCTTGTAGGCCCCCTTGGGTACTGAAAGGCCACAGTGAGGTCTCCCTGGAGCCTTCTCTTCTCCAGGCTGAACAACTCCAGCTCTCTCAGTCCAGTCTTCATAGGAGACGTGCTCCCACCTTCTAATTGCCTTCAAAAAAGGGTATTACAAATGAAAGTTATAGAGCATGTCTGACCACAACAGAAGGCTAAGGAGTTCTAAATGCAGCAAAGAACTGCATGTAATGAAGAATGTAATAAAACTTGTTCTGTGATGCTGGTGGACATGGTATGCAGTGTTTAAGCAGTGTCACTTCAATGTAGGGGATTTTACTGCACGTGTAAATACCTGGACTATCTGGAGAAACCTTACTTCGTACCTGAGTTTTGCTCGGTTGGACTTGCCGGTAGCTTTACTAATACTGGATTTTCCTGTTTTCTCGGTAGCCTGTGACACGGCCACCTGTTCCAGCACACCAGGTGCCCCCGTACAAGGCTGTTTCAGCCAGGTTCCGGCCACTCACCTTCTCCCAAAGTACCCCCATCGGCCTGGACCGGGTGGGACGGAGGCGGCAGATGAGAACATCTAACGGTAAGACAAGCAAGTATTTTTAGATCAGAAAGTCACACCCCAGGCTGAGCAAGAATTATAACATAGTATGGAACACAAAAGGGTGCAAACCAACTCAGCGACAAAGTTATACCCAACTAAGTCGCTTTGTTTTGTTTCTTATTAGTAGCTGCTGTCCTCTGTAGAACGTTTTTTCACTTCTACTGTTTGACATTGCTATGGTTTATTGTTCTGTACCACTTACACTCCTGTATTTTCCTCTCTATTCATATACTTGCCTGAAGACAATAGATTATGAAGGAAGTAAGTTCAAATATGTTCACACCTGAACCCTAGCCACACCACACATGTATTTTTAATTTTCTGTTTGCTACGCATTCAGCTTCATTTAGATAGACAAGCCTTAAATAATTAGACAGCTTGCTGGTGAGTGTATCCCAGCCAAGGCTCTGGTACATGCAGGACAGGTTCTTGATAAAAATTGCCTTTTTGGAAGCATTGCCCTTTAATAGGCTCACCGATGTGTCCTGTGTAATTTTGCTGTAATTGTTTACTCTTAGCATGCAATGCTATCGGGAGTTAATAGAAGTAGTCTATTAACTGGTCTAGTAGTAGTGGAACAATTCTTCACAGGTGGGACCAGAAGAACCTGGGTTAACACCATTTGTGTTCCTTCAGACACTGGCAAGAGTTGGAAATAAAAGCAAAATTTTCACTTTGTATCTTTCGCTGTTAATAGTGAACAGAGCACTGTTGGGAACCTTCACCCTTAACCTTCTGGATCAAGCTTTCCCATGACTGAAGTAGGAAACTTAACAAATAGCATTTTCAATGTTTATTAAAATTACATCTTTGTTTACAAATCAGTACTTGGCTGCTATGGTTCTTAGCTAAGTTTTAGCTGCAGTGATGTCCAAATTCTGCCAAAAATGCTTTAGCTACAAATTAATTTATGTAAGAACATGTTGAAACTGAATTCTCCTGTCTTGAGTAGAACATGACAGTTTTCTTCAGGAGGTGCTCTCCAAGAAGCAAACTTGAAAATTTCTAACCATGGCAATGAGAGGGACTTATCCACTGAGATGAACTCAGTTGGCTGGGGCATGGTGTTAATAATGCCAAGGCTGTGGGTTTGTTCCCCATATGGGCCATTCACTTAAGGGTTGGACTTGATGATCCTTGTCAGTCCCTTCCAACCCAGAATATTCTGTGATTCTGAGATACATTATTGTGCTGGTTTAGGGAACTAAACTCCAAGTAAGCCACTCCCTTTCTGCCTGCCCCTTTCAGTAACGGAGGGACAATAAGGAGAAATTATGAGATAACAATTTACTAAAATTACAATGTCAACAGCAGTATTAATAGCAAAAAGTATGGAAAAAGAAGGTGCCCTACCCACAAAAAAGAGCATTTACCACTGTGAAAAAAGCCCCAGCACTTCCTGAAGACAGTGCCTGGTGTGGTCTCCAGAGAAAGGCAATATAATCACTGTTCCTGCATCTGGGCCACGAGGTATTTGGGACACAAAGGCAATACATCGAGGAGAGCTCCTGCTGCTTAGCGTTCTCCCCCACCCCAGTCTGAAAACAGCGAAGGACTGGGACAAGCAAAGCCCTCGGAAGCTCAATGATCATGTTGTGCCATGCTGCTGCCTCAGATCACTCCTCTTTGCTGGTTCGGTTCTGCACAGCTGCCTCTGGCACTGGTGCGGCTCCGCCCAGCTTGGCTCAGTCCTGCACAGCTGCCTCCAGCACCAGTGCTGCTCCACTTGGGCTCTTCTGGGGCTTGGGCTCCGTGTGGCTCGGCTGGGCTCGGCTCCATGCTGCTGCCTCCCTCTCTTGCTTTTGTTCCCTGGGAGCAGATCTCAGAGTCATCGTCGCTGTCCTTCAGCACTGTGTCTTAAAGCCGCAACTTGAAGGAATGGCAAAGGGACCTACAGTGGTGGAGAGGGGCTGGGGGCACTTGGCTGATCCCAATAACTTCTCCCTGGAGAGGTCCAGCAAGATGGCAAACTTAGGTTTCCACTGCCCAGCTTTTCCTGCCAAAACCATGCCCCCAGCAATGATGTGGGTGGTATGGAATTAACGGCTCTAAAAGATCCAACCCCTCTTCTCTCTAACTGGGGCATTTATGTGCACTCCATTTGTATTTTCCTTTTAATTTATATTGTATTAAAATATTGGGAACTACTTAAAAACCCACGTCTGGAGTGTGTTTTGCTGTATGCATCTTAGTACAGTTAATGATCCAGATCGGGCACTGAGGTAAATTAGACATCGAATGCTGTGACTCTTGCTGGGATTATGTGGTGTCTCAGTCCCTGCTTCCAGAAGGACCACTCACAGAATAACAGGTCTGCCATAAGGTAGCTTGGGAAAAAAAAGAGGCTCTTTTATTATCATAGAGTAGAAATTATTTTTTCTATTTTTAGTTATCCTTTCCAATTCATGTTTGGAAACCACATAAAATAGTATTAGTTACCTAGACAACTGCCTGAGAGCAATATCTTTCCAGGTATTTAGCTTTCGAATAACTGGTTTGCTAAACATAAGCATCTGGATGACAAATACACAAACCAAAGATTTCTGCCACTTCTCAGGACAATGAAGTCAAAGCACCCTTGGTTATGTTAGATGGTGCCTTTTATGAGACCTTAAAATAAATGTAGAACTGGAGCAGGAAAAGTTTCTAAAATCAAAACTGTGAAGGCAAGTGGGGTATATCATGGACTTCATCATTTGAAAGCAGTTGCAAAGATCTGTTAAGTAGCTGCAGAAGAAAATATTAAAGTGACTAGTGTCACACAATCTGATCTCTTTCCTTTTTTCTCTTAAATCACAAGGGATTTCCTTGTCTTTGAACATGTGAAAGTTTTTTGTTTACTCATGCACAGTGAAATTTGATAGCACAGAAGCCCTTTATTATAGAAAGTAATTCTAAACCCAAGCACTGAAACCCAGTGGTATCTTATTTTAGTTACTTCTAAAGCCTAATACGTCGCATGCCACCTTCTTATAGCAATGGCAGATAAAAGTGGAGATGTAAATTTTTAGAAAAACAGATGTTAGAAGACAGTGAATCATCATCTGTAGGAAACAGAGTAAGAATCAGAAAACAGAAGTGAAACTTCCCTTGGGACTTACATTGCTACTCTTGCGCTTAAATGGTTAAAAGTTTTAAATTATATTAAACAGGTTGCTGGTTTGTCACTGCAGAGCAATTTTTGTAAGCATCTTAAAAACTAACCCATTCTTTTTGCATATTTTTGTGTGGGACTAGAATTTGGCCTGTGTAGAGCGCAGCTTGGGAATAATTCAGGAGAGTGGTTGGTTTTCTTAAGGAGAGAGTTCATGAGTGGAATCAAATGTTCAGTGTCTGCACGAATGATGTGGGAAGGGAGGTATAAAATGAAATGGTAATTCTTTCTGGTGTGCTTAATTATTCACGGTAGTAAAAGTGAGACACGAGTCACTGCTGCGTGCCAGGTGCTGGTAAAGGGGAGGTAATGCATGTGGAGGAGGAAAAGAGCCTGATATGCTTGCAAAATAATGGACTTTGAACTGGATATTGTCATTCAGGAAGGGATCTTGCAATCTTAACAGACATTTAAAGAGTCAGTGCAGTGCATAGTAACAGTCAAAACAGTAAATAAAAGGGCAGGAGTTTGTAGGAAATGAATAGAGAACACAGAAGGCCCAATTGTGCCACTGGTGTGTGTGGGGGCCATCTCTCTGTTCCTTTCCATCCCAAAAGGCATTTTCTACAGGGATCGATGCAGAGAAAAGCAGAAGGACAAGAAAATTGCCTCTGTGTCTGTCTTTGGGAGGAATGATTGATGTGGCTTGGGCTCTGTAACATGGAAAAAAGGACAATAGGAGAATAAAAATCTGTTTGGCATAGGAAAAATGAACAGATGATAGTTATTGTTTCCAATAGTTTAAGAACTTAAGGCCACCAAATGAAATCACCAGAGACCAAGCTCAAAATAAAATATAGTTTTCACACTCCATAAAATTAAACTATAAAACTAATTGCTACATATTATATTTCACATCCCAACAGTTTAAAAAATTCAGAAAGTGGTTTGAAAAATCTAGTTCATTAAACACAAAGATATAATTTCTGCCCTAGGAGGGATCTGACTGATCTGCAAATAACTGGAATTTAGAGAAGTACATCAGAAAAATGCCATCACACGCCTCATCTATTTTTATGTTCCTCACTGGGCATCTGCTATTGGCTGCTGTAGAGGAGTGGTTGAGCGTGACCTGTGGTCTGCCCCAGGGTGGAGGGTTCTGTGATACCAGAGTGTATCTAGAACTGAATTTTCTTGGGGCGGATAAACTAGCGTTTAGTATTTTAGTAAGTGCTACCCACAGCCTTTTCAGAGTGCCCTGCACAGTGGCTAAGCCAACTCAGCCTGCATTTGGACAAGGTCACTGTGGACTTGCCACTACAAAGGACAGCCTGCACCTCCTCCTGTGCCTGGCTGATCTACAAGGAAAAGAACCCACCATCACCACCTCACCCCAAATGAGTACTTTTGTGGTGGTTCAGTTTGTGGCTGCCCTGTTGCCAGATGTGCCCATGCAAAGGAGGGAGAGCAGAGCCCCCTCCTTCCCAGCAGCATCCCATGGTGGCATTATTGGGCAAAAGCACACAGTCTGTTCCTTTCTGCAAAAATCAGACCGAAAGGTTTGTGGATTGTTTTTCAGAGGTTGTTTTTAAAGTATCTTGTAAAAGAGCTTATGAAGTCTGATCTGGTTTTCCTTTGGCAGTTGAACTGTTTTTCTCTGGTGGGCAGGAGTTTGACATGGCAAAGAGCTTGTGCTCTGGCTGATTAAAAGTGTAAAGTTTTCACGTGCAGGTGCCAGGATCATCAGCACTTCAGTGTCATCAGTGTCACTTCTGTTTTCCAGCTTGCTTTTTTTTAATGGCTTGTGCCAAGAAAAATGCTGTCTATGAAGATCTTTTGTAGTAGCTTGTTTTTATTGTGCTATCCAACTAGAGTCCTTGCAGCAAGAAATAATAGGGAAGTTTAAGAGACTCAGAGGATAATTTCTGTCAGTCTCCCATGCAGTGCAGTACAAACAGGATTTTTGCAAGAAGATGGCATTAATATTGCAGAGCGATGTTTGGCCTTTCCTTCTCTGTCTGAGGCAGTGCTGGAGAAAACCATGTGATTTCAGTGGGTGTTGAGAAGTTGCTGTGTGCAGAAATGCCTCCAGGGTTTTGTGAACACATCCCTGGAGAAGGCAGTCCCCAGTCACAGGACAGGCTCAGCTGAGCAACAGTTTGCAGGTAAAGAAGAAGCCATAAAGGTTGTGGGGCTTTCCAAATTGTAAGCGTAGTGCTGTGTACAGACATAGGTTGCGGCAGGCTTTGCACTCTCCTGATGGGAACAATTCCTGCTTTTGCTTCCAGGACATGGACTGATCCAGCTTCACTGTGGGAGGACACAAATGCAAGGGTGGTGAATGCTGGCCCATGGTGAATGAATGAGGCTGTGCTCTGCCTGGGTCAGATCCAGAGAAAGATGGATGATTTGAGTGCATTGCTGCTTCATTCTCTGTTTCGTGGAGCAGCTGGATTAAGTTTGTTGTTTCGATGAGAAAATATCTCTCTTCTCCCCTGTTTTTGGGGAAGCAGTCTGCTGCAGCCTTAACACTTGTGCTGCTTGTGCCCTGAATAACAATACAGCATTTGCCTGTGAAGCAAGAGAAATTGTGCAAAAATACGTTAATTGTTTACTTCTACTGGAATTTTAACTGGTAGAGTATGACAAAGACCGATACTCTGAACAGTGTTGTAATACAAGGAGCTCTCAGCTCCCATCCAAATCGTCTCTCCCTCTGGATTGCAGTCATTTGAATATAGATTGAAATCGCATTTAGCTGCTTTAATGAAAAACAAATGCACTCCCTGGCTTGCTCTGTTAGCGATGTTCAGGCTCTGTGGGAGCGGTCTGGGCGGCTGCAGGCACAGCGTGGCCAGGGCCAGGCAGCCAGGTTTTTGTTTCTTTTCTGGAACTTCCTCCCTAAGGGCACCCCATGATGTCAGAGAGCGGGGAGCTTGCGGCAGCCAGGCTGAGCGGCTGAGTGCGCTGCTGGCAGTTCCCAGCCGGGCTCGGCCTCGGAGGCACCGCCGGGAGCCGAAGGCAGCAAACAGGCTGTTCCTCTGAGCTGTGAATAGCTCAGAGCCTCTTGTGATCCTCCACCAGCCCTGTAGGACTGAGCATCATCACCTCTTAGAGGTCTGACAGCAGCATGGTAGCCAGGGGAATAATGGCACGTTTTTGGAGTCTGGAGAGCCTTCAGATGGGTACGTGTGAGTAGAACACGCTCGCTCTTGCTTTTTTCATGGTGTTTTTTGATTGAACTGATAAACGGTGACAGTCAGGGGGCCTGACTCTGATGACACTTACTCTGTGTCATCCATGGGAACCTGCAGTACTGGTAAAAAGCTGCTAGAAGGTCTGCATCAGTCCCAGGCTGTCTTTTAAGTTTTTTGCATCCTGTTGGTGCAACCGGGAAAGCACACCCCTCCCTCTGATATTTCTGTCTGTATACAATAGAGGAATAGATGCAGAATGCAAGTGACCAATTTCACTTGATTCTACCCTGCAAAGTCAGTGTAAGCTTGTTGATTTCGTACAGAGTAACAAACAGCTTTCTGTCCCAAAATTGTAGTTATTTTTTGTCTGGAGACAAATGAATTAAGTGATTTTCATATGCCATTATTACTGGAACAACCCCACAGGCATAGTACAGTGGAAATGTGTAAAGTATCACTGGGATGAATTTTTTGGATGTTGCTTTGAAATTGATCTAATGAAATATTTATTTGCAGATTTTTTTTTTTAATAAAGCATTTTCAATAAGTTTTGCAAGATGTATTTTAAGTTTATCAGTGCTCAGATTACTGAGTTTGTAGGGAAAAAAAATTTGATTTTTTAAATAGGGGTTCTGCATCCTCCCTGCTTAGGCAGATTATACCATTAATGTGAATGTATATTTAAAATGCTGGGGGGTAGAACAGAATGGTCAAATAGCCATGTTCTGTTGTATCAAGACTATGCCATATTTTTCCATTTTTAATGAAAAGAAAAATCTTGCAAGTTTTTTTGTGACTCTGTGTGGTGATCTGCTTTGATCTCTCTGGCAAATTAATGCTCAGATGAGCAAAGATGCTAGTGATGGTATGTGTGATGGTATGTGTACTTCTCCCTATAAGGTAAATAGCAGATGGCAGCAGAGTGCCTGGTGGTACTGGGCGCATGGAGTAAAACCTGGAGTTGTCTCTTCGCGACTCGCACCCATCTGAAGCCCAGAGCTCAGCAGACAGGTGATACCCACGTTTGAATCAGAGTAGAGAAGAGGCAGTGTCAGGGTCCTGCTGCTCGGCCTTGCTGCTTGTTGGGATTGGCAGGTACAATGATTCTGCTTAAAGATCCCTTCCCAGGCACTCAGGAATAAAAGCTGCTGTGTTGACTGGATGGCAACTTAGCTGGATCACACTAACCTCAAGCAGAGGAGTTCAGTGCTAGCGGCCTCTTCTGAATTTTACTTTTTACTTTTTAATGCCTTTTTGAGCATTGTATGATCTTCAGACTCTCTAGTTCACAGCTTGGGCTTGCCATAGGACTAAATCTTTAGGAATAAATTAACAAGGACCAGGGAGTACACTCAGGCACGGGACCACTGGTCATGAATGCTTCTTGATCCCGGGTGGTTTGAACACTACAGGCAAACCCACTTGGATAGGGTCCAGCACTGAGCAGCGTGGGTGTCAATCATTCCGTCAGACTTGTTCCTGAGGTCAGCCCCCAGTTCTCTTCCTCTGCCAGTGAGGAGGTGATCGCCAAAGGGATCTGTCACCCAGCGGTGTACCCCAAATGGGTTTTACAGTTTTATACAGTAACAGTGTTTCTGCTGGCTTATGTGGCTGTGTAATAAGATGAAGCCCATTTTAGTCCTGGCCTCTCTTTCTATGCTCTTTGGTCAGAAAAAGGAAAATTGTCAAACCAAGAAATTTTTGTGATTTGAGACAACTAGAACAGGTTTTCTGTAAGGCTATTGCACCATGCCCAGTCTGGACTCTCTGTCCCCTTGGGCCTTGCTGCTGCCAGAGCCTCCCCAGAGCGCAGGAGAGGTGGCAGCAGCAGCGCAGAGCTGGGGCTGCACGCGGGCTGCCTACCTCTCTCGTGGGTAGGTGAGCACGGAACCATCGGGTCCTTATGTCCCTGCAGGGGATGTGATGGTGTGAGGGCACCCGGCCTGGGGCTGACAGTGTCCCCACTGACTGCTGGGGGCTGCTGTAGCTCTCTCACCTGCTGCCTGGGCAATGGCATCAGGGCCTCCCTGCTTTTAGAGGTCATTTGAGGTTTCCTCTGGTAAAAAATAAGTAAGGCATTGTTGTAGTACTGGTTTTTTGCATACAAAAGTTTCTCAGTTTTGTCAGGTGCTAAATGAGAAGATTCTGAAGAAGAGTAAAACATGCTTAATGACGGAAAGGTGGTTTTCCTGAGAGCTATGCTGCCCTTCACTCTTGCTGTTATTGTTTTATTCGTGACAACAAAGGCAATTTCTCAGCAATTCCTCTTGCATTGTTGTTTTTCTTTGAATCATAGAAATGATGAAGCAAACAGCTGTTGCACTTTTGTTTTAGTTGCTGCAGATGGTGGGACTGAATCTTCAGCCTTAGTGGATGACAATGGCAGTGAGGAAGATTACAGCTATGAGGAGCTCTGCCAAGCTGCTCCCAGGTACCTGCAGCCTGGAGGGGAACAGCTAGCAATTAATGAGGTAATGTCCGGGGCTTTGCGTTGCTGGAATGATGGGAAGGGTAGGGCAGGGACAGGGATGGGGGATGCGGAGGGATGTTTTCCACAGGTCTGAGATTTCATAGTCATAAAAAATTCAATGGCAGTAGCTAGTTTCTTTGGGAAGCATTTTTGTTTGTTCAGTGGTAAATACCTTTTTGTGGGTAAAACTTCCTTTCGTACACTCTTTTATTAACATTGTTGTCCTTACTGCAGTTTTTCAGTAAATTGTGATTCCATCTTATAACATCTCCTAGTGTATCCTCCACTATAGGGAGGGGGGGGAAGGGGACAGCTTGAGTGGGTTTAATTTTCCCCCTGGATTTTAAACCATCACAGACTGTAGCTGTTACCCTATGTTACTGCTCTGGAACAGGATTCTAATTGTTTTCACTAATGCATGGATTTCTGAAAATCTTAAATTTTAGTTTTGTCTTGTAACAGGAGTAGTAGTGAGCTCTAGCACTCTAGTGAGCTCTTTTGGTCTCTTTGTTGTTTATAATGCTTCATAGTTTATCTTCTGTCCTTCACAATCTCCTTTTCTTCCTATTTTAGCTGATAAGCGATGGCACCGTTGTCTATGCAGAGGCTCTCTGGGACCATGTCACTATGGATGATCAAGAGCTGGGCTTCAAAGCTGGAGATGTCATTAGAGTTCTAGAAGCTTCCAACAAAGACTGGTGGTGGGGAAGAAATGAGGACAAGGAAGCCTGGTTTCCAGCTAGCTTTGTCAGGGTGAGTCTTTTGCTTCCTACTTTTGCACCATTGCAGGATTCCTAGCAGAGTGCAGCAGTTGTCATGGCATTGCATTTCATACCTGATCCTCAGCATGTTTATAGCTGACCATCAGTCGTGTAACCCCTAATGAGTTCACAAGGAAGAAAGCAGTAGAGAATCACACCCTAAGATCCCTTAGCTCCTCTGATAACTTTTACTCTGTATTCTTCCTTTGTTTGGTCCCTTTGTAACCAAAGGAATTTCTCAAACAGAGATTACAAGACCAGAAAGCTCAACCAGGAGTTATCAGTGTATACAGAGAGAACACAACAGTTTTCATAAGGGGTTGGGGAGAGCTATGCTGCAGGGATTTCTTGGTAAAATAGGGCTTAATTTATTATCAATGATATTGTATAGAAATCTGGTTCACAGTCTGATCTCCGCAGTCAGAACTCACCCAGATTAATGACAGTAAAACTCTCAGATGGTATAAAATTGAGGTATGTAATTTGAAAGAATTTAAAGAAAGTAATTTCAACTACCTTTTGAGAGCCTGTAGCGAAGCTTGGGCACACTGCATGAAATACTACATACACAAAGTGCAGCAGGTAGTTCCTCCCTTTCCCCTTCCTAGATCTCCAGACAGCATGGGCAATCAGACAGAAGTCAAAAAAGGAGGTGCTGCTGTCTACATCATACAGATGGGGTAGAGGGAAACTATTTAAAAGTGGTTGAGTGTCTACTTTTGTAATTTTTGCCCCTATGCTAACTTGGCCAAACACATCAACTATTAGTAAGGGTCAACAATAAGCTTAACTCTGAAAAATTCATGTACAGCACAAATTGGTCTCTCTCAAATACTGTAAGTAGAAAGCCATGTATTTAACCAGACAGAAATCTCAACACTTTATTTGAATACGCGGTGAGTACAATAAGATAAATCCTGTTGTGAAACCCCTTTGCAAGGTAAGATTGGGAACATTTATGTATCCACTCTTCTCTTAAGTATAAGAAGTTTGTAACAGTTTTACCACATTTTGTAGAACTTTTCTGCATCACTCTAATTGCTTTGTTTGTTCTGGCTGCAGCTGCGAGTTAATCAGGAAGAAGTGCCAGAAAATTGTAGTAATATCCAGGACGAAGAACAAGATTCAGATATCTGCAAGCATCGCCAGAAAATAGCTGAAAACAGGGATCAGATGAGAACCAACGTTATACAGGAAATTATGAAAACAGAACGAGTCTATATCAAGCATCTCAAGGACATCTGTGAGGTATGTGCTTTAACCTGAGGGCATTCTGCTGACCTAATGAGAACAAATCATTCCATATAAGTTGAGAACCACAGTGGTTTCTCCTATCAAAATACTCCCAGTTGTGCTTCTGAGGCTGTCAGTCAGATCCTTCTTGTTTCCTCTTACGGCTTTCCTCTCCAATGACTGCCATGAGCCATTACTTCCTTTCTTTTAAAAAAACTTCCATTTTTGACAGTGAAAAGGTGCCTCTCTGAATGCTATTTCCATAATAAATGAGAGCAGGAAGTCCAGTTTATTTAGAGCTTTTTACTACTTTATATAGAAAACTTTGGGCAACTGTAATAAAATAATGTACAGTTCAGTGATAAAACTTCTTGAATGTAACTTGGAGAGAGTATTTGCTGAGTGGTTTTTTTTCCTGTTTTCTTGAGTGAGGAGATTTTTACTGGATGCTTAGACGCTGTGAAGAAATCTAAAGGTGTTTTATATCTACCTTGCTTGTTTGAGCCATAAAATGGGGGTGGTTTTCTGCTTTTATTCTCAGTATTTGTTGGAGGCGCACACTTAACTTAAACAAGAAGCTTCTTAGTACTTTTCACTGTGGAATTTGCCTCTTTTGACATGGGATGTGATGCATTTGAGCTGTATTTGACTTACTTTGTGGTTTGCATCTGGAATGGTGCTAAGCAACCTATGAAAATATTCTTCGTACCCTTTGTTTGCTGGGTCTGTCCTTGTATTTGTCATGCTGTTATCCTTTAGTTCACCAGTTAGCACTAGATTATTTCATGCACAGCAAAGTAGATGAGGCAACAGTGGGTTTTGATTTTTTTTTCCTTTCATTTGTAGGTCAAAAAATTGGTTACTCATTGGCTTATTTTAAATCATTAAATGTAAATTTTGTCATTTATATTCATTATTTACTTAAGCTAGTAAGATTGATTGTGTGCATGAAAGATCAGGGAAGAATTTGTATGCTCAGCTATGTTGCTGCCATGGTTAGCTGAGTTCTAGGACATGACTCTCATATTTTACAGACCTGTTAAGACTTAGATATTAATTAATCAATTTTCTTTAATACATATATTCTATATCTCTTTTTTAAAATCTGGTAAGCCTCTGAGTTTAGTGCAAGAGAGCAAGCACACATTTTCCAAGAAGAGAAGCAGTGTGCCATGTGCAACATGTGGGGTAGAGATGGTCTGCTGTCCTCAGAGTGACTCTGTAGGGTGGTGCAAGTAGGACTTAAGGCTGAAAATACACTCAAGTAAAGCTAAGCCAGAAAAGCTACACAGATAGTAATCCAAATTTGCAAGCTCAGCCCTAGAATGAATCACTAAGGCTGATAGTAGCCAGCATCGTGAAGCTGGTATAAAACCCCTAAAGCATGTTTTACATTCAAGAAGTGTCTGCAGTGCACATTACAGGAGCTGCACCGGAATTAGCTTTCCTTGTTGGTACAGAGGGAAATGTGGTAGCTGGCTGGCAGCGTTGCCACTGCACAGCTCTCTGAGCAGATGGCTGTGGAGGAGACAGGAATATTCATGACAGTGCCAGCAATATCCAATGTTGCTTCCTGGTAAGCCTCACCAGAGCAACTGCAAGGCTATTGCAGCTGTCTGCTCCCAAAGCTGTTTGGGGGAGGCCTGCCTGCCAGCAGCCAAATCAAGGAGCCTGGCAGATAACCCCTATCACATCAGTTAACCTTTGCACTCCCTGAACCCTGGGGCCATAAGTGGTATGAGACTGTGAGCACAGCAGCTGTTTCTGGAGGTTCAGTCCCTGCGTTGTATTTGTACACTCGGGACGTTTCCTGGTTCATTTGGGGTACCCAGAGACAGGAGTTGGACCCCAAGAATCCAGGTGTGGATATCTCGGATGCAAATCTGAACTTACTGGGAAACCACTCCCCTGCCTGTAGACCACAGGGGTCTTTTCCAGGTCAAACGATTTTGTTCAGGGTAGGACCTGTCTCACATCCTCAGACTAAGGAGTGTTTTTTATTTCATTTCAGGGTTACATTCGGCAGTGTCGCAAACATACAGGAATGTTCACCACAGCTCAGTTAAGCACCATTTTTGGAAATATTGAAGATATTTACAAGTTTCAAAGGAAGTTTCTGAAGGATCTTGAGAAACAGTACAACAAGGAGGAACCTCATCTAAGTGAAATAGGGTCATGTTTTCTTCAACATGTAGGTTGAAAAAGTTGATTTTATTTATGAAATTAACAAAATATGGTAATAAAAAGCCAAGTTACCATATTAGGAGGGGATTTTAGCAATAAGTGCTTCTTAAATACTAAACTGGAAGCATTTTAGAATGTAAAGTAACTTGCAATTATTATTAAACATTTGTTTTAGATTTCTCCTAATGTTTAGCAATCACGTAATTTTGTAAACAGTTTTAAGTTTGCTTGTCAAAACTGTAATGTTCACAGATGAACTGGATTACTTGCAGTGATCTCCTATTCGGCATGCAAAAGCTTCATAAAGGCATTAAGGAAGGTAGGTAGTGAGGAAATAGGCTGTGAGTTCTTTATAGACACTTGCTAAGCCTATAGCTGTCTTCCCCAAAGAAAAATACTTATTAAAGTGGGTTTGATTATCCTGACTCAAGGAGAGATCTTTATTTCCGTGTACTGACTAAGGAGGGTACATAGTTTTGACAACTACAGAGTAGATTTCTGCATACTTTCAAGGCTGATCAGCCTGGGAGCAATATAAAAAATGGGTTACTTAATCTAATTATATATAAGAGATGTTACAAAAATAGCTTTTCTCCTTTATAGACAAATACTTCAGTAAAGCTGTAACTTTCTTTTTTTATAGCAAGAAGGCTTTGCTATTTACTCAGAGTATTGTAACAATCATCCCAGTGCCTGCATTGAACTCTCCAAGCTAATGAAGCAGGGCAAATACCGCCACTTCTTTGAGGCCTGTCGCTTGCTTCAGCAGATGATTGACATTGCCATTGATGGTTTTCTTCTCACGCCTGTTCAGAAGATCTGCAAATATCCTCTGCAGCTTGCAGAACTGCTTAAATACACCACTCAAGAGCACAGGTGAGAGAACTAAATTAACTAATTCTATCATAGTAGTAACACCTAATTAGTCAAGTTTTCTGGTGACACAACACTGAAGCTTTTGAGATCAGGAGCTGAACTGCCATGGACCACGATAGGCAGGGCATCTTGGAACCATCACAGAGAGTAACAAAAACAGTATCTGAAAATGCAGCACAGGGGACAGAGGGGATGCAAGATGCAATGAGGAATAAGGCAAAGAGGGAGAAGGAAAAGAAGACAGTGCTGAAATAGGATGAAGGGAGGAATGTGTAGTTAAGAGTGCAAAAAAAGGCCAATGTGTCAAAGAAGTCAAGGAGAAGGAAATCCAAAGAAGATGAGGGGAAGACTTGTAAAGGTTGTGGATGTAAGAAAAGCTAAAGAGTGCCTTAGAAAAAGAACACAATCTGAGCAAGTTTGGAGGTGATTTTTTTTAGAAATTTAGTAGTAATAAACATTGTCTTGGTTTGCAGTAATGTCCAGATATTAGCTTTTCGGTTGGCATAAATAAAAATTGAAGTTACAGATTATTAGCCTTCCTGGTATACCCCTGTGCTGATTAAATCTTTGACTAAATTAAGATTTTATCTTTAAATGTCTTGTCTTTTTACCGTGTATAATTGCAAGAAAAATACTCGATTGTGACCCCTGTGCTCAAAGTCCAAATGAAGCCTGAGGCAATGATTCCTTGGGCAAAGTCAGTATTTTAACCTTGAGAAAATTCACCTTGGAGACTGCTGGATTTTTGCCAGGGGCAAAATACAAGGTGTGTGAAGTACTGACATTTAGATGTGAAATGCCTCCATTGAGTTCTGTGACTACCTGGGAAGTGCTGCAATAACAGTTACTAACAAGAGTTTCTCTTTCACTGCTACTAATTTTAGAAAGGTTATTCTGTGAGCTATTAAACCTGCAGATAAAGTGACAGCGAGGTCTTTCCACCTTCCACTTGTAGTACCTGTTCTCCTGTTGTGTGGCACAGCATCCAGCGATGCATTCGAGCACAGAGAGGTGCCCACTGTACAGAGATGCTCACAAACAGGCAGACCTACACTCACACGGGGCCTGGGAAAGCTCCAGCCAGCTGGGGGTTTTTGGTAGCATTTTGTTGTCATGAAAAGAATGAAGTTCCAGGATGCACCATCTGCCGTGAAGGCCACAGGTTATGTAGCAAGTGTGGAATAAATACTCACCAACAGAGAAAAAAGGAACTGAGATAAGGAAGGGCAAGTGTAGCGGTATGGATATCATGTGGTCACCCTGTGGGACATCTCCCTGACATTTGTAGGATCCTATTATTGTTAATCTCACTTTTTGTATTCAGTGTAGCAGAATAGACTTTCCACAGATATAAATAAAGAGAGGAGAGAATGGATGCATTCAGAAGGGAAGCGCATCCATCAGGAGCAGCCAATGAAAATTGGAACTGAGACAGAAGCAGATGAAAACGAGAGCAAGGTTAACCCCTTGGTAGGATTTATTTCTGGTTCATGCTGTTTTCTGCCTCTGGCTCCCTTTTCTGCAAGAGGCATTCTGATAAAAGAAGAGAAGCAGCTGCTCTGCTGGGTCTGCTAAGGCAAGAAATATGTCTCTTCCCTTCTCTCTTCTGAGACTTCATTTGAGGAAGGTGAAGAAGTGATGGATGCTATTCAGAGGAGAAGAAAAAGCCTGCCTGCAGCTTGTGGAGATTCATGGGCATGCTGGGAGCTCAGGAAGGAAGGAGGGGAGCAGAGCATTGGAAGAAGAACAGGAGGATCAGCCTAGTTGATTGCATTAGTCTGAAAGCAGGAAGTGGAAGGTGGTCATCATGCCTCTCACACATTTGTCCCATGGAAATCAGATGCTTTCTTCATATTGTCTCCTTAAATTCCTCTCTCTGGTGCCCCTGTTCTTGTGTTCCTTTCTCACCCTCTTGGGGGTTGGTTTAGTTTTTTTATCCTGTCCACCTAGCATTCCCCATTTGTGTTCATTGACCCAGCCATTGGAAACAAGAAGGAGAAAATACAGTTGTTAAACATGATTAAATGAATGCCCTTCCCCAAAAAATCCCACTAAAATCTTACTTAAAAACACAGTCCTTTGGTGAAATACAGCTATCACTGAGGTCAGTGGGAGTTCTGCCATTGTTTTCAGTAGAGACAGTGTTGCAGTTCATTAATCTATCTCCTCTGCCTCCTTCCACCAGTCTAATAATTTGCTCCTGGACAAGCCCAGCAGTACAGCAGCACTGAATTGTACAGGCTACTGTATGGGGGATGGGATAGCAGGAATCAGGTTTCTCTTATTTCAGTGTACCTGAGTAGAGGAATAAGTGGACAATGTGAGCTAGTGCTGCAAGCACTGTGGTTGCATCTTGTCCACGATTTGTGATTTCATCATGTCCATTGTATAAGTGATCTTTGAAATGTGGCTATATTTCACAGTGATTATAGCAACATAAAAGCTGCATATGAGGCCATGAAGAACGTGGCATGCCTGATCAACGAGCGGAAACGGAGACTAGAAAGCATAGACAAGATTGCACGTTGGCAAGTCTCTATTGTAGACTGGGAGGTGAGTGTCAGCCTCTGCCTTCCCTGGGCAAAGGTACTGTGTACAAGACTTGATGTCCCCTGCAGGATGTGTCTTTCTGCGTAGGTGGTTGTTTGTAGTGTCTACTTTTCAAGTGGTCATTGCTCAGTTAAAAGTCCAGTTGCTTCATTTGCAATGTTTCTGTTACTGATTAACCTTGTTTATAGTTCAGGAAGAGCAGGATGTATTAATGTGGACACTTGCCTTCGAGATGAGATGACAAAGTGGATCTTTTAAAAATATGGAACTTGTTGAATCTCATTTGGAATTTTGGTAGTTCTGTCAGAACGGGAACCTGTTAAATGTTTCCCACTGTTTATGCAGAAATAAAGTAGAGCAGCACCACGTTGATTGAATTCGCCTCTATGACATTATTTACATTGTGTGACATTTTCAAATCTAATAATAAAAGCACAAGAAAAGTGAGTAAACTTAAGGCTTGATTATATAGTGAGACTGGTTAGACTCACAGTAAGATCTTAAAATATTACTTACTACATATCTCTATATCTATCTTCCTAGGGACCAGATGTGTTAGCCAGAAGCTCAGAACTGATCCACTCAGGAGAACTGACCAAAATATCAAAACAAGGCAAAAGCCAGCAGAGGACTTTCTTCCTTTTTGACCATCAGCTTGTCGTCTGTAAGAAGGACTTGCTGAGAAGGGACATCTTGTATTACAAGGATCGTATTGACATGGACGAGATGGAAATTGTGGACACTGAAGATGGCAGAGATAAAGACTTTAACATTAATGTCAAGAATGCTTTTAAGATAATAAACAGAACAACAGAAGAGATTCATTTGTTCTGTGCGAAAAAACAGGAGGATAAAAAGAGATGGATGGAGGCATGTGAAAGTGAAAGGAGAAGAGTTCGAGAAGACAAGGAAATGGGTGAGTGGAACAATTTCATCTCTAAATAGTGGTTAGAACAAACTTGCTTGTGCAGTTCTTTAAGTTTTGTACAGATGTGCACTCTGTCTTCTTGAGCTGGTGTCCCTTTCTTACTTGACATGATGTTTAGCTGTGTGAGTGAAGCCTATTCAGGTGTATTTGCCCTGTCACTGTGGGCCAAAGGTCCAGGGCAGGTAGCATCACCCATATGATTCTGGTGCATTATGCTGCAGGATGAGAGATGAGATATGACAAGATGCAATTCACAAAGACTAACCAATAACAAAAATTCATCTAAAGTCCTCATACTTTTGTATGAACAATTGGCCAAAAATATCTGTTTGTAAAGAACACTTTTTTACAAAACCAAGTGGCAATAATTGTAGGTTTATACTGTCTGTGTCATATAGTGGCACCTCCTGTGTTAGCAGGCCTGTGCAGTTTTATGGCGTCATTAATTACAGACCCAGCAACAACACCATTGGGCAGTGCACAGAGAAATGAAGCCAAACCTTCAGTGAGCAGGAATAAAGTAAATCCTAGGACCAGTTTTAGACCTGCAGCCTGTGGGACACTCTTAAGGACAGTATGTCTTCTGTGTCAATGTATAGTTAGGATTGCTTTTTTGGTTTTGCATTGTTTCATGCTTACGTTAAGATCTGTGACAACAGCTCCAACAAAATTTCGTTGGCAAAACATAGACAAAGAAAGTAGCAACACTAATTTAAAAAAAGAAAACTCTTTCTAGTATTTCTGCAAAGTCATGTTAGTGCATCTGTGTGTGTTGGCTGCATGAGAACATCTCGTTTTCAATAACACTCTTGGGCTTTGGATTGACATCAGGTTAACGTTGGAAGTGTGGTGAAGTGGATGGTACAAGTCAGAAATTACTATAAGTTAAAAAAGATGCCAAATCTTACGTTTCATATTCATGTAGAACACCTGGTCAGAATAATAGGAAGACGGGAATAACCCTTACATTACAAATGAAAACCTTTTTATCTTAGTGGCTTTCTCTTGTTTGATACTGTTGTGAGTATGGCAAAAATAAGGCCTCTTCCATGTGTATTTTAGGTCATCCATAAGCAGAAGAAAATACTTACAAGTTTACCAATTCATTCTCAATTTTAAATCAGTTTTAACCCTTCTGCATTGCACCAACTGTTGCAATTAATCCCAGTCATCTTGAGTCTAGAGTAAACAATGAAGGAGCCACAGCCTAAATTTCCCTCAGACTTTCCAATCCTGACTCTTCTCCAGTGCTGAACATCACAGTGTGACATTTCACTTGCTGTTGTTGGGCATGATGGTGATGGCTTTCACGCCTTGCTCTGTGTGGAGCTTGCTCTGTCACCTTGTGCTCAAAGGCATGGGAGGTAGCTGCCTTCCCTAATTCACCTAAACAGAACTCTAAAATACTGGATATTGCAAAAGGGTGAAGGTGATCAGAGGGTAATAGAGCAATGCTGAGGATCCGATCATAACTGTTCGCACAATCCCTCTTACAACAAAATTACAGAACAATTCCACTCCAGTATACAATGAGAACGGTAATACAGTAACATGGATGGAAGTTATTGAGTAAAACACAGCTCCTGCACTTTCATGAGCAGGACTGAACTAAAGAAGATAAAAAGTGAACACTTCCATTTCCATCCTTTCTAAGGAGAAGCATTCTTGAGCTCTGCACCTCCTCCTGGGTGGTTTTATGGAGCACTGGGAGAGTATGTTGAGCAAGTTAAATGCTGTCTATCAGGAACCTCCTGAGGCTCTGCCCTGGGCAGCAACAGGTCTGTCATGGTGTTACCATTCCTCCTGAATGACACTACTGCAGAAATCCCCAAGCATCAGGAAACTGCAAAGGTGTAGCAGCTACAGCCCTAAACTGTTTGTTCTGCAGGGACCTCACGAAAATCAACATATGATACTCAAAAGAGGAACCATTCAACAGTGGTAGCACTGGCAGAGAGACTTGTCATAATAGCACTAACCCTTATTTAGGGTCACAAACTCCTATGGTGCTGAGTACAAGAATTGCACAGGAGGGTCCATTGTGCTTGATGCTCTTCAGGCATAGTGCAATATAGTACAAAAAAAAATCAGTAAAAAGAGGAACTGTGTGTTTGACAATGTCACATAGGCACATGCAGTCTTTTCTGCCCATGTAACATCCAGCCTTCTGTAAACTTGCTTTTCTAATGTTGCAGCTCATTATTCTGATGTACTTGTTTTGGACAGGTATTGTGAACCAGAGGGAAGATAGTTGAGTTGTAATAGCTAATGTCCATCTGGTCTTGTGAGTCACAGTGGCTTGGATGTTTTCTCCATTAACCAGAAGACTCTTTCTTTTCTAAAATTTCTCCTTGTTTTGGCATAATTGGACATTTCCTTTAGCCAAAACCAATGGAGAGGTGCCAGTATTCTCAACCTCAGGTTTAAATTTATCTTGTTGATTTTGTAAGCTATCTTGCTGGACTATACACAAAGCCTCTAATTTAACCACTCAGAGAACAAATAATACTCTTTCAATTCAGAACTGCAGATGGCATTTTACTTCTATTTTCAAAGACACTTTGGTGTGAGTCATTGTCTCCCAAACCATCTCTAGCTTTTCTTAGCTTTTATGAATATATGAGAGAAAAGGCCACAGCCAGAAAATCCTTCTCCAAACCACTAATAGTAACCCTAAGAAAGTGGTCTGATCTCTCTTGATGAAATTGCTTTCATTTTTTAAAATCTGTTTCCTTGTTTCTACAAAGGAAAAAAAAAAAACAAACCTGCAGAATAAAATAAACTTCAGCTACTCCAAAATTATGGATGTTTTAAGTTAATGGGCTGATTTGTAATCACTTCTTCATAAGTTCAGGATAAAAAAACTAAGGGAGTTTTAAAAGTGTAGAGAAGTGAGGGAAGATGTAAAATGGAACCAAAGCAGATGCTTCATTCTGGCTTTGAACCACAACTTCTGTGCTCTTTCTGTGCATATGAGTGAAATAAGTGAAAAGAGTGCAGCCTTATGCACAGCATGAAATGAAACAGCATGTGCACCCTGTTGTCACCTTGCACAAATGTGACGTTCCCGTGTGTCTCAGCTGTATCGTGCCCAATGCACTCATGGAGAGGAAACTGGAGTGCCTGTACCTGGGCTCCAGACAACACTACTCTCTGGTGCCACCTTTTAGCAGATGTCTGTCATCTCTGTACTCATCACAGCTCAGTCAGACACCTGTCACACCACAGTAAATAGCATAGGATTGCCCATGGGCTTCATGTTAGTTACACAAGTGTGTGAACAGGTGGATGAGAAACCCGAGTGAGGGATCCAGCCCCAGATTGATGCAGCCAAAACCACATCACAGCCTGCTTCAGCATCCAGCAGATTTTGTGCTACTCTCCTCTGAGTGGAGGGAAAGATACCCAGATTTGTCCTACTGTACTACCAGTGACTCCAATTTGTTACCCCAGGTTAGCTCAGTGAGTGAAAAACAAAAGGATTCTGCATTTGTGATCTGTTACTTGGTGGCTTGTAGATTTCAGAAATGTTAATTTACACTTTTTTTTTTAATCTCTTGTTATCTGGACTTATCTACCATTATCCCAGTGAAAAACTCCCTTTAAGTTCATATGACAATATAAAACATGCTTCTAAAACCTTCAAGTGTATTACTACTAAGATTTACTAAAAATCGTTTAAAATATAGTTCATTTATTTGTTTGAATTAAATGTAATCAAGTATTAGATACAGTAATTTTGTACTAGTGCCCTAATTTACACTTTGACGTAGGTATGGAAATCTCAGAAAACCAGAAGAAACAAGCCATGCAGAATGCCCGTAAGTCAAGGCAAGGAAAAATGAAAGGTGAGTGTTCAGAATTGCAGTACCTTCTTACTGTGTTCCAGTGATCTGTTTGTTAGGAAATAGCACATTCTGGCTGTGGCTGAGTTCTTCAGTCTTCTAAAAACATTTTTTTGTGGTTCGCATGGAGCCAAATAATTGCCATTAACCTGTATTTTAATATTGAATTCCAATGTCTCTGTAAACTGTCTACTAAATCAGCTCCCTGAGCTTCTTCGAACTGAAGAGTCAGTGTTCTGTATATTAGAGAAGATGCTCAAGAGGTAAGGCGAGCTGTTTATTTTAGGGTTGTGAGGAATTGCATGCAGAGGTTAAATTAGAAACTAATGTTACTGATTCCTTCCTTTACTTTTACAGAAAGAGCTTGTTCTTTACAAATTCTGTGCCTTCTTTAAAATGTCCTGAAGTTCTTTTTGCAGGCCACATTGTTACATTTTTTACAATGACAGTCAGAATGGCTTCTTCTGGCATCCCTCTAGAAGGAAGGATGGACTAGAAGCTTGTTTATCAGGAAATGGCTTTTTTTTTCATTTCCTCTCTCAGAAAATAATCACAACAGAAACAAATCACAACAGATTTTGTTATTTTCCGTCTTAAAGTCAAACTCCAGCAAATCTTTAGTGTGCTGAGAGAAAAGTGGAACAAGATTTAAGTCTGAGTTTAGGAGTGAAGGAGTTGATGTTAGGTTGTCTTCTGTTCCCTGGGATTAATACTCTTAAAGCATTTTCTTTTTATCAGTCACTAGATATCTAGTTCCCATACAACCTGTCTGGATTTTCAGGGGAGTGGCTAAAGTTTGTTTGATTTGGAGATTCTGTTCAGAATGCACAAAGCTCAAAGTCTTAAGAACATTAACCCATAAAAATACATTCCGAATGAAGGAAACAACGATTTTGTTGGTAGAAGTATTTCACCCAACCTTACTCTGAGAGTGGACTGAATTACTAGTATCTGCTGTTTGAAATAATTCCTTTGAAATACCAGGATTTACCTGTGCAAACAATATAGCCCAGCTATGTGAAACTGCTACTTGGTTTTCCTAATTCTGTAATGTTATTTTTACTGGGACTATTGTCTTCATAAGCCAAATCAATGCAGCAATTAAAAAGTCAAACATCAGAAAAGGTGACCTTTAGTAGTTCTGCCATTAAGATCATGGCAAAATTCATCGTGTCCCCTGGTTCTGTGCTTAGATTGCCCTGGCTGACTCAAGGTGCTTTCTCCAACTGTTCCTTCTGCAGGTGTGAGCTATAATGGGTGTCCCGTGCCTCCTCCACACCAAAGCCTGCCTCCCCTTCACCAGCGACACATCACTGTGCCTACCAGTGTCCCGCAGCAGCAGGTCTTTGCCCTGGCAGAGCCCAAGCGGAAGCCATCCCTCTTCTGGCATACCTTCAACAAACTCACTCCCTTTAAAAAGTGAGCAGCCAAGGACCTGGAAGGATATCAGCAGAGAGGGAGACTTACTCCAGAGGGGGACCTTGGAGACGCAAGTCAAGCTTACTTGAGCTCAGCGAATCTCCCATTTCAGAGGCAGAACCTTGGGTTCCCTTGAACCAGGAATGCAGCCTTTGTCTTGGATCAGAATGAAGTTTGTCAAGGCTGCTCTGAAGTCCATGTTGCCAAGTGTCAGCATTGCTGATGAAGAGCAGTCTCTATTCTGACAAAGACAACTTGCTGTTACTCAGAAGCAGCAGTATTTGATCTCTGTTTCTTGGTTATGTTGAAGTAGTGATGGAATCATGCAGGTCATTGTAACATTTCATTTTTCTTAATTTTATATTGATAGCCAAATTTTGGATAGGGACAAATTTTTCCTTAAGGATGTGTCAGCGAGGAGTCTTAGGAGAGTTTTCTCCTTCCTTCTGCAGCACTGAGCACAGATCACCCATAAGAATCAGGTGGAGATACCCCTTGTGATTAACCAGCTATTGCAGAATTTAGTGGACCCTAATCCTTCCTGTCTTTTTTCTATTACATTGCCAAATGGCAGGAGAACGTCCCGCAAGGCCTTACCGTATTCCAGATTGGAACAGGGAAATTTTATTCTGTCCTATAGAAACATAAACAGAGTGTGAAATGGACTGTAAAGATATGTGCATTTATTGCACACAAGTGGAAACAAGAGGAGCCCAGGGCATCTCCGATGGATTCATTTCAGTCAGCAATATACTGCATGCATGTATGCTCTTCAGTGTAGAGCTTTTATATCACTTTTCATGCATTTCTTCACCTGGGAGACTCTTCTTTGTATTTCCAATATGCTTATTTCTCTATGTAAAAAATACTTTTTTATTTTCTCACGGAGATAATGTGAATGTACAAAGTCAGAGTTGAGACAATACATGGTGACTGCTAGCTATGTTACATAGGTCTCACACTTTTTATTCATATAGTTGGACCTAGAAAATAAATAAACAGTAATGTAAATATATTGAAGCGGTCTGGATCCATGCTTCTTGTACACAGTCAATTGACAGTGAGTTTTTTGACCAGTTACTTCATCAGAAAGAAAGAGAAATCTTTACTGGAAGGGACAAAGAAATCATGTGGACCAGAGATGGATTTTTGTCTCGGTGTCGTCAGTCCTCATTGTAAGGGGAAGAACCTGACTTAATTAAGGTCAGCTCTGGCCAGCTTATGCAATCTGTGATTTGCATTGCTTCAATTTGTCTATGACATGAAGTTGATCTGGGAGAATAACTTTTAAAAAGCCACCAGGAAGAAAGAGGATCCTGATATTTGTAGCACCGATAATTTCTGCTTGCTTGCTCTCCTCAAGGATGACAAGACTGCTGGGAATTTGGAAGGAAATAAAGACTCGATGTGTTTCAGAACTGATTTGCTATGAATGTCTTTACAATATCTTATGCTGCTGATTAGGGGCATTACCTGATGATTAGGATAGATCCAAGGGTGTACTTTGACAATGGGCACAATTAGCTTTGTCATGGATCTGTAATATATGAAAAACAAACAAGGGGCTAGAGGCCAGGCATCTTAAAAACAATGTAAAAAAGCCTTATTTTAAAGATGTATTTGTTCCTACTGCTATTGTTACCTCCATATTTTTATTTATCATCAGTGTTGTGAAGCCCACTAGTAACTAGGTTTTGTGATTTCATAACTTTGTGGTCCCTTCTGCAAAGCCCAGGTTTGTGGTTTTGATTTTAAATTACACCTTTTGACAACTGTACATTTCAAATGCCTTGCGTATATAGTTCAGCAATAAGGCAAAGTCTGGTATGCTCAGCCAAATTGTGCCCTGCATAGTGAACTTCAGTGCTTCTGCTTTCCCGTAGCAATGGGAGATGACCTAAATTAGTTAAGAACTGGAAATGAGCACTGACATTTGTAATGATCCAGCTGACAGAAAATGCACGGGGAAGTCAGTGAAAAAAGCTGCTTGTATATTTATTTCTCTTGATGTTTAAGCCAGCCATCACTGTTCAGATTTTTTTAAAAAGATAATTCTAAATGCTCAATTTAAACACAAGGAGCAGACTTCCAAATGCAGGATGGAAATGGATGCACGCCCTTCCCCTCAAATGAGTAAGCCTTTTGCATTTCTTATATACCCATTTTTGTGGGTACGTGCCACGTTCAGGCCTGCAAAACAACGAGAAGCATGTATGGTGGGAGTGAAGATGATGTTTTTCATAGTCACATTTTGAAAGGCTTGTTCTAGGTGCAAAAAAAAGACTGAAGTTGGATTGCAGTGTTCACCCAGAAACTTTGCCAGCTGGACCTGAAGACATTTTGAGATCCACACTTACATATGTGTCTTTGCTGAAACCTTCCTTCTAGAGCTCGGTTCTGTGGGGTGCTGGAAAAAAGGGTTTGGGGATCTTTCTTTTGTCATGTCAGTGCCCACGAAGGCTCTTCCAATGTATTAGTGCTGGTGCCTTAGCCCTGAAAATGAACAGAAATGTTTGCATATGGTTTTTGATGCAGCAGGTTTTTTCTCAAGAAGTTAATTTGAAAGAGATAAAATATTTCATGGTGCAGATTACTCAGGACAGTTTTGCATATTTTTTTTGCTGGCCAGTCTTCGCGTACGGAGATCCGGGGGAGGCCTCTTCCCTTTCAGACCTCCCAGCCTGCGCACTGGATTTTTTAGGTGAGACACAGGGCGCGCAGATCTGAGCCCACCCTTTAATCCCGAGGTTCAATCTGCCGGGCCAAAGCGATTCTGGACAGTGGCAGCTGAGGTCCTCCTCAGGACGTAGGCAGATTGCCCCCTTGCAGGGCTAACAAGCAACTGCCTGCCCGGGTGTTTTGCATATAGTACCCTTCATACAGACATGGTTGTTTTGTAATGCTCTCTCTGTCTTTCTTTGCAACCTTGCAACAGATTTAAGATCAAATATAGTAAGACTGGCCAAATTTATACTATGCCATAGTCTTTAAAAAAAAATTATAGTGACATGAAAACACACAATTATATTATTCAGCAATTAATACAAATATTTACTTGGAGTCAGCCTCACTTCAGAGGGAAAGAGGTTTTTTTTTCTGTGGGAAAAAGTTGCAAGTAAAATATAAAAGTTTGACTTCGAGCAACTCTTGCCCATTTCTCCTTCTGGTGACAAAACATATATATATATATCATCACAAAATTGTAATGGCAACATCTGTTCTTTTCCACTTGCATGCTTTAAGTTACTATAAAAAATTCTAGGGCAACTACTAAGAACATTTGTGCCTCATTTAGATAAAGCCCAGCCAGAGCCTTCCTAATGGCCTGCTGAGCAGATAACCTCAGACTTTTTGCATGAGATGCAGTAAAATGTAATTGTCCTCAAATGTGTTCCCACTGAGTTAGGAAAATGCCAAACCATAATTGCATCCAACTCAGAGCATTTGATGTATAAAATAATAAGATTGTTTTACAAGTGGCTCTTGCCATGCTAAATTTCACATTGAATTTTAGTGGTCAGTGTAAGAACTGAGTTCAAAGACAGACTTCCCAAATGTTCCACATTTTAGTTGTCTTTTGAAAATAATTGTATCACAATTTTGGAGCCAAAGGTCTTTAGCCATAACTAACGCAGTACCTTTCTCTAACTGCCTTTCTGCTTTTTTTTCTATGTGTGGCATTTGTATGTAGGAGATGCCTTCTGAACGATCTCTAATTTAAAACTCTTTGTTGTAAATACTAGGGATAACTTGCATATATATTTTATTTTGGTAAGTGTTTTGTAACATTGTACCTTCCGTACATTGCTTTGTGCATCTCACCCCATGTGTGTGCTGTTACACGTTGTAAATGAAGCGTCCTGGCTGCAGAGCAGAGGAATTGGCTGTTGACAGCTGAAGTACAATGTATAGGACTGCAGTAGCTTGATGTGCATTTGTTCTGGAGTAACTGCATTGCAAGGTTTATTTACTCTTCGAACGTTGTTTGTTAAATGAATCTATTTTCTGGAAATAAGTACAGACTTACATTCCTATTATTTTTCTCTTATTGTACATGTTTGAATTAAATAATATACAAAGCTGAAGTTCTTCATCTGTGTCTTATAAAACTTCATTGTGCAGTTTTAAAATTGTGAGTTTTTTATTGTCTACAAAATTTCCTTTGTGATGCAAAAATTTTTCAACTGTCATATTTCTTTTAGTATTTTAAAGAAAAAAAGTCTCTCTCCCCTCTTGGTTTCCCAGTAACAGCTTCAGTACTTCCAGCAGAAGTTCATTTGAACAATGACTAAGTTCTGGTACTGAAGTCTTCATTGTTCAGGCAAAGCCTGTCCTTGTTGCTGTTTTAGCCTGTGCTTTACCTTGTCCTGGCAAAGGGATCACACAGTACCCCTTGGAATACATGCAAATTCAGCTTCTGTGTTAATAAAGCTCCTGCTAACAGAGGATGGTGATTTAAGTACTGCAGTGCCGGTGAGGAGGATTAAATTTTATTTTCTTTGGAACAAAAGCAAAACCATTTAAAGGGTTTCACCCAAAAGGCACGTTTGCAAATGTGTGTGAACAGGCTTACCTGCCTGCTTGATAGAGCCGTGGGCAACACAGCAAGGGATTCAACTTCTCTGATTCAGGGAAGTTTTTTGTATCTGATTATTCTGACAGGGCAGAGGGCCACTTCTGAAATGTGTGCCTGTGACCTTCCTGCTCCAGGCTGTGTCAAACATTGCTTTTTGCTGAGACACATCAGCTTTAACAAAATAACATACTTTGCTGAAATCTTTTATCAGAAATGTTTTGGTGAGTTCAAATGCTGGCACAATAGTTGGTTTGCTAATTCTTTACCCCTCTTTCCAACATCCAGGCTCTTATATTTCCTGGTTCACCTCAAAGATGAGAGTTCCTGGGGCCTCCCAAGGTGGCTGCTGCTGCAGTGGGATGTGTGCCGAGTGCTCCAACATTAAAGTGAAAGGCACAGTTTGAGCACTTAGTGAGATAGATTGGATGACAGAAAAACATACCCTGAGCAAACACGAGTAGGATGTTGCAATCAATAGGCTTTCTAAGGACTCTGGTTCATTTGGCCAGGGTGAGCTCATTTGTGCATTTTATTTCATGCTTGGGCAATCAGGCTAAATTCTGTTGATCATTCTATACTATCAGCTTTTAAGTTCCTTGAGAGCTGATCTATGAGATGGAGCTTTTAGCTTGCACAGAAATAGCACTGCTTATATTAGGGTTTTTTTGTTGTTGTTGTTTGTGTAGGTTTTTTCCAAAGGCTGCAGTGATCTGTGCTTGGTAAGAGAGACAAGGACTTGGGCCTTTTCATATTCGGAATAACAGGAGAAATTAAAAAGTCAGCAATGAAAAACAGCACTACACATAGCTTGTAAGGAAAGTACACAAATACTCCTTACACAAATAAATGTGTTTCTAAATGCTTTACAAAATGCTACTCTTAACTATCGAGAGGATATGTAATTGTGAGAATATGACAAAACTGTAAGCTGTCAGCATAACATGATTTTTGTTAATCCTAAGTCTCTCTTTAGTTCACTGCAATCAGAACTTGTCCAGTGCCTGAGGCTGAGAACTCACCTACTGCCACTATTAGGTATTCAGGCTCTGATTTTAAAAAACAGATGTGTGTGTCTGTGTGTGTCTGTGTGTGTCTGTGTGTCTGTGTGTACGAGTGTTCACACCCACACCTCCTTTACAGACTTCATGTGGCATCCTCAAACGTCTCTGCTGGCACCTACAGCAGGTCGCACCAGACAAGTGACCCACACCCATCACACTCTCCGTCTGTTTACATTAAATCCTATATTTCTGTTGTGCATCTTGAGGGGGGATGTGTGTGTGTGTGTGATTGAATGACACCTGGACAACATTTTATCTGAATCATTTTAATGTTTTAAGCATTCAGAGTGGGACACCTGCAGTGGCAGCCAAACCACTCTGCAGACAAGCAGAAGTTGGAAGGTATTCCCTCCACATCACTGGCGTCACATCAGTGAAGTTCAGAAGGACAGATCTGAGAGGGCAGAGGTCAGAGGTCAGCAGAGGAAGAAGTACCACTGCTCTTCAAGGGCCGAATTTCTCTCCAAACACAAGGTGATGTCGGATTTATCAACTGTTTCTCCCAGGGAATTTTTTTTTTTTTCAAGAGAGCTGAAACTGCTTAAGGGGAAAGAAGGAGCCCCAGGTACAACATGACCCCTTCCTATAAGCACACCCCAGACTTTAGAGATACTGACTGAAAAAGGTGTCTAGAAGCTGCTCTGCTAATAATTAGGTCAAGTATATCTCATTAACCATCCATCTCATGGTCATTGCTGTCATATTCATCTAAAAAAGGTGATTAGCACAGCAATCAATTTAAAACCCGCTTTGTCTCCTGCCTTTCAGATGCAATGTTTTTTAAGGGCAAATTACGAACTCTTGCTCCTGTGTAATTATTTTCAAGTCATTACTCTGTGATGAGACAAGGCACTAAAAAGCAGCTGAAGGAAACATTTGTCTTTAAGGCTGTTTCTACAGCAATTGGTTGTCTGCTGAAAATGCATCAAAAAACTGCAGAGTCCATCAAGGTGGAGCTAACTAATGAATGATGTTATTCCTCACTGGCAGGGTGGGCTATTTTTTTAATGACTCAAACTTCTGAGTGAGAGAGGAGGCTGAGGCTATGCAGCCTTAGAAAATTTCAGATGGTGCTTAATGCGTAAAGAGAAAAGGATAGTTCGTTGTGGCTCTCGTGTCTTCTCAGGTAGCACAGCAGCGAGGTTAATTTGGCTACAGGAGTTCATTCAAGTAGAGCAGCGAATTGGATGTGCCTGGTCCTTCCTTTTCTTCAGAGGCAGTGGACATGATGTCCCAGGTTCAAGCAAAGACACCTCGACTCTTGCGATACTTTGGTGTCGCCACAGGGTGGTAGTGAAGATCTTACAGAAAACTTAGTTTCTCGGCGGTGCTGAGGCAACGTTCTTTGATTCGTGCAGAGCACAGATGTATCACATCTTTGCAGTGTGGTGACACCCTCAGACACTCTTTGCAGTCGTTTGAACCAACAAGGGTGAATTAAGGCCACTTTCTCTAACATATTAACTCCTGTTACTTTTGGTTTTATCCTTCACTGTTGATGATCAGCATTTAGGGAGTTGATGATAAGCTCGGTTGACTTCCACTGGTCCTTAGACAGAAGCAGTTTCAGTAGTTTCAAGAAGACACAGTTGAGTTATGGCTTTTATCAAATTAATTACCAATAACATATAGTTTAATACCCCAATAGCTTTGACTGTTGCTTGAATAGCTAGATAGGGAGCCTGCTAATTACACATTAAAAACTTTGTAATTCTATTTATTTTCTTTAATTCAACCTTGTTACCTCTTTTCCATAATCACCTAATAGTTGTAATGCCACATTCTCAGTGTTTTTAGTTTTAATTTCTACAGTCTTTGTACCTAAATCCATTGTAAATTACCTGATTCAGAAATTAACTTCATTACCTATTTTAGCAGCGCAATAATGGTGTGAGACATGTCTTCCTTCCCACAAATCAACCAAGCTGTCAGAGGCTAACATTTGTGTGATGTATTTGTACAAAGGAACAGGGAAATCAAAGCCTCATTAATCCATTTTAACAATTTTCTTTCATGTAACAGTGGTAAAAGCCAAAGTACAGAGCACTTCAGCTTAATATTGGAATAAATAAAAAGAGTCCACTTTAAACTTCTGTTTTAATTATTGAACAGCCCTCTAATTTAAATCACTGACCTTTGAGAATTTAGTGACTAAACAAGTGCTTGTCCTCAAGGCTCATATCCGAGTGTGCATTCCTTTACATGAAGATTTTACATTCAGTTTAAAGCTATCCAAGAACACTGCAAGTACCAAGTGAATGAGGTAAGAACAAAGGTCCTATATATGTGACAATGACATTGATGTCAGCTTGTGGAGTGGAGTGCATGCATGGGGATCACACTGTCTCTTCTTTAAGCAAGGAACTCTTCCTTAGACTACTGGGAATGAGGTTTTCTCTAAGTGGACAAGGACTGTCAGACTGCTCTGTGGGATGCACCATATCCTAACAGCATCATACAGAGCACTCCTTCCTTTTGCACTCTTCTGGAGTCCTTTGACTAAGGCAGCAAATGTTTATATACCTCAGAAGTAGTAAATATTTTATCTATTTTCACCTTCCTTTAGTGCCAACCAGCAGCAGCAGACTAAGTGGGATTTTTCTGATGGGCGATCAAACATCTCTGAGTAAAGCCATTAGCAAAGACGTCATAAATAATTTCTAATAATGGTGGCAAAATGGGAAACTCTTTGGAACACAAAATAAAAAGATTAAGGAACATGTCCCAAAATTAAAGTCTTACTCTATAAACTAGGTTAAGGGTGTAATTATTCTTATTGAGGACATACTGGTGTCTCTCTATGTGGTACTTGTGTGGATTGTTTCATGAGAGTGAGAAATGGTGGTGAAGAGATTAAAGAGAAGACATCATTTTTTAGTCAATGCTAGTTAATATTTCAAAAGGAATACTAATCTTACTCATTAATAAAATAAACAATTCCAAAAGCAATTGTGTAAAATTTACTCATTCTAACAATCACTTTTACCTGCTTAAGTACTCAACCTATATAGCCAAAGCTTCTGGGCATTAGACATTTATGGATATTAATTCCAAATAAAACGTATAATTTTGTTGCTATTTGCTTTTTATTCCTCAGTCTGATCTCTTCCCAACAATTGCTCTTACACTCAATTAAACCAGCTGTGTCCAAGATTAAGTCTAAATGTATTTCAATGGGCCTATATTAAAAGACATTTTATAGGAGGGACTCTCTAGTGAAAAGATAAATATAAGATGGGCTTTTAGTAGCAAAGTTACATGAATTGGGAGAGCCCAGCTAAAGACTTATTTTTGCCAAAAAACTCTCTTACTTGATTCCTTTCACCTTTGCCCTCATTTCACTCTGCTCCTGCTCTGACCCTTCCTCTGAGGTCATTCAACTTATTAACCCAGTAAGGGACTAACTCTAGTGAAAAATAATATTAAAAAAAAAAAAAAAAAGTGATTGCTTTGTGGTGAATGAGGGGGTTGAATTGCCTTAGCTCACCTCCCATGGCACCATCTCCTGGGAGATGAGAGGTACAGCCTTGCAGTAGGTGCAGGGAGAAATACAGATGGAGAATTGTGTAAAGCTGATGTTTTAAATGTATAATGATGCTGTGATGGATATCTCCATTAAACAATTACTTAAAATAGCACTCAGTAGTCTCTAGGACTGTAATTAATGCTATATAGAGATTTATAAATAAAACAGAAGAATAGACATGGTGAAAACCCATTTCCTTATTTTCCTCCCTCCACTACCCTGCACTCCCTTCTAAGGTAGACATAGGCAGATGTACCTTTTCTTTCTTAAACATTTCAGCCAAAGTCACATAACCTATCTAAAGAATGAAAAGCTGGATTGTACTGCTGGCTATTGTAGTCAGCACAGCAGAAACACAAACACAGGATGTCTGCACCCAAGGGTATCCTGGCATCCCTGGCAGTCCTGGGCACAATGGCATCCCTGGTCGTGATGGACGTGACGGGTCAAAAGGAGACAAGGGAGATACAGGTACTATGTTCAGAATGAATGATTTAATGTATCAAATGCAAGGCCATTCACTCCCAAATTTGTCTGTAGTTACTCTGCATGAATGGGATTATTCTGCCTAGCCTTCAGAAAACATTTCAGACATTGGTCATTTACCCATTTGAAGAAGGAAATATAAAGAAAGGCTTAATAATGAAAGCAAGACAGCTAATATTGTGGAGATGCCAGGTTCTTGGGATAAAACAAAAGAAAAAAAGGCTTTGCCTTCTATTGTGGGAATATTTTCAAGTCTATTTGAAAATTTTAAAGCCTACAAACCTACTTCTTCTCCTCTAAGATAGAAATTATATTTCTGCAAGGAGCTTCAAGCCTAGTAAACAAAAAACAACAACTGATACCTTGTTTGGTGTAGTAGGAAGTATGCAGTGTTAAGAAATTTCTCTCATCTAAATTACACACTTGTAGGACTTGATTCTGGGTGTCCCTACTTGCTGTAACCCAAGAGTCACTAGTAAGTTCAGAAATGGAGACTATTGAAAAACAATGTAGGATTCATGTCTGCTCCAGCAGGCTATAATAGAGATTTGTGTGAGATATCAAAGCCAGAGATAATCTCAGCATCCTAAAGCTAATCACCCCCATAATAGCTTAAGCCTTAGGCTAATGATGGCCCTTGTGTCCATGCTGGAATATCAAGGCCAGGGTTGCACAAAGTCATAAATCTGCACGCATGTGGACATGCCACAATTCATCACCTTTTAAATATAGAAAGAAGCAAAGATTTCCATTAGCATCTTAATAAGCACATACACTTAAATGCCCTCTTTTTCTGCATGCAGGGTTCCAGAAAGGTCTGAAAAACAGAAAATCTTAAGCTTACTTATTTTCATTTAACTTTTAAAGGGCCTTCCTTCACTCCAGTGAGTTATCACAGGATACTATTGGATTCTGATAAACTCCCCAACTGTTTTTCCTAAATTAGTCTATTATGATGACTGTACTGACTATTCTTTGTTTGAACAAAGTGGGGTGACTGTACCATTTTTTTATATCTATGTACGTACATACATCTTTGTGGTTTAGTGCATGAAAATTAATTTTGTTCTTTACCAAGCCAATGAGATTTCAGTAGTTGCTGGGATGCGCCCATTGTGCAGAAAACTGCTAAAGAACTGTTCTCTGGTCCATATGGCTGGAGAGCTACTTGAAATATGGTTACAACCAAACTGTCAATTCTATTTTTCTTCTATTTCTGCACTCGGAATGCAAATCCAGTTATTTGATCACAGACCTCTTGGTCTGTACTAGACTTTTCGCTGTTGTGCTTTAGAGACAGGCGAAGAACGACACATACAACTCCATTTTCAGAACAAGAAGAAGGCAGGGATTCCTTTATTAGAGAGTGTATGCTTTTTATATAGACAACAGCGCAGAGACCAGCACAAAGACGCTAACACCATTGGTTAATTGAAAACCACCCCTTTAACTGAAGAACAACACCAGTGCAAAAACATGGCTTCAAAACAGTCTATGACAAACAACAGGTCTAAGTTATTTACCAAGGGATTTGATTATCCAAAGTTGTTTTTCATTCCTCACGGCCTTGACACTGCTGCATGAGAAACTTTTACTTTCCCACACAACCCCACTGAAAATCTTCTCCGAACAAGCAGCCAGAATCCATATAGACTTGGTTTGTACATCTGTACTACAAAAATAACCTATACAATTGCTCTCTTTAGAGCAGTGGAAAGTCCATGTCATTCTAGGTACAGAGATCAAGAGTATGAATGCCTTCCCCAGCTCTACAGGCAATATTATTCCATTGTAATGATCCATTACTATTAGTCAAACTCCTGCACATGTCTCTTCTTGAGGCAAGAATTTACTGTTCATAGAATAACAGAATCATTACAGCTAGAAAAGACCTCTAAGATGATCAAGTCCAACCATTAACCCAGCACTGCCAGGCCCACCACTAAACCATGTCCTCGTTTCACTGCTAGGCTTCCTGCCCCTGCAATGCTTCTAGCTGAATGTGGCTTCCTTGCTCCATTTCCACTGATGGAGGCAACAAGAGAAGAAGTTTTCACATTGGTGGTCCTCACCAGGATATAGAGACTCTAAATATCTCAATAGCTCACCTCTTTATATCAAGGATTTCTTCTGCACCCAAAAAGCACCATCCTCAAGCAGTTTCTGCACTTTTTGTCAATCTCTCCATAAGATAAAATACCAGCAGTGGTGGCCAATAAAAGTCAGGAATAATAGAATGTTTTACATTATTTTTTGTCCAGTCTTGAAGAGGAAGGATTAAAGAAGGCCCCTACCAAAATTTTCTGATAATTTGTTTAATGAAAATCTTTTTTATTTCTGTACTAGGTGAACCAGGAGTTCCTGGCAGCCCAGGAAAAGATGGTGTCAATGGAGAGAAAGGTGAACAAGGTCAGAGAAGAAGTGTTTCAATTTAATATTTGTTTATGAACTGCTGCCCTTTTATTTGTGAACTCATCATACAATCTCATTTATTTTCATTTCATTGCTTTTGTTAAATTCTCTCATTTGTAAATTGAGAACAGCAAACTGTACAAACAGCATTATTCCTAACATGAGAAGCCAAAGGCCCTTGTGCAGAATTGACCAGGTTCTTTTCCTGAACGACTGAGCATATGTTCTTTATGGTGTCTTTTGTCTATCAACTGCTAAAGTGCCTTTCACATCATGAGATCTTCACCTTCAAAACCTTGTGCAGCAACCAGAGAAGTTTTGAAGGCTTTGATCTTCAGACCAAGAGTGGATGAAGGATAAATAGAGCATGGGGTGGCAAGTAACCAGGACAAAAAGCCTTTAGTTGTGCTGCAGTAGCAATCCAGGTAACCCAAGAAAAGCTCCATCATGTAGAAATTATAGAAACACATGGCAAGCAAGTTAAGGGTGTTGTCAAAAAACCCCCCTTCCTCTGATTAAATTGTGAACCATCTCAATCATTTTGTACACTAAAGGCTGTAAACAAGTGTCTGGACAGATGCTGCTTTTGTATGAAGTGATGTGAGCTGTCAGTGTTATCATCACGCCATAGATAACCTTCCTTTCTTTGAACTTATTCTTGCTGCTGTCAGCCAGAGCACCTGTTTTCTAACAAAAAACCAGGCTCTTCAGATATTATGCTTATCCTGCACTTAAATGTATGAGAAATTGTGTGTACAGTGAGCAGTGTACAGTGGAGACACACACTTGCACAAATATTTCCTCATGCTGAAACTCAATTTGTGCCTTCCAACGGAAGATCACAAGAAAGTTGTGGGTTGTTTTGTTTTGTTTTGTTTTTTTCTTTATAGGAACCAATGGAACTGTTGAAGAGAAGGGGAACAAAGGAGATAAAGGAGAAAGAGGACCACCAGGGAAACTGGGACCAAAAGGATTTATAGGATCAGTGGGTTACAAAGGTCAGAAGGGAGAGCTGGGACTGCCAGGACAAAAGGGGTTAAAAGGAGACATTGGACCCATAGGTCCAAAAGGGACAAAGGGTGAAATTGGCCATCCTGGAAGAGTTGGTTTCCCAGGGCCAATTGGCCCGATTGGTAATCCAGGTCCTAAAGGTAATACTGGAGGTATAGGGCCACAGGGTAATCCAGGAGTTCAGGGGGAAAGAGGTTTGAAAGGAGACAGAGGGGACAAGGGGAACGTAGGTGCTCCAGGAGTCCTGCCAAGGAGTGCTTTCAGTGTTGGCCTTACAGCCAACACCAAGTTTCCCCCTCCAAATCGCCCGATCAAATTTGACAAGGTGCTGTATAACAGCCTGAATGATTTCAACTCAGCTACTGGCAAATTCACCTGCAAACACCCCGGTGTTTACTATTTCACCTACCACATCACTGTCTACTCAAGGAACGTGCGAGTAGCTCTTGTAAAGAACGGCATCAAGATGCTGCACACGATGGACAGGTACCAGAGCGGAGAGGACCAGGCCTCGGGAGCTGCCATCCTCGAGCTGCAGGGAGGAGATGAGGTGTGGCTGCAGGCCCACCAAGGAGAGGCTTTCAATGGGCTGTTTGCAGACAGTGATGACGATACCACCTTCTCTGGGTTCCTCTTGTTCAGCACCGCTGACCCACTGGAGCCACTGCTGAGGCCCACCCCATAACTCTGTGTTACCCCTGAATGCTGCATGTCTGCGCCCTTCAGCCCTCCCTAAGAAAGTTGTTATCTGCTGGACAATTCCTACTGGATTCAACAGAAAACAGACAGCTCTCAGGAACAGCTTCTGCACAAGCGAGGACAACTCCTCAGACCCTGCAGTGCTGGGCTTCACACATTAGTGGTCTGGTGACTTACTGTAGGTGGGTACCCCTTCTGAAGAACAAATGTTTTTGAACAAAGTGGGGTGAAATAAAAGTTCCAGAATTATGTCACGTGGGTGTTGCCTTTCTCTGGTCTTAAAATTAAAACATGGTTTATGGGGAAATGGTGTTTTTATTTTGGTATTTATTTAAGGATCTTTGAGGGTAGCACTTTGTCCAGGTGGAATGCTCTGAAATGCATACACCACCCCTCACACACTGAAATGCATACAATTATAGGCCTTGCAAATTAGTATATTTATCAAAGATTCTTCAATGAGAGGTTTGAGTGAACTCCTCATTCTGAGGAGTCTTCCTCTTGGATGGGCCTATTTTAGTTTATAAAATGTGTTCTGGAGAGGAACTTGGTGTCTGGGGGTTTTCAGGATGTTTGGTTTTTTGGTTTAACGATTCAGTGGGTTTAAGCTAAGTCATCAGGATTGGAAAATTGCAAGTATGTAGGCTAAAAGTAGTAAGAATACATAAAATTATATAAAAGGGTATATAAGAGGGGTATAAAAGAAAAGGCAAAAAATCATCCTGGAGTCATGGATCCCTGACATCTTGTATAAATAAGAAGCAACAGTTACTTCCAGTAACTGTTTATATCTTCCAGTTTATGTCTTCCAAGATGGCAAGTGTAGATGGACTTAAAACTTGGTTAGTTTGTATCCAACCACTTTAAAATATTTTTTAAACTTGAAATTAGCGTAGTGTGATACTGCTACAGGGACTGCTTGCTGTGTGGCGCAAGCAAGTTTCATTGTAGTTGGGTGGATTTTACAGCTTTTAAATGTAGTTTTTTGCTCTCTGTGTAGTCACAGGTCTGAAATGGACCAAAATGGACTGACAGGAGAAGTGCCACATGGATTCTCTGATGCGGGCAGATATTATAGGCCAGTGCAAAAATACAGCATAAAGCTGCTGTACTTTAGAATTAGCTGGTGCAAAATAAATTCTCCCAGATGAAAGATAGTATTTAATCAACACTGAAGCAGCCATGGCAGCGAACGGATCAAGAGACATTTCCTGTGTCATAAAACATTAATTCTGTCGTTTTTTCCCCCATAATTTTTGTTCCCCCTCCCCCCCTTTTTTCCTAAAACTCAAAAATATTTAAAAATAATGTTGGGAAGTCTCATCCACTTCTCTTAGAAGAAGAGAATAAAGTAGAGATGCCGATGGACATGGGTCAGCATCATGAAGTTCAGTGCAAATGCAGTGTAGGGAGCCAAGGCCTGGCTCCCATCCGCAGGGAGCCAGGGGGACAGGGGAACCTGGGCATGTTCCCACATGAACCCCGAGCGTGGATCACACCGAGCCGAACGAAAAGGGCGCCCTGGGTTTATTCAGGAGGAACAGCTGCGCGTCTCAAATGACAGCGAGGGAGATACAAGGGCACTGAGGCAGAGGAAAGGGCTACGTGAATTGTTCACCAAGACGAAGTTTTTTCCCGTAAGCCACAGGCTGCAAGTTTGTGTCACAGAAACACCTAGACAAAAGACTGTTTTTAAATGGCCTTAGGTTTAACTGGAGAGCGTGTAGGACAGTTAACAGCCGGCAGAGGCCCCGGTGCGGGTTTGGGCGCTGGTGAGCCCGGCAGCGAGACAGGCCGGGCGAGCGCTGAGAGCCTGGGACACAGGCGCCTGGCGGGCACAGGGGCGGTGGGAGCCAGGAGCTCCGCCTCGTCCCTCCGCCTCGTCCCGCCTCATCCCTTTGCCTCGTCCCGCCTCCTGCTGCCGCTCCTCCCCTCGGCGCGGACGCGCGGAGGTCGCGGCCGAGCGGGGCGTGCGGAGGCCGCGGCCGGGCCCGCTCCTCTGCGCCGCGCTCCGCTCCGCTCCGCCATGCTGGGCGGCTGCCGGCGGGCNCGGGCCTGCTGCGGCTGGAGGCGGCCCTGGCTGCTGGCAGCCTCGTGCTTTGCTCTGCTTGTCTGAACCTTTTTAAGGGAATTTTTTTTTTTTCGGTCTTAATTTTTCTCTTGTAATTTTTTTTTAAATAAGAGTTGATATTGGTTCTAGTAAACCCAGACGTTGTGACTTCTGGACAGAAGCGTTTGACAAGTGATGGCCTTGTGCGTGGGAACGCTCTGAGCCTCAATGGTGCCCATATGTCCATAAAGTGAGATTAGCCCTTCCATCTCGCCCTCCCCTGCCAGCCCTCCCCTGGCCGTGCCGTCGTTCCTGTGTCAGTGCCGTGCCACTGCACCCCGGCAGTGCTTCAGGAGCACATCCTTCGGGCATTATTCTTGACGTTTTGCCTATGGCAAAACCAGGATTTGCTTGCTGATTTGATGACAGTTGGGTTTTCTGATGCGTGGCTTTTTAGGGTGAGCCAGGGACGTTTGTGTATGTGTGTCCAGGGAATCAGCAGGCTCCCTGAGAGGGCAAGATGGCACAGTGCATACGGAATAGGTCCAGCTGTAGAATCCAAGTATTTGCCTGCTGACTCAGCTGTTCCTGCCATGGTGCCCAGCTCCTGGTGGAGCTGTTGAACTTTGGGATTCAGAGAGGACAAATCTGACTTCTGTTTATAATCTGGCACTTGCTTGGGAAACCTTTCTTCTGGTTCTCGTGCCTCTGCAAGCACACTGTGTAAGTCTTGCTTCAGGAAATAATCCGGTTAAATATTGTGCATTTGGCTGGTCTAGGGAATATATTCCCCATGATTCACTTGGCCCACAGTTCTTTTGAAATAGAAGTGCATATTTCAGATGCACAGAGAGGCTGTGTCAGGTAGGATGTAAATGGTGAGGCCAAGCAAAGGTAAAATGTTTCAGCCATGCAGCCAATGCTATTAAAGAACAGAGAGAACTGCACCAGGCTTCATTTTTTTTGGTAATTTAAACATTTTTATGTTAAACTTGGTATCATATGTAAGAGGAGTTCCATGGCTAATTTATCTCTAAGAGGAGATACCTCCTGGTCACAAAGCACTACATATGCAGGAAGAGCTTGCTTGGGAGGGTGGGTGATGATGTAGGGCAGCAGGAAGACCTGGAGCTCTCAGGGATATTGCAGGACACCACATCGTCTAGCTGAGGGGAGTAAAGGAGCAGTCTTGAGTCTTTTACACAGCAAGCATTATTCAAGGGTGCTGTGATACAGGTATATGTATGTTTGTTTGCACATGTGTATAGATAAAAAAATACCTTTTTCAATGTTCACTTCAGTCCAGTGCCTGTTCCCAAATAATAAATTAAAACATGGGAAATGTGAGGAAAAGTTTTCTTTCTTCAGCAAAAAAAGAAGGTGCTTTTAGTGACAGTGATAGAAAGAAAACAGGAAAAAGCAACTCAGAATGTCCCAGATATGTACTTGAAGGCTTGCTTTTCCTTCAGAATATATACTTGTACAGACAAGCTGTTAATTTGTAGCTTTTGATTTTATTTGGATAAATACTCGCCAGCTATAGGCAAACCTGCAGCTGACTGCTATAATGCAAAGAGTTTGCAGAAAGTGCATTATAAACTGACTGGGCTGCAGATTTGAAAATCCAGATAGTGATTTTTAGATACTGAGGTTGAATTTGGGAAGGGATAGATGTGTGAAATCATGTACCTTTCACAGTTTGATGCTGTGGTTACAAGGTAAGGAGATGCTCATGTTGTAGTTGCGCAGTTGCAAAGGGACTGTATTGCTTGAAGTGATGCTGTTTTAACTTCAGTGAAATTAAGGAATTATGAGGACAAGGTTTTTCACCCAGAGGATAGTTGGTCACTGCAACAGGCTCCCCAGGGAAGTGATCAACATGACAATATGCAGATGTGATACAGTAGTTCTACAATTTTTATAAGGTTAGTTGATTAGTATATCTCAAATATTGTCCAATTAGAAGAGCATTTGGTTTAGGTAATTTCCCTCCTGTTGGGTTCATCCTGTTGGAGCCCCCCATCCTATCTTCTAACTCTGCATTTTATTGTGTCTGGGATACATGGTGCAAAATAAAGTGTCCTTGCTAAACTAACAGGAAAGACTAAACAGAATTTCGAGAATGCATCAGTAAGAGTTTCTTAACTGTGAGAAAGAAAGCTGGAAAAGTACTAGAAGTTATAACTATGTATTAACTGTCTACAAAGTTGCAAATACATGAAGAATACATAAAAACCAAAAATCTTTAGGCATCGCTTCCAACTCAGGGGATTCTATGATTCTTTGAAATATTTTTCCTGTTGTAGGTCTGCACCGTGGAACTTCTCTATCTGCTAGCATTAGTAATTTTGTTTGTTCAGTGGTAGAACCTCTCTACCTCTCTTCCACAAATGCAGACTTTAAGTGCCATCTGCATCTACCCTGCACAAATAAGTGTGTTTACCCTGCCCTGTGGGACAGGGCTGGGCTTGGTAGGAACTACAGGAATAAAACTGTTCATTCCACAGACATTTTCAGTTGTTGTTGATTATTCCTTTGAGGTCTGCTTCCAGTTTTTGGGGCTCATTTAGGGAGCCTGAGACAACTGTTCTGTTGCCTGCAATCCTTTGATACCTAGTGCTGCTGCCCAGTGAAGTGTTACAGTATGCTAGCTAGGGTCATTTTGGTAAAATTCTGTAGTGATAATGCAGTCTTGAAACAAAGGTGCAGAAATCAAGGAGAGTAATAGTGTTGTGTTTTCATTGTATTCTGCTCTTCAGGGTCTGTTTGGTGTTCCAGAACTGAGCTGTCCAGAAGGATTTCAAGAAGCACAGGACAAAGCATTGCAAGAATCGGAGCAGCTCGTCCAGAAGGCATGTTCAACACCCCCTGGGCCAGAGACTGTAATGATCTTTGATCAGCTTTCAGATAGCCTGTGCAGAGTAGCAGACTTGGTACGTTATTTTTTTAAAATATTTGTATAGATTCTTTTAAACTGACTGAGTTTACACCACGTCATTCCATTTTATGATTTTTTGCACAGCAGTAAATAGCAGATCAGCTCTCTGAAGTTTTATGTTGTCAGAAAATTAAATTGATTGAAAGTGAATTACAAAGGCTTTTACCAAATGGTAGCTGAGTACAAATCCTGTCAAACTGTCCAGTTATTTTTAAGACATATGGAAAAAGAGAGTAGAAGCCACAACAAGAAAAACAACAGTGAAATCATACTCATATTTCTGCTGTAATATTAATACATAAGCTCTTCAGCGTCATTTATATTGTGGAAAAGAGGATTTTGATTTCAGGGTTAAAGTTGGAGTGGCAATGCACATGTTATAATTTATGATCATTTATAGGTGAAGGTCCATAAAGAATATTCATATTAAAAGCAGCAGATGAAACTCAACAGTATCACTTTTTTATTAACACAAGGAAAAGGCAGCTATTTCCTAGATTGTAGTTTTTGTGGTCCACAGGTTTAGAGTACTTGGTCTGATATTCTGTATCACAAAATATTAAATTAATAGAGCATTTCATATTGCTCTCTGGAAGCTGTTTACCCAAAGTGTATCTTCTATCAAAGCATCATTCTTTGGTTGGAGGAAGCAGAACCAACCTTCACACTGAAATCAGTTCTTATTAAATATGTCACTGAGTTTTTTGATTTGGGTTTTCACATTTGAATGTCTGTGTGTGTTGTCAATTCTCCAGTCATGTTTCTTATTCTTTCCTAGATTTAAGACATCTTTTGTGCCAAGCACTTTTTCCTTCTGAAAGTATTTACAAGCTCTGTCAAGTCAATAGTTCTTATGTTTTGTGTAGACTATACCTGATTCTGCTTAATCAGTCTATACCTAGGTAAAACACTAATGTCAGAATTCAATGACCATAGTTTTGTATCAGTTTGCTGAGTTAAAATTACCTCCTTTGTACTATATTCAGGTTTTTTATGTTCAAAGATGCACAGCTTGCAGAACTGTCTGGAAGTAATTTGGTGATCGTTATCTGTTGTTAGGAATTTTGTTCTCTGTCATTTAACACCTTTTCTGTCAGTATTTTGCAGGATTTTAAAAAGGAATTCTAGAAAGTAAAAATCTCAAGTGTGTAACATTTCTAAGGGTGCCTTTTCAATCAAACTGCAATCATATTTTATGTTGTCAGCTTGTTGCGTGTACTTTCTATAAAATCATGCTGAACGTTTTCAGTGTGTTCCTAGACTTTAATATATTCCTAATCTTTTAAGTCTTTATCACTTCAATGCCAGAACTTCCCTGAACTCATGTCTGCAGTCATGGAAGCTCCTAGCTCCCCATCCCCCTTTTAACATCCTTCTAGCCTTATGAACCCCCTGAAGTATTTGGAGACTTACAAAAAATCTGTATTTCTTCCTGTTAGGAAATATGCACATTTGGTGGTGTGCTTTCTTCTTATCTAGGAATTTTAATGTTAAAAATATTTTAAAATAACATATATATATATTGGAGTCGCTGTCTTGTAAGGACTCTAAGATACACACTACTTAATGTTTTAAGGAGTGTATGAATTAATCATATTTATTGGAAAGAGAAGCAGTTTAATAATTGTCAGCAAAGTTTTCCAATCAGCTTTATGTTTTAGACAAAAAAAAAGGCAAAATGATTGCATAGAACTGCAAAATGATTGCATAGAACTGTAGAAATAAATGTTAATATAAATGGAACTGCTTGAGTGCAACTTGTTTATAAGCCAGGACTTTTTTTTGTCTTTTTGCCTCACTGTTTTCTTCTTCTACTGTGTCAGGCTGATTTTGTAAAAGTTGCCCACCCTGACTTTGCATTCAGAGAGGCTGCTGAAGAAGCTTGCAGGAACATTGGTACCGTGGTAGAGAAGTATGTTTTCTTCTTTTTTTTACTTTTCTTTTTGCTATTTCCATGTGCATCTTTAAAAATTACTGTATGGTTATCTATGAAAACAGTAATCAACAAACAATATTTTCACATGAGAACCAAGTGTTAGTCTTCTGTTATAGATATTTAAGGGTTTAGTTTTGTTACAGTATCTCATGAAAGGTTTTTCTATTTTAGTTTCAGTTTATGACTCCATGTCCCTGAGGCCCATCAAAGGTTCAAAGTGACATTTTTCTAGGACTTGTGAAAATTCATTGGTGATTGTGAAGTTTATGTACAAAATGCTTGAAAGTGGATTTCTCAAGACATGGATTAAGGACACCATGTATAACAATATGGCTTTAATATCTGAATACCACTTCAGATATAAAATTTGTAGAAAGAAGAAGTTATTCACAGCTTATCTTGAGAGGCTTATAAATTATTGCGTGCATGTGTTTCGTTGCCCACTGTATCCCATGTGGGACTGCTGCATTAGGATGTTATCATGCCAGCAAATCTTATGGACACAGTATTATCTGCATGGGAACAGTGCTCCATGTGTGGAAATGTTCTGGGGCTAGTAAGCTCTCAGTCTATTCCAGTGGCAGTCAGCAGCACGTTTATCTGATGGCAAACTTGAGCCATGAGGTTTTCCTTTAATGGAGTACTTTTGATGCCTTAGGATTTTGGTTTTTATATTTTTCAGATCCTGTACTGCTTTAGTGTGTAACTCTAAAACTCCACATAGCCTGTTAGCTACTGTCCTCCCATTCTGGTTAGACATAACAAATCCTCTCTAGGCCTGAGACTCAAGGACACCTTGTTGTCCCAGGCCCTGAAATGTGTAAAGAAAGCCTGTGAAAGAGGGGGGAACAAACTTGGGGTAATGATATCATTACCTGAAATTGTAATTGGAGAATTAACACTGATATACAAATGGACCAAACTTATAAAAGTGTGAAAAACCCATGACCTGTTATCTGTTTTGGGTGTAGCCCTAAGGCTCTGTCTGCACATAGTGTACCTTATTGAAGGCCTTTCAATAAATATCCACTTTTATTATCTTAATTTTGTCTAGCCTCTGTTTTTAGGTAGCCCCACCAAGGCATCACTTTCAAAGTAAGGATTAGAAAATGTTCTCCCACCTTTATGCTCTCACCACGATTATCTTTGTTCGTAAAAATAAGCAGTCAGTATTAGATTTGCTCATATTGCCACAAAATACCATCCAAACATTGTTTTTCTGTCAGATGCACCAGACCTGTTTCCATGCTGGTTTGTCCACACATGCTTTGTATGGAAATTTGCAACTTTTTACATGTGATTGTGAAACAGAAAACATTTTGAAAATACAGTCTTTGGCTTTTAATGCTGTTTCACTGAATACTGCCTTTGAATGAGTAATACCAAGAAACTGAAATATTAGTCTGTTGCTAATGCATGATTCTTTTACTCTGTATCTTTTCAGATTAAATACAGATGTTGAACTGTGTCAGAGTTTGAGACGTCTGCTAGCTGATGAAACTGTAATGAGTTCCTTAGATCCAGAAACCAGGTACTTATTAATGCTTATAGATCTTTATAGATTATAAATAGAACCTTATAGATTAAATTCTTAGATAGTATATTTTGTTCCTTATTGTACGTATATTTTGTGTTTTGTTAAATTAATAAATGCAACTTTTGAAAACTAACCATATCTCCATTATTGACTTGTTAGTCACTACTAAATTACCTGCATAGGAGTTAGTAAGTTTGTAGTTGTTTAATCTTTGAGAATGTCTCTGTGACTGTAGAGCACAAGATGTATTTATGCTGAATAACTGAGGTCTACAAAAACAAAAAAAATGAAAACTTTAGATTTTCTTCAATGACATTCTTTTGATTAAAATTATATACTCTTCCATAGTGTACGTATCAATGATTTTAGGAATAAAATTAGGGAACAGACTATATGACTTGATTTCACTTTATAGAAGCTTATTTATATTCTTCAAAATCGGATTAGCAGTGTATTTATTGAAAGCTTACTTTATGATTGCTATAGTAGGTTTTATTAGCTGTTTTTGCAGTTATAGTTTTGAATTATTTATTCACTGACATGGTTAGACAAGCTTAATGTGTAAGTTACTTCTTTCTTCCTTTTTTTGCCATGATTAAGGATGTTAGATTTGAAAAGATTTTTCTGATATTAGAATAAATAAAGTGTGAAAGGAAATTAAGATGGTAACTTGCACAAATTGGTTGAACATCTAGAATAAGGTACTGGAATTATTTTGAAGGCTATTTTCAAAGCAGATGATTAAACTAAGAACAAAGGAAAAATTGTTTTTCACTAACTAAATTGTTAAGGACCTAAAACATAGGAAAGTTTTGTCTATAAAAACATTCATATGACTGTGGTGTTATTCTCTGTGAAAGACATGAAACATAAGTAACTACTAAAGGCAAAATCTGTTAGGAAATGATGGTTACTATCAAATGAGGCTGTTTTAACAGGGATTTACTGTATTTTTAGGCGAGTGGCAGAACTTTTTATGTTTGATTTTGAGATCAGTGGCATTCATTTGGATGAAGAAAAGGTAATTTCTGGCTACAATATATGAACAGAAGTTTGTCTGTCTACCAAAGATCAGATAATGAAACATGTGGGACATGAAATCACATGATTCTGGGTCAGTTTGTCCTCTGTGGAATTCTGTTGTCTTAGAAGTGATTAATTTTGTGTATTTTAAATCACTTCTGAAGGTAGTTTTTAGACAGTTGGTTGTCTGGTCCTCATCATTTCTTTCTTTCTGAGGAGTTATAAGCAAGTCCTGGGATCATCTTTTCTTTTGTTTGGTGTCTACATCAGGTATTTAAAATAGCTGCTCAGCTGTCAGAACAACATAGTCAGAGAGAGGGAAGAGCAGCATCCCATGGACCTTGATGGCAGGTTAATCAAGTCAAATGTTTTAGAAAGGATTAGATTTGTGTCCAGGCACTCCTGTGGTGCTCAGGTAACCAGAAGTTGTAAATCTTGTTCAAAATTGAATATCTGGGCATGGTCTGATTACCTATCTTGGAGTTTTTACATACTTTTGCAGTAGTTAGTGATGGATTTTTCAAAACCAGCAGCTTACACTATGATCCATGATATGGATGCTCTGTCTGTTCATAGTTCATGTCACTGTATAAAGTTAATTCCTTGTTTATTTGAGTCATCCCCTCCAAAAAAATATGTATAAAGGCTCTTTTACCAGATTTATGTGATAGAGTTATTCGGAAGATCATGGTTGTGATGGTGTTTTGTGACCTAGAAAATGGTTCTAGAATATATTTTTATGATAATTTTGTCTAAAGAACAACCCTGAAACTTCAGCTCTGGGCTTTATATCTGATTTGACTGTTGGTTCTTTGGTGCTTCATCTACTTTCAGTTACAATTTCACTTATTTTTGCATGTTTTCGTCTTCCTCCCCTGCCTGTTCCACTTTTCTTCCTTGCTGCTCAGTGATTCTTTTCAATTCTCATTTAAGGCTTTAGAAATTCTTCCCTGTTGTAAGTTGAAATTTACTTCTGCTAGAAAGAATTTCTGCTTTTTAAAATAAAACTCCAAGATGTATTTTCAAGAGTAAGGGTGGAATGGGAGGACAGAGATCAGGTTATGTCATTCTTTGGACTTTACAAGTTATCTTGTACCTGTACCCTCAGCCTTTGTTTTTTTGAGCTGTGAACCCACAGACAATAGAGACCATGCTGTACTAATGTGAGCACGTTCACTGAAGGAAATCTTGCATGGCTAAATGCGTGAAATACTGTAATGAAGGTGATAAAACTCTAAATCACAAACTTCTAAGAGAAGGATTTAAATACCATAAATACTTAAAATCTCTAGAAAACAGTGCAATACAAACAGGAAAAAGAGAATTTTAATTCTGTATCTATTTTAGGATATTTCTCTCAAAGATGCTTCTTTTTTTTATTCGGTGTTTTTCATAGCAATCAGTTACAAGCTAACAAAGCTTATGTAAATTCTACTTCAACTCCACTGTACATTTTCTTATTGCATAAATGTAGGTATTTTCTTTGAAATTTCAGTGCTTTATGAAATTACATATCTATATGAGCATCTTATCTTGTTGACTTCAGCCCTGCATTATGACTTTGTTGATGCTGTAGGTCTAATCTTAAGTGTTGTACTTTCTGCTTCATTTTTGAAAGGTCCTCTAAGGTTTAAAAACTTTGAGTTCTGCTTATACTGTGCCTGAAGTTATTATATCGTGCTTTATTTCTCTTACAGCGTAAAAAGGCAGTCGACCTCAACGTCAAAATATTGGATTTATGTAACGAATTTCTGATAGGAACTCACATTCCCAACAAGATCGACAAACATGTTTTGCCAGAGCATATTCGGTATAATTTTACAGCTGAAGGCAATTACTTACAAGTTGCTGGTCTACATGCTGATTGTCCTGATGATCTGGTTTGTATTCCCTGACTTTACTTTGGCATCCTCTGTACCAGAAGTGTGTATCAGTTATTTTACTTGTTAGTGAGGCCAATGCATGTGGTTCGTGATTATGCTGTTATTTGTAGTGAGGGAAAACTTATGTAGAATGTAATAATCAATTGCATACTTGACTGTAGCCACTATGAAATAATGGCTGTGCAGCAGAACCTGCATGTCTGGAGGAAGAAGAGGGGCAGAATATGGACTCTTGATTTTAGGCAAGCACACTTCAGTTTATTCAGTAAACTGGGAGGTGGGATCCCATGAAATGCAGTTCTGAAGGCTAAGGGAGCTTAAGAAAGCAGGTAGTTCTCTAAAGACAGCATCCTCTAGGCATGTGAGTATTAAGATACTCAGTATGAGTACATCCTGATCCTTAGAAAGCCAAACAGATGTATTAGGAACCAGGCTTGACAAACAGGGAACTCTTAACAAAGCATCACCTCCAAAAGATAGCATACATGGAGTGGAAGCAGGTACAAGATCCAGGGCAGGAATGTGGAAATATTGCCTATATGTGTAGGGATGATGTTGGGAAGATTGATGCTCAGCTGCAGTTGTGGCATGAAAGGAACACTAAAAGCAACAGCAAGAGCAATTACTGCTATGTTGGTACTAACAGCCTTAGCAAGGAAAACATAGACTCAGTTCTAACTGAGTAAGGGGGGTGACTTAGTGGCAGCAGACACAGATAAGGCTGAGATGGTCACCACTTGCTTTTGCCTCAGTGTTCATCAGAGACTTTAGTCTGAGGTAGGAGATTACAGTCTGGGTTGGTGGATGACCAGATAGGTAAATTAAGTAAAAAACCTAATTTCATTATCAGACTCAGAGAGTAGTAGTTGAAATGTACCCCACAGGAAGACTGGTTTGGAAGGAACTGTGGCAGGGGTCTGTCCTGGGTCTCCTGATTAAAGTCTTTGTGACATAGAGGAAGTGACAGAGGGCTTGCCTACCGGATTTGCAGGCAATAGCAAATAGGGAGGAACAGTCAATATATTTGAAGGTCAAGGCTGACATTCAGAGTGGCCTAAAAGCTGAGGTAATGGTTNAGTGATATAGAGGAAGTGACAGAGGGCTTCCCTACCAGATTTGCAGGCAATAGCAAATAGGGAGGAACAGTCAATATATTTGAAGGTCAAGGCTGACATTTCAGCGTGGCCTAAAAGCTGAGGTAATGGTTCAGTGGCAACCTTACCTAATTCAAAAAGGACAAGTGCAAAATCCTACACTTGGAGAATTCTTGGTTGTAGGACAGGCTAGGACTGTGTGGCTGATCTGTGGCAAGGCCCACAGTGTGGGTGAGCAGCAAGCTGAGCAGAGCCAGCAGTAGCCCTGGCAGCAGAGGGGCCAACAGCGTCTTGGACTGCATGAACAGAGGCAGAGATTGAGGGAAGAGATTATAGCCCCACTCTTTAGGAGTGTCCTAAACCGAGGCCAACAAGATGGGCAGTAGCTGGAGTGCTTGAGGTATGAGAAAGGGCAGAGGGATTTGGGCCTATTCACCCTCTAGCAGGGGTGGTTTGGGGGGACCCTGGCAGCACCCCGCTAGTACCTACAAGGGTGTCATGGAGAAAATGGAGCCAGGCTCTTCAGAGAGGGGCATGACAGAATACGTGTCAAAAGGTACAAGTTGAGATGAGAAATACCAGTTGGAGGAATTTTTCCTGCTGATGATACCCAGGCAGTGAAACAGTGAGGTCATACTGTCTCTCCCATATGTGCAGGGTTTCAGGACCAGACTGGAAGAAGCTTCGTGTGACTTGGTCTTAGCTCATAGTTGTCTCCTCTTTGTGCAGGAGGTTGGATTAGAGACCTCATGAAGTCCCATACAACCTGAATTATCCTGAAAAAAAAATCTTAATTTAGTCAGTTGTTTTTCTAAAAAAAGAATTAATTTAGAGTTAAAACTTTAAAATTAATTTAGACTGATTGAAATGTGGCAGTGGCTCCCTAGACTTTTAGATACAATTCTAGGATCACAAACATATTAAAACACTCCAGGATTCTTTCTTCACTTACACTATGTAATTAAATAATCATAGTTAAATAGTCAAGGAGGCTTTGAAATCTTGTTTGTCACAGAAAAAAAAAAGAGAAAACTTTATTGTGGTAGAATCTAAGCTGTAATGTTTAATTTCTTTAAGAAATTAAAGATTAATTAAATTATGGCACTGATAGGATGTAAATAAATGAATAATGCTCATTTTATTTCATCTCTAAACTCTTGTACTGAAATAATGCAATCTGCAGAATTGCTACTGAAGCTATGAGTTAAAGAATTAAGTTATCTGAGTCAGCACTTTGGAAAGACTCTTTGAAAATGATGTAATTTAGGTTACAAAGGATTTTTGGAGCTTGTCAGTTTGAGTCTGATCCTGTTCAGGTCCTTGAAATTCAAACCTGTAATCAGGTTTGTCAGTGACATGTCCAATTGAGTTTTGATCACTTTCCAAGGATGGAGATTCCATTGCTTCTCTGGACAGCCTGTTTGACCAGCCTCACTACTATTATTTCTTCCTGATATCTTTTTTCCTTTATTGGAATTATCTTTATGTCCTTTATTCCATAAATTGGAATTTTTCATCTTCTAGCTTGTGTCCATTACATCTCCTGCTCTTGCTCTGCACCTCCAAAAAGAGTCTGTGTGTTCTCTACGCCTGACTGCTAACTAAAAGATCTCCCTTGAGCTTATTCTTCTTTAGGCTGGACCAACACAGCTCTCTCAGCCTCCATACTGTGTCGTGTGCTCCAGCTCACAAACTTGCTGGCCCTGTGCTGAACCCACTCTCACATGTTTTTATTATCGAATGGAACTCAAATTTAGACACCATAGTTCAGGTGTTGTCTGGATGGTACCAAGTGGGGGAAAGCAGTTGCACCTGTGGACCAGATGGCTTTTCATTTTCTAGTAGAGCTCAGTCAGCTGCTGGCCTTGGCAGCAAAAACACACTGCTGTGTTCCAGGAAGGGCAATCATCTCTCTTACTTCATTTACTTTTTTCAAGATGAAAGCCTGCTGGAACAGAACAGGTACAAAATGACTTGTAAATTTTTAAATTAATATTTTTTCTAAACTCCGAACCTGCATCCTTGTTCAATGTATTGTCTGAGAGAGAAGCTTATTTCAGATGAAGGCAAGTGTAAGTTGTTGCTGGATTTCCTGAGCTTATTCTGTATGTGAAAAATAGAATTATTTGCAATTGGTTTGTGAAACATAAAGGCATTTAATCAAATTTTCTGAGTGTCCAGGTAATTTTTTTTTCAGAGGTATGAAAGTAAACCAAACAAACTAAAATTAGGAGAAAATGAGAAAGTTTGTGGCAGATGGGCAGACTAATAGTTTCCTTCTACAAGAGAAGTAAGGCTTCTTTCTCTTCCTCTCTTTTCTCTCCCTTGACCCCATCTCTTTTTCTTGTCAGATCCTTACATAAGCAAGCTTTATTGATATGCAGAGAAGAATTTGGGTGTAGTTTCAGAGGTTTTAATGAGTTAAGGCAGCCCACAGAGTCATCTAAAAAGCACAGATGTTGGCAGAAGGAGGGAGGAAATGAGAGACTGTTGACAGGAGTAGAGAACAGGACCCTTTTTGTAAGTCTTGATCTGTTAGGTTGTCTTATTGAATTCCTCATTCCACTCTTATTGGCTAAGAGATCTGTAATTGTCAGGCAGTTATAATTACTATTGTTGAATGGCTTTAGGCCTTTTCCCAATAATATCAGTGAAATACAGCGGTTATCTTCAGTTGCATCACTTGTTTCTGTTAAAAATTACTCTGTAGTAATATGACTTTTTTCTTTTTCCTTGTATTAGGTGCGAGAAGCTGCTTACAAGATTTTTCTTCACTCAAACGCTCAGCAGTTGGCTCGATTGGAGGAATTGCTTGCGAGCCGAAACAGCCTGGCACAGTTGGTTGGCTATGAAACCTTTGCCCACAGGGCTCTTCAGGGAACAATGGCCAAAAGTCCAGGTATAGGGCATGTATGGAAGGACATGTTGAGAAATCAAATGTGTAACATATGAGGTCAAAGGGTGTTAGTTTCTTTAGCTAAGTTTACACATTAGTTTCTTTAGCTAAGTTTACACATACTTCTTCCAGTGAAGTATTTTATTGCAGTTACATTTTGCTGTATGCCATATTAATGCTCTCTGTAAATAATAGTACTCGCTGAGGAGGGTCTGGTGTTTTGGTTCAGAATTGATGCTCATTCCTTAGATTATGAAGGTGTCGTTATCTCAGCACGTAACAAAGTAAATATAGTACTAAATCCTCTTGAAATACTGTCAATGGAGTAGTTTGTTAAAAAATCTGAGGGAATAGTTTGTTTGGAATATTCTCATGTAAACTTAAGATCCTTTAGGGAAAAATAATTTCCATATTTTTTCCTTCTTTCTAGAAACAGTAAGACAATTTCTGGAGAAGCTTTCTGAGCAGTTGTCTAAAAGGTATGTCCTTTTCACTAAGCAATTTTTTTAACTGTACTCTTATTTCAAGAATAGAAGGACTTGTGCACTACTAAGTTTGTCAATGTTGCTTATTATATGCTCTGATGGAGCAAAACCCAAGACTTTCCCAGAATTTTGAGAGAAGGCTATTTGCTTAGAATAAATTCTGAGTCTGTGATCATAGAACACCCAGGACTGAATGCAAGAAATGCAGTTAACAGCAAACAAGAAGACCAAGTTGAAGTGTAAAAGAAGATCTCTCCTAGTCTTTTTGCCATATGCACGACTCCAGATATTTTGCATCTATAAACAAATTTCCCTGTTTGTTCCTCTTGGCACCCTGAGCTCCACGCAGCATAAAACAATTTCATCACTGGATACAAATGGGGTGTATTGTAAGAATGAAAATGCTTTGGAGGTGTACAACCACAGTAAGAGGGACTGAATTTGAAAGTACCTGAATGGCAGAAGCAGAGTGGAAAAGTTTTTCTCCTGTGCTATGTGGGCCTGCCATTTGATATAGTAATTTTATATATATAGTACTATAAATCTCTGATAATGGGCATTTTCTTGGGATGGAGTATTATCATGTACTGTATTACATTGCTCAAATGTAATTTTCATTAACATTTTCATCATAAAAATATTTTTCAGAACTCAAAAGGACTTTGAAATGATGACAAAGATGAAAATGAAGCTCAACCCCCACAATTCAGTAAGTTATATTTCCATATGTGATTGTCTGTTTTGTTTCTTCTAAAAAATATAGTATAAGGTAATCATGTTCTACAATTACCTCATCTTACAATGTACCTTTAGAGTACAAGATGTAGTAGAATTAGAAACATTCTCTCTTCTGGCTTCAAATGCTTTCTAACTACTTAGCTGCTGTATTAAAACCAGATATTGAGTATGAGAGAACTGTTGGTTTATACAAAGTGATACTGAGGTAACCAAAACATGAAACAGTAAAGGGAATATCACTTTGCTTTGAATTAATTGACTCATTTGAAAAATTAATGTTGTACTTTAGGTTAGATTAAAGTCCAGCTTGTGTACTGCATTGTATGTATCTTAGTGCTGTATGTATCTAGGTTTATCTTTTTATTTGAATTGAGTTTATTTCTTGAAATCTAGTATGAAGTCCTGCTGTATAGTTGAATAAGACCAATATTCAAGAAATATTAAAAAAGAGTTTTCAGTTTATGATATGTGATGCTGGTTTTGGTGATGGTTTGAGCCCTGACTGTTTCCCATTGTGTTTTAAAATTCCGTGACTGGCTGAAACTGCAAAAATACTCAAAGAAAACAAAACTTTTACTTAGGGTTCACTTGTTGACCATTATTGTAATTATAAGCTGGAATTCTCTTTCAGATGCTGATGCCATGGGATCACCCCTACTACAGTGGAGTCCTTCGTGCTGAGAGGTAAGCTCCTTGTGTTCCTGATTGTAATGTAAATGAGTGTCCTTGCAGTAAGAAAAAGAAAGTCCTCAATATAAACAGGATTTCTTTCTTGGAAGATGTACCTCAATATGACAAAATAGATATTATCTGATGGGAGAGTTGTTTATAACATTTTTTAGTTACTGCTGGAATGCCTGTAGAAAGTTTTGGTTCCTCTGCTGTTTTGCAGACCCTCTTTGAAGATAAAAGAGGATGAAGCAGTTTCAGAACAGATAGAAAATCCTTATTCTTGTTTTGCTTTTAGTTCTTAGCTGAGCTGTAGCACTGTTTACAAATAAATTTTGAACACTGAATACAATCCAGCTTCTCTTCATATTTTAACTTCATTGTGCTTCTTACTGAATGTGCAACTTTGTCCTCTTCTGCAGACTTGAAATAGCAACTTCTTCAGTAAATCTTTACTGTTTATGGATAGAATTAATTCTTATCTCACTCACAAAGACTGGAAAATAAATTATTTGTGCAAACTTAAATAGTGCACAAGACCTTTGCACATAATGAGATGTCAGCTCTGAAAGATGTAAGCCCTGCATGTTGCCTTTATTAGATCTGCAGCAGTTACCTTTTAGGTTTCTGTTGGAAAAGGTAATCGAAAGTTGTGCTGCTCTCACAAGAAGGTTTAGAAAAAATGTTTCTTCACTGCAGATTTACAGGGTTTTTTTTTTAGTTTTTACCAAAAAACTAACTAAAATAAGTTAGTTTCCTGATGTGTAGGAAAGAGAAGCCACCATGACAGCTGCAGGTGTTTTGGATCTTGGGGTGGCAGCTTAGCAGAAGTTAGGATGTATCTGATTAAAATAGTAGTTTACTCTGGATCAGAAAGCTGTGGTAGTGTAGACATGGCATGGAAGGATTGCCAGCAGCTGACCTGGTTGTTTTCAGAATGGTGTGTGCCGCAAGGGTTGGAGCATTAGATGTAGAAGGCACCATGTTTGTTACTTCTGGAGGAGTGTCTTCTGATGCCCATTGGATTGTCCTTCTTAGTCTTACTGCTCTTACTGTCCTTGGATCTCCTCAGGAAGCTAACCATCTCATAATTGAGTTGCTGATGATCACAAGTAGATTATTCTGCTCTTTTTGGCATTTGAAAGAAACATATTTCCTTTCCTCGGGGGGCTTTGTAAGAGACCCAATTAAGTTACATTAAGAATTGCATGGTGGCTTTGTGAAGGGAGAGCTGCAGGTAAAACAGACCCAGACACTGGCAGTGCGTCTTTGCTATTTTTTTGTATTCAGGCACTGAGTCTGGAAGTTGGATCAGTGTGAAGAGCCTCCTTAATCTGTGTAGGGCCTCCCTGATTACAATGCAGGATTGGGGCCCAATGTTTTTCTCCCTCCAGCTTGGGCAGGAATATTTGTTTCTGGCAGATATACAGGCATCTACAAGACAGGGGATAAAAAGTAGTTCTCCCTCCCATTGTGTGCAGAGCTGCTTTGCTTTAAGCAAGAGTTTAGATCTTTCATGGTCTTGTTTTCTGGATAGTTGTCTGTCTTTGGAAAAAGTCTGTGATCTAACTGACTGAAAAAGGCTTTACATTCATTCTACCCATATTGTGTTTAACAGGGTACTGGATACTGGGTAATCAGCTCTGAAAAGTAAAACTCACTTCTCCACTGCATAGTGTCAAGGACTGTGCTTTATGACTGAAACTAGGCAGGAGTCAGAGTACTCATACAGCAACCAGAGGATGGGAATGTACCTTGTCATGTCTGTGCCCTAAATGCCTTGTTACCCAATGGGAATCTCCTATCCTTTATCTTGTGTCTGTACTTAGCTCTGACCGCATCCCTTCTTGAACGCCCTGTGGATGCTGTGGTATTCAGCTGTGGCAGTTCAGCACTTTCCTAACTGGAAGATGAGAACTGTCTTTGTCACACAAAGCTTCATTCTGGCTGGAGTTTGACTTTTGGCTGTTTGTTGTTACTCTTTTCCTAACGGAGCCAATTATCTTGTATTAAATTATGTATCTAAGAAATTAAAGTGATGATGTTTTCCTTTTTTGGTTGGTTGGTTTTTTCCATGGGAAAATGATTTAATGTTTTTTTTAAAAAATTGTATCATGTTTCTTTTTTTATTTATAAGCTCAATAAATAATTTCTTTTTTACTTCTGTTATATTTTGCATTTTTTCATCATGGAATGACAAAATATATTTTCAGACAAGGTGCACTTAACTGTCATGAATTTCTCTCATTCTTTGTTAAGTTTTTTTTTTTTTTTGGTCTTTGAGGATTTCTCTCTTTTGGAAGAAATTTACTTTTAGCTTTAGGTCTTTAACAGAAATTCCATGGTTGTATTTGTAATATTGCTGTGCACAGAGCATGGCTTATGTATTTGTCTGTCATGTTTTGGGACTCAGTCGTAGTTTGAGTGGTGGATTTTTGTATTAGAAATTTCTCTTTTCTTCTGCTTAGTAAAATGTTTTTGTTGAAAGAGAAGCTAATGTATGCTTTTGGGTATTCCTTTTGGACTGCTGTTGTCACCCTAGCTCCAGCTGTAGTACAGACCCATAGTTTCCTAGGTATTGTTAGGTACATAAGTTGCAGATTATCCTTACAAATAAAGAAAGAGACTAAAGGGATTTAGTTTTTGATTAAGTAACTCAGCAATTTCTGGTATTTCACACGTGCAGCACTAGGGGGTGCAAGAAATATTAGCTGAGACAGTGTCTATGTTTGGTGGAAAATGTTTACTGTTTCTTAGGTTGGCCTATACAACCATTCCTCTTTAGTCCTCCAGGTTTTGACCAGCTATATGTCAAATGACACTGAAACTCATGACATATTTTAATGTGTCTATATTTGTAGCATGTTGTATATTTAAAATTATTTATATATTTTTTCTTCTAAATATACATTTAGTCTTTACTGTAACAGGATCAAGGAAACAAATCCTTCATTAGATTTCTAATAACTCGCTTTAAGAGGTTGATATTTACTTGTGAAGGATGCAGGATGTCCACATGCGTTTGGACTGCAGAGTTTGATGCCGTTTGCTGTCGCATGGGGTTGGTTTCGTTGTCGCTGCTTCCACAGCTGTTACCGACCGCTGCTGCTGTTCTGGCTCTTGAACAGCAGGAGGCGCTCCAGACTCAAGCCACACAGTTGCGGTTGTTCTGTCTAAACCCGGCCACAACAATTTTGTTTCTGTCAGCTTTCACCAAGTCTTTTCCCTGGAAACTTGATCCTACTTCAAAAGTGTAAGCCTCCCATTGATGGGAACAGGATATTTTACTTTTTTTTTTTTTTTCGCCAGACTATGTTAAGTAGCCTCTCTGGCTTTAAACCTACACTTAAGACACTGTAATGTTTTTGTAGCCATAGTTTAAGAGGAAGGGAAAATACATGTCAGTATAAATGTACTTGTAAGAGAAACAGGAGACGAAAGTCTGAAATTCATGGTAGTAGTATCTTAAAAGAAGATAGAGTAATTAGGAGAACCTCAAGAATTTTGGCAGGCTAAGGGTAATAAAGCAGTCAATGCTAGAACATGCTTCAGCATCTAACAAGTAAGAAGATGTCTAATATGTATATTAAAAAATAATAGTGTTGCGTTTTAGTGCAGACAAGTACCCAAGTATTAATTAAATTGCATTACTTCTCAGTAAGTGCATCTGTAATTCTCAAGGCCCTGATCTTGCAAAGATGTGGTAGTCCTGCTGACTTCTTCCGGGTCAGAAAAAACCACAAGAGAAAATCACCCCCAAAAGGCTGTAAGAGGTGTTTTGAGGTCAGCCATTTGCCTAGAAGGTAGGACTGGCTGTGCTTAGTCACTTCTGACAGAGGTACAGAACGGTTCTTGAGAATCGTCAGCAGTGAGCTTTGTGTATTTGCTATTGACTCCAGTTTCCTTAACTTGTGGTTCTTGCCACCCTGGCTTGACTTCACTGGCTGTAATTTACTGTTAGAACTTCTGTCAAAATGTCCCAGATTTTATTCAACTTGAAGCTGGGATGTGCTTGCAGAGTACTGACTCTGTGCTAGTCCCTTTCTTTGGACTGCAGAAGGAAATAAGACCAGCCTTGAGGATGACAGATCAATGCAAAAATAAGTTAGTTTCCTGATGTGTAGGAAAGAGAAGCCACCATGACAGCTGCAGGTGTTTTGGATCTTGGGGTGGCAGCTTAGCAGAAGTTAGGAATAAATCACCTCCATTCTTGTTGGGACTGTACATAGGTTGCTGGCTTCAGGGGTGGGTAGGCACCACTTCTGGATTTTTTCAGGGATGAGTTCAATACCAAGGTACAAAAATGTGACTGGATGTTTCTCAAATTCCTAAAATATTCCTAAAATATTGAGGTTTGCAAGTTACTGCTAAAGAAACTTGTTCACGGCTGCTTTTTTGTTAAATTATTTTCAGTTTTATGAAAGACTGTTCTCTCTTGGGAGTGCCCTGTAGAAGAATAGCCCAGACCCTTTGGGGAACATGTGAAAAAACTATTGCTCTGTTCAGTTTGAAAGCTGAAGTGGAAAATTAATGCAAAATCTAACTAGGAAATCTTTCAACCAAAGAGCTCAGAGAGAAGGAGAACTTTCTGTAACAAACTCTTCATAAGAAAGGGAAGGCATGCCTTCGGTTAAATCAACTAATATAGGTATAGAAAGTCCACTTTAACTCACAGTCACTAAAACTGGTGGATTCAGCTTTTTGGAGGGAAACCTGAAAGTTATTGAAAAGGATTTCTGTGAGGCAGAATTCAACTTTCAAGAATTATTTCTTTATTCAAAACATTGTGGAAGAACAAAGAAACCATTCATTTGAAAACTAAGTAAAATCTCAAAGTTGTGTGCAATATTTCGAATTACCCCTTGACCACCTCCAAAATATTCTAGGAAGTACAATTAACAGAACGAAAAGAGGAACGTGAAATACAGGTGCTACTTTATGATTGATGAGAGTACAAAGGCTTTCTATTATTGTTATTATTGTTATTATTTTTAAGAAATCCAGAGTCTTCTATAAATCATGGTTAAGAGTCTCCCTTTAGGTAAAGAATTAAATTTCATAGTCTGGCATGTAATGAAAATTGGAGGGGGTTTTCCTTGTCTTGATCTCTTCAAGTTAACCTGAGGGGTTCATCTCACTTTTATCTTCACTAACAAGATCTTTTCAAGTTTCTTTGAAAGTTTTGACAGGATCTGTTTTATTAGAGATAGTTAACTTAGTCTTCTATATATTTTGTGGATGTCAACATAATAATTTTTCTCACAAAAACCCCCAAAGAAGTCAGGATATGTCAGGAACTACATTTAATAGCCACCAATAAGAATTTTTGCCTGGCAGCTAATTTGCAATTGTTAAGAGTCTGAATGCCTGTGTTCTGAAGAACAGTTATCCTGATTCAAATATCCTTAATGCTAAATTTTATAAAAAGCATTCTTAATAGAATAGATGAAAGTCATGTTGCACAAAACAGTCTTAGCTTCCTTCCAAAGATACAGCTTAAATGAAAGTGATTTTAGAAGTCTACATTTATTTAGATGCAGTGAAGTCATACAAGCTTAGAAATAATTATTTATAATCACATACTACATCTTTGTTCCTCACAGGGACACAGCCTTTTTGTTTGAAGCCTGCTGTTCTTGAAGAATAACCAAACCTCATTGTGTTAGTTAACTTCTTTTTATAATCGTTTTTTAAATTGGTTTGGCTACTTTGCTTCTCCTAAAAATACGGCTGGGCTGCAAACTGTGAAAGTAAGGTGTCTGGATTTCTAAAATGTAGTTTATCCTTTAATAAAAAGCAGAAACTTACATTAAAGGAACTACAGTTTTCTTTGATATTTATACTTTCGTTAGGAGGGTATTGAGATTTCTCTTTGAAAACTTTCTGAACTCACATTCTGACATAAGAGTATATGAGAAAATTTTCATTCTTTCTGGGACTTTGTTATAAATACAAATACTTTGGCATTTGAAATCAGATGTTCAGAGTGAATTAAGTTACTGGAATATGCAAAATGAATACAGAGCAAACCTACTGTGTTTGAGTTTATGTGTCTCAGTCTTTCACAGTTTTTGATATGTAAACATGACAGTTATGCAATTCTACAGGAGAAACAAATAATTTGAGGTTCATTATTACAATAAAAGGGACTTCTTTGAGTCTTGATTTTTATCTTTCTTAAGTCAAAGCAGCTTAACTGAAAGTTTGGCACAGAGGAAAGTATTCTTTTCCACTGTAGAGGAGTTCATGTATATATTTGTTGATGCTATTCCTGTTTTGTGCAGGGTGAGTGTGTATTGGTGTCCACTTTTTTTGGACATAAATGTTGTATTTCCTACATCAAAACTAAAAGCAACCTTTAAAAAAAATTATTAATATCTAGGCATATACAAAATCCTTGATTTCAGGAAGTCTTTTAGATTAGTCATTGTGTTTTCTGGTGGATGTGTATATGTCTGTAACGGATAGAAGTTTTGATAATTCCTTCTCCTGTTAAGTTTCATGTAATGGCTTAAGGAAATTTATGTGCTCAAGTTCAAGGGTAGTTGGGAAAATCTTTTTGTAGCACTGCAAATTGCAAATATCAAAAATCAATGCATACCTGTTGTTTTTTGCCTGAGATACACTTGAAGAAATGTTACATGGTAAGAAGTCTCTTTGACTGGAATATACAGTTCTCTGCAAAGTTCTGTTGGGATTCATCCAAACACTGCCTGAGATCCATCTTTCACCTTCATTTTCAAAGGCATATTCCCACTGAAAACGTTATGCTCTTCATCCTTTTGGGATTCAGCTATACAACATGCAGTCCAGTCAGAGAAGCCTAAGTCCCAGAAGGAAGCAAGAGCTCATAGCTGAGCTCTAGACTTCTGCAAGTTACATCTAATTGGTACCTTATGATGTGTTACAATATTTGTGTCTGCCCTTCTCTGGTAACATAAGCATCCTAAGGCCTAGAACTCACACTTTAAGCAAAAGGGATGCTTGATTCTTGCCCTGGCTTGCTTAGCTGCCCTAAATCCTCTTTCTTAGGAAGTGCTGTAACTATGTTTCCATATTTTTGCCGCTTTGGAGACAGCAGTACAATGTTTTGCTGGTGATGTTTCTATGCCCTGTGCATAGTCATCCCCACTGAATTCTGTCTGCTCTTCCAAGGGCTCCAAATTACAGCATACAAGAAAACCTGTCTTCTAGTTCTTCTTTGCAGTAGTTATTGTCACTAAATGCTGTCTGTCTCCAGAACATTAACCTTTCTTCCTAGTAGCAGTAACCTTTAGCAGAGATTTTACTGGTAGCGGAGTGCCTGTTACTGTAGTTCAGTATGGGTCATGTTAATTTCCTTTCTGATTTCTTTTCCCAAAAATACTTGAGTGCACTTCCTGTTGGAGATAAAATCGTAACTTGTCTGAATAAATGTGGAGGCAGCTTGCCAAAGACTGTGCTCATATTAAAGCAGCTGCTTCTTGAAGTTTTATTTCAATTTTTTACTATTTGTTTTAAATAGAAGGCACAAAGCTGAACAACTTCTCAAGCTCACAATTGATAACAGCTTGAAAATTGTGCATAAAGTGATTCTTAGAATGATTACTGCTTTAACATGTAGTATAATAAAAATAATTATGTGCACAGTAGGGTCATCAACATTTATTAACATGTAGATTATGACGATTCCTTTGCTCTGACTAGTGAGCATTTCAGGGACAGGCTAAGCTATAGCACTTCAGAAATTCTGCATTCTGCTCCTTTTTATGTAGAGCCAGACAGTATCAGTTAATTCAGTAACTCAAGTTGTTGTCCTTTCGTTCTGTTGATTGAGAAGTAATGTGCAGTGGAACACCAGAATCGTATTGTTAGGGTTGAAAGAGGCCTCTGGAGATCATCTAGCCCAACCCCGTGCCGGGTCAGGAATGCCTTGGTTTTGGTAGGGTCTTCCTGGGAGGCTTTAGTCTGCATTTAAAAATACACTTGGTTTCACATTTGAAAAAAACGGATCAAAGAAGCACCATACACCTGGGAGAGAAGATGGGGAACTTTGAATTTTCTCTCTTTCAGGAGAAATTAATTTTACAGTCTTGGATCAGCCCTCAAAAAACTCTGCATCCTACACAGACAAGTTCTGTCTTTGTTACTGGGCAATTTAAAATGTTAAAGGAATGTATTGGGAGAAGTCTTCATCTTAAAGTTTTATGTGGTCTTTTAGAAAATCTGGCCCAGGTCAGATCACGTTTTGAAGATACAACCTGAGACCCTTTAACAGCATGAGAATTTTTGTTCAAAGGACTGAGGGAAGTGAAGTTTGGATTGCTGTCACAATCACAGTCCCCATTGCTGCCAAGGAGTTGAGCTACCATGTTTTTAGATTGGTATGAATTTGAATGCCAAAATACTGTGCCTGGGAAATGTGTTCTTGCAGTTCCACTAACGTGATGAAGCTCTCAGTAGCTGAGATTGGGTAATCCTTTTCTAGCTAACAGATGCTTTTTTTCTTGTCATCTGGAACCAATGAAGTTGCTAATGACTGCTACCATCTGAGTGCCTGAAATCAAGAATCTTCAACAAGAGAACATCGACTTTGTAAACTCTTCCAAATACTTTTCTACCCACACCCATATGCCAGATTTAAGTTTGGGAGATCTAGTAGAGATTGCAGCATTTCCTGTTCTGTTCATTGAGTATTTTTATTTTTGGGAAATGTTCAAATCTTTTAATTTCTTCCCTTTTCCCCATTGTCCTTTAATCTTACCTAGTGTTACACCTTTTATTTTTAAATCTTGAAGGTGGGGACTCAGAAAAGAGTCAGTCATATGCTTGCTCTTGCCACAGAAAACCAAGATCATCTATCAGTAATAATTCCAGGAACTGAGGTTTTGGTTATAGGACATCAGTTTCAGATAGCTGAGGCTTTGGCTAATTGCTGTTCCTAAGTAAGCCCAAAGAGAGAGTTTTCCTGGAATCAGTGCAAGTTTGGGGTTAGGCTTTCTTCAGTTATAGTTGGTTGTACTTAATTTGTGAAAATAGAGTTTGTGTATGAGGTAGGACCAAATTCAAAACTTTGGAATTGAATCTGTGTTTTGGTGTCTGGAATGATTACTGCTTAGTGGATATAGACTGGTATTTAGACAAAGATTTTTGAAGATGTATTACACAGTTCTTGGAGGGGTAGCTTTTTTTTCAGTAACCAGTACTCATTTTGAAGTATTATTGGTTATTACCATCTGATTGTGATAATCGCACTATATTATGGGTTTTAACCCCTTTCTCCATAACTCCTAGGACATTGCACTGGCTAGCAAACAAACAACGGATGACAGATAACTCAAGGTATAATAATCTCTGCTGACTGCTGCTAGGTGTGTCCAAAAGTAATTTAAGTATTGGATCTGTGGCATAACACACTAGCAGTGTTTGAGGATTTTTCGATATCTCCAACTTTGATTTTTTTTGCACACTGATGTAATAGGCAAGGCAGAAATGAACAATTGAGATCAGAACTATAAACGTTTTTGTTTTGGCTTTCTGTGTAAAAAAAAAAGTTGTTTTTCAAAACTTTTTTCAATTTTCTATTGGCAAGAAGAACATTAACACACATCTTTCATTAAATGTGGGAGAGGTTTGATCCTGACATTGTTCTACCAGAAGGGACTGACATTAACTTTGTGTAGGTTCCATTAAAGTGGTTGTTTAGTCAGGACCACATTGTACTCAAAATGTCAAGATTGTGACATCTTCAAACATTAGCCAGAGTAGAGGGCTAGTTCCTCTGGGGAGTCTGCCTTAGGGCATTATAGTCTGTTATTGCTATTTTCTGGAGGGATGGGTAAGTATCATGCTTTTTTCAAAGGATGAAACTATTACAAGCTGATTTCTTGCCACCACCCTCTCCCACCACTTTGGACAGTTACAGTATATTACATAGTATTTATCAGAAAGCCTTCTTCCCATTCTTTTCATCCTGGGGTAGGGTCATGATCATGGGGACATTGTGCATGTTCAGGGAGTGTTGAGGATGAGGAAGAAGTAGGCATTGATCTTCTCCCTGTAATTTATTAGTGTCAGCTGTTCTATCCATGAAGAAATATTGTTTTCTTCCGCTAGTATGTATCTGTGTTTTTGACAGAAATGAAATAAAACTCAATTTCAGAGGTAGTTTTTTCCCCCCATCCAGCAAACGCATTAATCCAGTATTTCAGCTGAATGTTGTTGCATCTAGTATGAAACGTTGTCTTCCTCTGATAAAGCTGGAATCTCTCTCATACTGCAGCTACGTGTTCTTAGTCCTAGGCTCCATATGACATCTTCACAAAATACTTGAGGTTGGAAATTTGCTCTGGAGATCATCTGGTCCAACCCCCTGCTGACGCAGGGTCCCCTAGAGCTGGGGGTTATCAGTTATTTAAGCATGGCTTGCCTTTGGTGAATCTATATTGACTACTCTTGGTGACTTTCTTGTCTTTCATGTACTTGGAAATGGTTTCCGTGCTTAGCTAGTCCATCAAAAGAAATTCTCCTCTTTAGAAAGCCTTGAGCAGTCTCTAGACATCTTTTGATTTTTCTTGTTTCTTGTGTAAAAGTGAGTTAATTTCATGAAGTGTTTTCAAGGGTGCTATTCTTTAATTTCTTATAATTTTCATGTTCTCTTATCCTGCAGCTGAACTCACTGTTGGGAGTTAATATATTTTAATTTCCTGCAGCTGTGAAAATCTGATGTTTTATTATGAATGTGAACTATTGGTATTGTTAAATTTTGATTTACTGAAGTGAGTGTTTGTAGTATTGTATCATATGGGTTCTTTCTTGCAATACCTCGTATGCTTGTCTCTCTTCTCTCGATGGGCAGGGAGGAAATGGCATGGGAACCCTGGATGACACTGGATGTCTGGGGGGAGAAGGGTGTGCAGGCTTTGCATGTAAGCATAGCTTTGGCAGGACTGATTGAAATGCACTCAGCAAAAAATCCCTGTAAAGAGCCCTTGTGCAATCAAACCACTTGAGCTTGTCTGTAGTGTGTGTTGAGACACACTTCATACTTTTATAACCAGATATTAGTTAAAGAAGCAATTCTTTGAATTACAAATGGAAAAACTCAGCTTAGTATTCATAGTGGCATGTAGGATGATAATAAAAGATTTTTAAAGTGATATGACAAAAACCAATTCTAAACTATTATGGAGGTTGTTATGATTTGCTGCCAAAAGAAGGGTCATTTTAACAGGTCTTGTAGTCTGTATGTAGAGAGAGCTTCAGAGCAGAATCAGGTGATCTGAAGCACTTAGTGTGCTAAGAAAAACTGAAGTTTTCTTGGTAACAGTCTGGGCAGAAGGCAATCACTGGGAAATTCTGTAAAATTGTACTGACATCTGAGATTTACCTGCTAAAGCTTTCCAAAAAGTGCCATGTTGAAGACATTGCAATTCTCAGGAGTTACTGACTTAGAAATTCTTGGGTTATTCAACACATACCCTGTAATTCTGCACTTTGGGGTTGGGGGGGTCTCTATGTGTTGGTGTCCTTTGTACTCCAGATTTCTGTGGCTTATATGAAAATTAACTTGTCTCTTCTATTTTCTTTTAGAGACTTGCTTTCAGTCTTTTTAGCTAACTTGATCTAAAGTGATTTATATCATGCTTATTTCCTTGGATGTAATGACTTTTTGAGTAAGAAGGAAAATGTGTATATAGAAGGGTACAGCACGTGAATTTAAGTGTGAAGATCTTGAAGAAGTGTGTCAGTATAGTAGAGGCAAAATCTGCTTTATTTTCCATGTTCTACTATAGTTAAGAATAGAATGGAGTACACTGGATTTAGCTTCTTGCATTTGTGTGAAAATAAGCAAAATCTTGTACCTTACAGTACTGTGGCTTAGAGGATGTAGCCCTACCCTGCTGTGCCTCACAGCTCAGTGATGCCTGTCAGTGAATTGGAGCTGTGGTCATAAGCAGCTTTTGGTAAATGAAGTATCTCCAGTGGGCTTCTTTTTCAGGTCTTTGTGTGGGAGAAGGAAGGAAGGGCAGGTGTTTGGGTAGGGACTATCTGGCTCTTTCATAGCTGGTCTGTAACTAAGCCTTTTGATCACAGACCTTAAAATAGCATGGTTCTCATCTTCGGTGTGGTAGCTATTGTAGTCTAGCTGATGCATGTTTAGATTTCATTGACTCCGATTCTCTAGACTTAAACAGTCTTAACTCATTTTCCCCAGAAAATGGTATAAATAACACTTGGGATTTGTATGTGAAATGAGGGAAGAGCATTTTTTGCCATTTGGGGTGTACACATAACTACAAGCAGATTCCAGTTCTGATTTTGCTGTTGTCTCAAAAGAATCACTTAGTGCTGATCAGCACTGATTGTGAAAGGTGTAAGTTTGCAAAGCATTTATTTGCTTGATGCACTTGTAGTATGTTTACTTTTTAGGGTCAGAGTCTCAGGGAGTTTGAGCCCTTTTACAGGCTGCATACATCTCTGAACTGCTTTCTGAATTTTTTGTTCATTCTCAGTTTATATGCATGCATGCAGATGTATGATGTTTTCCTCCCTGTGAGTGTCTTCTGTGCTACAGCATCTTGAACATAGTTGATTGAGGTTAGGCTCAGGAAGCTTGGCCATGTTTGAAATCCATGTCATATACTAAAATTTTCAGGTGGCTCACAGCTATAAGATGTTTTTTACGTGGTTCAAGAGAGTCCCCAGAGCTTGAGGTGTGATTTTTGTGTGGGAGGTGATTGTGTCTACTTGGTGTTTGTTTCTGTTGCTGTAGTGAAAGGCAAGACTGCAGAGTCAGCAGTGCTTACCAGTTGGTTTCCTGCCCTAGCTGAGGATTTGGCTTACATTGAAGCCAAAGCCAGCTTGTTTTTCTGATCAGTCACACGGTGCAGCCTTGGCATAGGAAAGGCACTTGAGTGCCAGTGGCCTCTTGTGAATCAAAAGCCACTGCTTGGCCACCCATCATGTTGCCATGGTTTGTTTGGGCTACATGTTCACCACATTTCTGAAAATCATAGTCAGCATCTGTTGAATTTGGTATCCAGATTTGAATGTAAGGAAAATTGAGATACTGTGAAAAATTGAAGCACTATGACTGTGACTTGGTTTCACTGTTTGAAAAAAAAAGCCAGACATGCTCACTAAGGGCCTTTGGTCAAAATACTAGGGTATTTTGTGACATCCTGTGGCTTGAAGGTGAGTACCGTAGTTTATGTAGCTCTACTGACTGACTGGTTTGGGATTCTTATATTCCCTTAGGTACAACATTGATCCTGGCTTGTACTGTCCATTTTTCTCTCTTGGGGCATGCATGGAAGGTTTAAACTCCTTGTTCAGTCAGCTCCTAGGAATCTCCCTCTATGCTGAACAGACAAAGAGAGGAGAGATTTGGTCTGAAGATGTTAGAAAGTTGGTAAGTATTCCTGTTTCCAGCATCTGAAACCAGAGGGAATATAAACAAGATAATATGTTCCTGTGAGTCATGAATCAAACTTTTTTTTAAAATTACTTGGATACTTATCAGAGCACAAACTAGTTGTCTAATTTTAGTTGAAATTAGACCTCAAGAGCTTAATCATCTCTTTAAGTACCTTTTGGGTGTTTGGTACATTATGGCTTTAATACTATTTCTGTGTCAAGGATGCCTGAATCAGAAAGTTTCTCTGTTTGGAGATTATTGTTGCACCTTTCTGAATGAGCCCTGTTAGTTTGTATAGTTTCAATTTTTAGATGGCTAGAATGCTGTAGGTGTGTGTCCTAGCACTCGTGTCTTTGCCTCATTTTTTTTTTTTTTTACTGTGTGTCATCTTTACTTTGATTTTTATGTATTATTTTTCTGCCCTCTTTTTGGGGGAGAGTGGAAATAAAAACTTGGGCAATAACTTAATCATCAGGTTCCCAAGTTCCTCTGTTGTGTTCCCTACATTTATTCACTGCCAGACTTCTATGTCCAGCCTCCAGCAAGGGATGCTGTTCTTTATATACTGTGGGTCAATTTATTATTACTACTTTCTATTTTTATTTCCATGGTAAATGACCTTCCATTTGCCATTTGGGGCTGCAGTGTTTTTTTAACACAGACAGTACTTTTAATACTTATCTGTGACTAGTTAGTTTTGAGTGAAAAGCAGAAATGTCTATAGTTTAAGAGACAAGTTGTGACTTTTGTACATTTTTTTTTTCAATTAGAATTATGAATAGATTTTACATTAGTTATTCCTAGTTCATTTGACATTTATTCATTATAGATCTTGGGATTTGAATATTATGTCTTCAACTTGCACGTTATCAGTGCTTTCACTGTGGAAATGATACTCCTCTTTTCTTCAGGCTGTTGTTCATGAAACTGAAGGTTTGCTGGGATACATCTATTGTGACTTCTTCCAGCGACCTGATAAACCACATCAGGTAACATTTATGATCTGACTTTAGCTTGGGTTTTATATAAGTAATGACTGTAGCATTAGTGCCATTGCATTCAATGGAAATTTAGTAAAACTTACCTCATTTTAAAATAAACCTAACAGGGGAAGTCTGTAACTTCATGTGTGGGTTTAGGTACTTTTTTTTTTTTTTTAGAGTAACATTTCATTTTAAAAAACATCACCTGGTAGACTGAACTCAGACTCTTTGTGGTACAGAGTCACAGGCACTATGGAATGTCATAGAACTTTCTTTAGCGAAATGGTAGATATTGAAACACTTATTTTCTGGCCTACTGTTTACAAGTAGAAACAATCTGACATTTACACTCTAATTTTTATACTAGACTAATTTTTATTCTAAATTCTTAAAACTCTAGATGGTTCTAACTATTGTGGCTCACTCACTACCTAGTGGCAGTGTAGTTGCAATAGGATGCAGTATGGAGACACTGCGCTCAGTAGAAACATCTGCAAATTACCACCTTTAGTGAGGTGATGAGTGGACAAAATTTAAATCTACTACTTTAAATCTATTAGTTTAATACAGAACTCTGTTTGGCTAGTATTTCACAATATACTAGGAGTGCTGTGTGATATATTTTATAAAGAAGTTACTGAGGAGAGAACTTAATCTGTACATTACAGATGTTACACATCATTAAATTTCTTGGCACTAGTGATATCTCGTAGAAAAGTTTAGTGGTTTTGATAATTCTAAAACATGAAGAAAAAAATTTGTTTTCTAAGAGCAACACTGTCTTTCCTTTATGGAATAAAGTCATTTACATATGAATTTGAGGCATATTAAGTGATGGAGAAACAATGCTGCTATTGAACACTGTTAATGATCATTGAATTCTACTTGTGTAACTGAGTATATGCTCAGATTTAATTTACAGTTTAGTATAATTTAATCATTGTTTTAATAGCATTGATATAATGACATTGGCTGTCCATGTCTGCTTTTACCTTGGAAAGGATTGTCACTTTACAGTTCGAGGAGGCAGGCTAAAGGAAAATGGAGAGTACCAGCTACCTGTAGTTGTTCTGATGCTGAGCCTTCCCAATTCAGCAAGGGGTGCACCAACACTACTAAGTCCTGGCATGATGGAGAATCTCTTCCATGAAATGGGACATGCTATGCATTCTATGCTGGGAAGAACTCGGTACCAACATGTCACTGGTAAGAAAGTTATAATAGTCATTTTTTTGTTTTAGTCAAATGTAAATAAAAATAAACAGGACAAAACAAAAGAAGAAAAAGAGTATGAGCAAAAGATGGTTGAGTCATATTAGTAGTTCTGTACCCTTAATGATTTGAGAATACAGTATCAGATCCTCAGATATTATGTAAAACTCAAGCAAACAATACTTGAATATTTTTTTTTCTAATAATAATTAGGTGGTTTTATGTCTTCTTTATGTACTGTTGATCTTTATTCTGTTGGTGGTATCCACTCTTGCAAGTTTGTATTACGTGAAGTTTATAGTAATTGGAATAGTTGGAGATTGGGAAATAGGTTTTACCTGGTGTAAAAAAGCACAGTGAATCCTGGGTTGGAAATGACTTAGGAAAATGAACAAAGGAAAATTAGCGAATTAGATCCTGCAAGGATGTGTGTATTGGCTGGCAGGTCTCTGGCTTCTATGACCTTCTGCAGTTGTGGCAAACAGGTCAAAGACCTGTGCTGGCTAAGGCTGCTTGGCATGCAACATTTTTTTATGTATGGACAGCTCTTCCACAATAGTGTGCTGGAAATCTCAAGTGCAGTAGACATTTATTTATTAAAAAAACCTCAGCCAAACAGATGAGATTGTAGCTCCCTTGTCTGAAGAATTATTTTTAAAATGTTTTCCTAGTTTTGCATTATACTGGTGATACAAAGGGGTGTCCATGGTACAGTTAATGTTTTACCAGTAGATACCTTTGCACCCAGTGGCAAAGTATTCTTTTTTTAAGTCTTCCATTTAAAATTAAAATTGACTGAGCTGTTATAAGTATGTCACTACAGGACATTGCTAAAGCAGATGAATACTGCATAACTCCTTCAGTATAAGCTCTGTATAGTCCTTGGGACAGCTAAGGGCTCTCCCCCACTCCCTCCACTCATACAGCCTTGCTCATCTTGAGCTACAGGAATACTTATATGCCCAAAATAACTGCCTTGGTGGGAGTTCTCCCCTTGTGCTGAATCATGTGTGTCTGCATGTCAAACTCTTGGAGGGAATGGCTAATTTTGAAGCTCAGACTTTCCAGGAGTCCCTGTGTATGGCTTCTGTGTTACCTTAGCTCCAGGCAGTCCTGCATCTCAGAGGATTTCACTCCAGATCTAGCATTGCAAAAGCAGCACTGGAGGTTGGAGGTCAGTGGTGTTATTTCTGCAGAGAATCATTTTTTTATGGATTTGGAATGTAACAATCAAAGGGCTCATCCCAGGGATGTCTGTTGGGGGCTGTCTGCTCTCATAGAACTCAAGGGTGGTAAAGTATGGAAGCAAGATGACTTCAGGCTATTGTGAGAACAAAACATTTGACATTCTAGTTGAGATGAGCTGACTATTTGACATCTTTCCTGCTCTCTCTTGCCCCACTTTACTGTAATTCAGAACTACACAGTGCAGATCATGCATTTCAGAATATAAGGAGAATTTTTGCTATCAAATGGATTTTTCAGCAGTGGTTGAGAAACAGAATCGGTTTTATGTGTCAGTGCAGAGCTTCATATAGCTAATGTGTCTGTGAAAGGGTCAAATGTGATTTGAAATTAGATCAGAGCTGTATCTAGCAGCAGTAAGTGTTAGAACGGTAAAGGTACTGGGGAAACCTCATGCAATGTTTGGGCACAGTTTTGTGCGTCTAGTCTGAAGGTGAATTCAAACTGCAGCAAGCACAGAGAAGAACTAGAATGGATAGTTTCTTAGACTTTATCTTGTCTTTGGATAATGATGGCTCAGAAACAATATAGTTTCTCTCAATTTAGTAGGTAAAATCTAGTGTGATGAATGCTGTTTATACCAAAGAGCAGTATCACTCTGAATCATTGAGTATAAACAGATTATAAATTAAGATTAAAAATTAGAGAAAGATTTGTAGAGATTTTAAAAACTAGTCTTCAAAAAATAGTACAAGCATCCTAGGATTTAAGACTAATTCTGGGTATTGACATTGTCTCTGGCAGACAGGGATGAAGGTGATGACCCAGTGGGTCCACTATGAAAGCAACAACTTCTACATTGTTAACTTTAATAGAGAATTTAGAAATTCAACTTTGATTTGGCAATGTGTTACACTTTTTAATAATTTCCATTGGGTAAGATGTCGATAAAGATTAGAGTAAATAAGGTTTTTGGGAAAGTGCTTTCTGAAAATATTAACAGCTAAGATATTATCTCATTGCACTTACATAGAACATGTCTTCAATCTGCAAGAGTGTTCCTTGAATGAATGACTTCGTATTATAAAGCGAGGTTAATATAAAGCATAAGTAAGCTCAGCAAACAGATGGAAGCTAAAAATTGTAACTGTGAATGGGATTAAGACAGAGTTTTATTTACATTGCAGTTTAATTTAGGTTTAGGACACTTAAAAGATTTGGTGTTTCATGTAGGGCCAGTTTGGCTACAGTCTGGTTTAGTTTAAAAAGGGTGTGATCCAGAGCTTTATAAGGTGCCTCACCCAGCTGTTCAAATATTTTGTTTTACTTTGTGATTTATAGTAAAATGTGTAGGATCATAATGAAGCTTTTCTGGCAGTGTGTACAATAATGGAAATAAAATATTGACTTAATAAATGAAAGAACATTAAAGTTCACCAAAAGTCCAAACTGAAAGTTGCAAAACATTTTGGGAAGAGTTAACTATTTGTGCTAATGTAAATAGCATATGCTAATGTGTACAATTATTCTACCTCTAGGAACCAGATGTCCTACTGATTTTGCTGAAGTTCCCTCAATTCTGATGGAGTATTTTGCAAATGACTATCGAGTGGTTAATCAGTTTGCAAGGCATTATAAAACAGGACAGGTAGGAAAAAATAATATGCAAAATACTGGAAATATTTTTGAAAATATATTTGAAAATAAATGTATTTAGGAAAACAATCATATTTACATGTGTCATTTATTGATAATACTAAAGTAGAAATAAACAATGGATAAAATTATTTTAGTATTATAATTTCAGTTATTCAGAAAAAAATGTCAATAATGTCATAGCAAAAAAGGTAAATGGTATCTATGGAAGAATACTAAGTTCTTATATCCAAGGTTCCAATTATGTATTTAAAACTTTCAGCCTTTCTTTTCCTACAAAGTGTAGTATGTGAACAACTTCAGTGTGAATCATTTGGAATGCTTTAATATAATTACTGGTAAGTTATGACAAAAATAGGATTTTTCATTGAACTCTCTAAAGTCTTAAAATAAAGCTCAGGTAGCAAATCATGGGTGTAAATGGAAATCATCTGAAATTTCAAAATTTCAATTTTTAGCACAGTGCAGAGCAGTGATTGAAATATTTTACATACTGTTCTATTTAGGATTATATTAGGATTAGTTAGATTCTGTCAGTCATTAATTTTTGCATAAAACTCTGGTGCCTTTTTTGCGTCAAGTTATTCTTTATCAATCTATTGCAAGGATGTGCTTTCTGTGGGGTATTTGGAAAACAGTCCTTTTGGAAAAAGGTGACTTTGGTGGTCGCTTTAAGACATGGGAATGGAAAATTATTTATATTTATACAGACATTTCCAAAATTCCTCTTCAGTTGTGTAATGTTACACTTCATTGGAGCTTTCTATCCAATACTAAGCATTCAGTGTATTTCAGTATTATGGAAGTAGAATGATGTTTACCTCCGTTGAACAGTTAGGAAAATGTGTTGCTTAAGTTCTGATTCAATAGATACTGTCTGAGAAATTTGCTCTGTAAATTTTATTTTTTGTTTTTGCAACAGAGCAATCATTTCTGCAGAAAGGTCTAAGAAAGACTAAGAAAGGTCTCTTTGAAACCTGGGAGTTAAACAAACTCAGTTCAGGAGTGTTGATCATTTATCTATTTGAGTCCACATACAGAAACACATCTTTCTAATGTTCTCTATAAAGTTCATGCAGTGTTTAAACAGCATGGAGTTAATCTGATTGCATATGAGTTCAGAGAATGAGCTTCACTAAAACATCTGAAAGAGATTTGTGGAACATTATTTATGGTTTTGTATTTTCAAAATGACTTAACAAATCTAAACCATGTTTAGTTTCAGTGCAAAAGCTAAGAACCAGATGCTGTGTCCCATTTGGCATTTCCATAAACTTCTTCTGTTTATTGGTGGTGAAATCTTCCCCTTTCAAAAATCAATTGAGAGAGGTTTGATGTAGAAATCCAGTCTTGAAGGGGGCAAGAACAGATTATGCTGGAAGATGAGAAGAGGAGCCTGAAACTGTTCTGTGGCTCTTGAGAGCTTTAGTTGGCTTTCTTTTAATTGCTTTTTTAAAATTTTAGAATGGATTTTTAAGCCATTATCCAACATGTATAAATCTGCTTTTGCTTATGTTGGTTCATCTAAGCTGATTTTAAGAATCTGATATTGGATTTCTGTCTATCATTTAAATACAAATAGACTGAAGTAATCTTTTCTGTTGTGTATATGTTATGAAGTACTTTCAGTTGAAAATCCTATCTCTCTTACGTTTTCAACTTTGCAAAGATCTTTTTGGGGCTTATTTTCTCTGCTTGTTCTGTCATTAATTTTTTTGTTGTGCAAATAGGAAATTCAGTCTTTTTTTTTGTTGTTTCTTTAGTTTTTTGTTTATTTGACAGAAAAATTAGTCCACTTTACCTCCTTCTCAAGGGGAAATAAGGAAGGTGGACAAAAAAGTTAAAATGTGAAAATTGTGAAACCATTTAATCCAAATGTTGTTCCATATAAGAACTTCAATTAAGTTTCTTCTTATTTATTAAGAGACTGAGCTTTTCTGTGCTAGAAGGACCTTTTCTGCAACATCTGCACCAACATAGCTCTGCTGAATGTTGTCAGAAGGAGGACTTTCTAGTGACCCAGCTGGTGTCAGAGGCAATGCAGACAATTTGACAGAGCATCCTTCTCTTGGCATTGCTTCATTTACACTCTAGTTTTTGCATGCAGACTTCAGGTGGTGTGATTTTTAATACTCCTACTGAACATGATTGCATCAGAAAAACTTGTCAGCATAGTCTCAGCTTATGTTTGCTATTGCTATAAAAGTCAGGTGTAGAAGGACTCATCCTTGAGTCCATAAGCACTTAGGATCAGTGCTTATGCTTGTGCAAACAGGAGGGGAAAGAGGGGTTTTGATTATTAAAATGTCAATAGTTGAAAACTGTTTTTCAGTAGCATTGCAGAAAAATAAATTGATGGGCAGACCTTCAAAGATGAGAATGCACTTAGATGTAGATCGTGAGGATCTGGTCCAAAATACCTTGAAGTTTATAGAAAGCTTGTCTCTGCCTTCTGTCCATTTTGAAAGGTTGTGCTATTGAATACCGAGGAGTGACAAAGCTTGCAAGCTCTTCTGTCGAAAGGAGCAAGTCTTTTGAACTTAGCTGAAAAAGCTGGCCAGTACAAATCTATTTGTTGCAAGAAAATAGCAAGCCTAATTTTCCTTTAATCTGAAAGATGACTCATACCAAAAAATCCTTGCGATAGAGAGGACTGTGATAGTTAGTTACTAAAGCTGAATTAGTCAGGTAAGCTCATGAAGCCGAGCCATACCAAAATGAGGGCATTACAGTGCTTAAGCAGACAATCTGGTGGATTGGTGCCATTCTGTATCACTGTGATTGTTTGTTTAATTTCATTTGTAAAGTGCACAGATATGTCGTAGGTCTGAGCTAAATCATTTTAAGCTTGTGTGTCTTTGGAGGCTCTCTTGAACAAAGGCCAGTGGTTGAGCTGTTCAAATTTGAACTGAGTTCATTTTTCACAGAGATGGAGCTACAAAGACATTATTGTATTAGTGTGATTACAAGAATAAGCCCACAGATAGTAAACAGTTGTAATGTGTTGCAGTTACTACATAACAGTAAGGAGTTAAGCATGCTTTGGGACACAGGGAATTCTGTTCTTTTAGACACCACAAAAAACATGCTGAAAAATTCATCCCAAGATCTTAAAGTTACTTAATGGAGAAGGACAGAAAAGTGGACCTCAAAGTAAAGTATGTGCTGTTCAAATTTTAAAAAATTGAATGGTTATTCAATCGACACAGTTTTAGCCAAAGCTCTGTGAAGTCTTTCTTTAGAAGGAGGATGACAGTTTCATTCTGATTTTATCAGAGAGCTCATCTTTCAGGAGAAGTAAAATTTTTTTTATTTCACTCAACTACTTATTAAGGGGCTGTGTGATATTGTATTGGAGCAAGGAGGAATAGTTTCTATTGCCTGAAACAGTACATGTTCTAGTTTGAGACTTCAGCATATCTGTGTGCATGACATTCAGAGAAACATACCTTGGAGTAGAGTCATGATCTTTGAAAAACCCTCTGAAGACAAATTCTGCTTCTCTGAAATCTTAAATATTAAAATCCCAAAGGTATTTTGGGAGAAATAAGTGATTTCTTTATCAATTTAAATTCTTTCAATTTAGTCTAATTTTGGCAGTGTTTTTGCGGTGCCAAATTCTGCTTTGCTTTTGAATTATGAACACAACATAATCTTTGAGCCAGGTTAGTAATGTCAATAGATTTAAAGAAAGACATTTATTTTTTTTGTCCTTTGCCTTTTTGTCAGCAGGTGTAGTCATAAGAATGGCTTGTACTTTCTTGTTGATTTTAAACTGCTGAAACAGTAGACCTTGCTCTTCAAGGCACAGTAATTTGACATTGTTTGACATTCATATGGCTGCAAAAAACATTAACAATTTTCTTGGAGTCTCTTGATAAAATTACCTGTATTTTACTCGCTCTCTAGAACTTCCTCTTGCCATTATTTAATATAGATGAAATATAAAATTGAAATACCCTTATGTTGAAAGACTTGGTTTGACCTTACCGGTAGGAGTGCTCTTGGCTTTAACGCTCTTAAATTATAACTTTGTAAAGCATATATATTTGCTGTTGCCAAGCTTTTGGTTGTTCAGGTCTTGTAACACTGACAAATTACAGTTTAAGAATTCCCATTCAATTTCTCATACTTTGCTGTTTTTCTCATGCTTTGCTGTTTCATCCAACATACAGATGCCTGTAGAAGAAATCAGTTTTGTTTAATTCCATGTTGTACTACTTCATTAGGAAAAGAAAGCCTCCAAAAAGCTGCCGAAATTTGCTGATTGGTTTTTTGCTTAACAAATTCTGTTCAAAATTCTGTAGGTTTCCTTGTTGAAATGATTTTATTGCAAACCCAGATGTACTTAAGTTCCAAGATGAAAGGGCGCTGAGGGGTGTGCCTTACTTGTGTAAAAGGATGAGACAGAGACATTCATAGAACAAGGAGAATTATTGTCCAACCAAAATACTTTAACTAGTTATAACTTTTTTTTTGCTTTACTTTCTGCCTTAATAAATTTTATGGTTCTATACCATTCTTGACCTAGGTAACTTTTGACTTGGAGAAGAGGTTGCAAGCCTTAGCAAGTACTACATAAAGCAGCTGTGCAACTGGCAAATTTTACTTACCTGCTAACTTTGAGATTCTAGAGTTAATTGATAACATTTTCTTCGCTTATATGTAACTTCTCTAGAGTTGTGTTTTTATTCTGTGAACACTGTTTGTCTTGAAGTCATATCATTTGCAGAGAATCTAAACATATGGCTCTGCTGTATCTGTAGACTTTCTTGGATTATTTCTTGAATGCTTCAACACACTACAAAAGCGTAGGTATGATTCTAGAGTCAAGTTGAATACCTACCATCTCTATTATGTTGTACAACTTGTAGTACCTCTCTTAATATTTTAGTAAGAATGCCGTTATTTTTACCATATTTAATTTGTTTGGTTAAGGAAGGGGCTAGCAAAAACAAAAGGAAATGTTTGTTAGGAAAAACATCTGTTGAAAAGCTTCACAAAGTGGTGGAAGAAGTGTAAGGTCAAGCATTCATAGAGAGATATTTTTAAAAATCTGGTATTAAAAAGTCTTTGGATGTACTTGCAGACATTTGGATGAAAAGTTTGCTTAATGACCTGAAAAGTGTTCCTGACTCTCAGTATGTGGTGGCATGGATAATTTTATTGCTATAGATGTGGAATAAATTCAACTTTGTTAAAAATTTCAAAGGGTAGATATTTACTGTTCAGTACAACTAAATATTTTTATGTGGGTTACGGTAGAAGGTCTACTGCTGTCTCAGTTGAAGTTATGAAAACCCAGTATTATTAAGCTCAGTATTATGAGTTATATGATGTGGGAGGGTTTTAAGTGCCCCAATCTGTTCTTTATGTCTAAAAATAGTAATAACATTTTTAACAGGCATATAAGGGAATATGGAATCAGTTTATGGAAAAACAAACAGATTTCAGACAGTGATTTCTCTGTTGCTATGTGAATTAGTGCTGATATCTTAATTGTCCATTTAGTCCTTAGCTCAGCAAATATTTCCTTCCTCAATGCAAAACACTTCAAATATGTTTTGTTTTGTTACCATCAGGTTGGTTTTTTTTGTATCTTCAGCCTCTTATCGTGAATAGCTATTTAAATACTATTTACAAATATGCAATAAGTCTAAATGTGATCTGATTTTTTTTTTTATTCAAGCCACTACCAAAAAACATGGTGTCAAGACTATGTGAGTCCAAAAAGGTGTGTGCAGCAGCTGATATGCAACTCCAGGTATGTTCTTTGCATTCTAGTTTCTACTCTCTATTCAGAACTTAAAGAATATCTTTTAGTTCTTATTATTTTACCTTTTTTTTTTCAGTGTAGGTGTGTTATCTAAGTATATGCAAATTAATTACAATTAATTCATTTTTATATTACTTGTTATGTTTGTTTTTCTGAGCATACTTTGTGCTGTCTGCTTAAACTCAAATGCCTAAATTTTTAGAAAATATGATAAAAACCACAGCTTTTGAAAATGGTTGGATTATCAGAATTCCCAAATGTGATTAAAGATTGAATTATTGAATTAGTGGAATAATTTAAGAAGAACTTGCACTAGAGGAAGTATCGTGTACCCTGGATCATTAAAATGTAGTAGGACTGAGAGATTCAGGCTACCATAGTAAAATCAAACCAGCACATATATTTCCTAGAACATGATTTTAGTTCCTTGTCTTCTGCAGCTGCAGAGGAAAGTGGCCACGTTTGTCACATCAAAATTGCTGGCCAAGCTGTAAGGATGTAAGACTTCTCTCTCATAGTGTTAGGAGAAGTAACTAAATTCATAAACCTTTATTTTCTGTGGGTGGGTATGATTGATCAGTCATTTCCATAAACAGTCTGTGATGCTGTTCTTCAAAGAAAATAAAGGAAATTAGTCTTCTATCTAAAATGGTATTTGGTCTTTTTCAGTCCTGCAACAGCAGTTCTTAGATGTGTCCAGTAGCACATCCAAGCATTCAGCCAAGTTATTTTAGTGAGCAGTTGGCTGCATTTAGTGTGGTACAAGTTTCTGCTGTGTGATTTTTGTGATTTTGTTTTTTCCTTTGTATTGCCTTAAGCCTGAGTCATATAGTTTTTCCTTTTACAATTAACCTGGTGTTTATGTCAGATAACTCTGCTAGTACCTTCATAAAGGTTAGTTACTGAGATGTGGAAAGAAACAAATTTACAGATCTTTGGAATTTTTCCCTTTGAGAAGTGGCCAAATGATCACAACCCTGCCTACAAACACGAGCTGAGCTGGTTAACTGAAGTTGATCTAAAAGAGAAGCTGAAATATTTGCAGTTTTCTCTGTGCAGTTACATACAGTGATTTAAAACTAATCAGAAGTCTGGAGTGTGGACCTGTAAGTTGTATACATGTCGTTTACACTAGTCAAAGCCAGTCTGAACACTGTTTTCAGTGTATACATGTATTTTTCATTGGTTAAACTTAATGGACTTTTGAATTGTGCTTTCACTGCAGTGCTGGCTGTCAGCAGCCAGTGTTGGCTGGGCAGGTGCTACCTACTGCTATGCCTCCATGACATGAAAATATAACTGCACCCTCTCTGCAGGTCTGGTTTTGAAATGCACACTGCTGGCTTTGAAAGATTCTCATAGAGATGTCTGATAATCCACAAAGAATGTGGGCAAGAGTATAAGTAATTCATACAGGAGGTTTTTATTGGAACCAAAACCAATTCTGAATTGAAATAGAATTTGTACTGTGAGTGCTTAATCAGGGACCTTTATTAATGAGAGCACAACACATGTACAGATTAGTAACCAGCAAAGTGTTGAGCAAGTCCTTTCACATGCACCCATTCTTTTCTGGTGTCTCTGTCCATAACAGCTGTGTATAGACTTGACAAATTTCCTTTCAACTTTTAATATTTGCTATAATCTTGTCAAGGCTTGAGACCAGGTTGGCATTGTAGAGGCTAAATGGGCTTGCATATTGAGCAACGTAAGTCACATATATTCACAAGTGACATGGCCTCCCTGTTCTGTGGCACAGGAGAGAGCATTCCTAAAGGAGAAATTGCATCAGTTACTTGTGCCGTGCAATGCCCCTACTGTTGTTGGCCCTCAGCTGCTCCTGGGGCTTTTGTAGAGTCTGTCTTGGAGTGACTCCACACCCCATGAGAATACCCGTTTCTGGTAGGCTCAGTTCCCGTGGGTGCCTGATGGTTGACTGGTGCTGGGAATGATGCAGTGATGAAGCAGGCTGCTCACCCTCAAATTACTCTTCTGTAACTAAAGTTCAACCAGTTTCAACCTGTGCCAAATGACCACAATGCCACAGTGAATAATATTATTCATTTCCTACTTTCAGCACTTTTTTTTTGGTGCCAGGTGTAACACCTGCAGAAGTGTGCACTCATTTGAAAGAGACAAATTGGCATAGCTGTTCTGTTGAATAATTCAGAAAAAAATGTCCAAGAGAAGTTGACTACGTGGCGAATGTAAAGCTAACATCTATATTCCTTTGTAGAAGTGCATATTGTAACTCATGCAGATTAAGAAGTATAATAATTCATTGAAGCAGAATGTATTTTAATCTGCAGATGCCAAAATACATATGTGCTGCTAGCTATATGCCTGAAAAAACTGTGAATGAAGATTCTAATACCATTCCTTCAGACTTTGCAAAGACTATATTCTGTATTGATGACTAGATGCTATGTTAGCTATATTTGACCTTTAAAAGAAGAAAAAGTGCTGAAAAATATTCCAGCAGTGTGGAAAACACCTGGAGTTTCTTCTGTGGTCTGTTCAGAAAATATGTCTATTGGCATGTGAAAGAAGAAGTATTGCTGCTTTTTCATAACTGTTTAATACCTCTTTTCTTTTAGGTCATGTAATCAGTTAGTCAGAAGGAATGATAGGAGAGTCCATACATCTTCTAAGGCTTTTGCCAGGCAGATTGAATCCCAGAGTCTTTCAGTCAGTAGTAACTTAATTGGAAAATGCCTAAGTGTTTGCATATTAATGCTATTAAGCAGACAAGGAGCTAGAAAGAACTGGAATCAAGTGAAACTAATAAATACCAATGTAAGTGCAAAGCAGAGAGACAGTATGAAGATAAATAATTATTTGAGGGCACTTTTATATTTTAGGTCTTTTGAGAAATGTGTTTTACTGAAATTAGAAATCATCTTCTATCTACTGCTTGATATTAAATATTAGCTTGTTCCTCAGCAGTATCACCTAAAATCCTGTGGTCCTGGGATGTGTTTCCCTTTCCCATTTCAAAGGCCTGTGTAAACACACAGAACTGTGGTTTGTAGATGGAAATGCATATGGGTATAAAGTTCATCCAAGTTTATTTTCAGGGATGGTTTTTTTCAGCTGTGCTGTCCAGGTGGCCTGGCTCATAGCTTTCTTCCCACACTTTACATGTGCCAGGATCAAGGGAGAGCTTATAGCTGACTTCAGTGACTCATTTCCCTATCACCACATTGTTCTTTAAGCAGAACATTTCACTGGCCTTCAGCTGACATTTCCCCAGTTCCTAGCTGTGAGTTGAGCTTTTGCTCTGCCTCCTTGACCACAAATTACTTGACTCCAAACTCCCCTTTAGAGAAGGTCGACTGCAGTGCAGATGCTGTTCTCCCATTTCGTGAGGAATACTGAAGAGCAGCTGCAGACTGGTCCTAACAAAGATGGGAGATAGAAAAACGAGCATCAAGGCTGTGCTGAAGCTGGACTCTACAGTCTATTGTCAGATGCTGAAGTTACTCATGTTTGATTTGGGTTTTTTAGAGAGGGGAAGTTGGTGTGAAATGACTCCTGCAGAGTTACAAAGGTCTGGGGTGACAAGAGAAAGTGAGCTTTCTAGGACTGTTACATCAGGTAATTTTTAGGTTTATTCATGGTACTTACTGTGGGTCATACTCTCAGTCATCCTTACTACCATAAATACTGTAGCTTTTATTAAACTGTGTAAAAAAAAAAAAAGTGATTGGGATTCTAGTGACTAGGAATGCAAAGCCATTGTAAAACCTCTTTCTCTTCGTAGATAAATAACGGAAAGTATTGTAGTTTTGGAGTGTAGTGTAGGTTTCTCTGTATATTTTTAGTCTGAACAGATGTTTGCTACCTATTCTGGGTTTGTAGATGATCAGTGTTGAGTGCTTACATGTCTTGTTCAGTGTTGTTATCTGGGACACAAAACTTGCAATGTCATTAATGGGTGATTGTGCATGTTGGATCTTACTGATCTCTCTTCTCCTCATTAGCCATGTAAAAAGCAAGCAGGAAATCGAGGAGTAGCTCCTGCAAGTCATGGCTTATTCACCTCCCTACTTAAAACTCTCAGTTTTTCTTGGAAAAAAATCAATGTGCACATTTGTTACTTGTCAAGAGACACTGTCAGAGGGTTCATCAGAATTCTGTATGTTAGAAGACAGCTTATTCAAACAGAAGGAATATGCTCCTTTAGAAACAGTCACAATTTGGATGTATATACATGTTGTACTCAGAACAAATAAAGAGGGGCTGAATTCTGATAAATTATTAAAGAGTTCAGAATGATTTGTGCTAAAATATCATCGTAAAGAATTCTTTCAGAGGTTCAGGGGGTTGTGTTACTTAGATAACATAAAACATCCAAACAACTTTTTCTACTACTTTTCTACTTTTTCTTGGACCAGTGTGTTTGTGTCATTGGGTGTCAGGGGAAGAACATCAGCCCCCCTGGCAGAGTGGGGGCTGATGTTCTTCCCCTGACATCTGGCCCGGTTGTGTTCCTTGTTTCAGTGTCTCATGTCCCGAAAGGATGAAATGAGGCTTCTTTCTGCTGTTTCAGAGCTTGTTTATTTCTGGTTCTTATCAGAGTTTCAGAGGCACAGACTGTGCTGTGACCTCCAGGAACACGAGGACAGAATGGCCAATGGCTACTAGAAGCAGGTAGCTTTTATATCTATTATCAACCAGTTAGAAAACTTTACGTATCTTATTTTGTTCCCAAAACCAGTGAATATCAGCCTTATTGATATGTGTCCTTTACACTGAATTCTATCTACCAATTAACAAGTCAAAGGAACTCATGTCAGAGGGAAAAAGGAAGAGAAGGAGAAGAGAGAAGAAGATGAAGAAGAAGCAGCCAACACCCTAAAATCTCCATGTTGGCTCCATATAACATATATAGCAAAACCTAAAAACTACAACTACACATTCTGTGATACACTAAACAACATCTCCTCATTTCTTTGGTGTTCTCAGTTCATTCAGAAGTTGAGACAAATGCTCCCACAAGCTTGGTACACAGGCAAAGCCTTTTTTTGTGGAGCTCTGAGGGTAAAGCAAACAGCCAGAGGAGCAGGAAAAGCTCCCAAGCTTTTTCTGACTCCAACAATTGGGGATGATATTGCACCCTGGGAGTGTGACTGGGCCTGAATCTCTAGCCAAATTATTTTCTTCATTGCTCGCTCAAAAGCTTTTTAGGCTCCTTATTGTCAATTTTCCCATGAAGTGTGCCTACCACGGGATGATGACCTGACCTGAACTCTTCCCTTAAACATCCGGATACATCAAACTTCTCAAAAATATTTTGTGTTGCACAGCAGTGGGTGTCCTCTTTTTCTGTCTTTCCTGCACTTCCACAGATTAGGAAATTTAAAAAAAAAAAAAAAAAAAAAAAAAAAAAAAAAAAGCTGCCATCATTTTCAGTGATGGCACACCCAGAACCTTGGCACTATCTTCTCTCCGTGCCTGTTTTGTGTTTGCTGTACCAGATAACTCTGCTTTGCTGTCTTTGCTTGGAAAGTCTTTTTAATGCTGCTGCTCTCCTATTCTCTGAACACCTCAGTAATTTGGTCATGCACCTGCCTTCTGCTGTAGTTCATGTGCATAAAAACTGTGTGTGGAGCAGCTCTTAATTCTGGAGTGCCCTTCTGGTGCAGTGTGCTTTGAGCTATGTTTACACTTTAGCAATTTATTGCTCTGATGGTGAGAGCTAAAATAAATGAAAAATCTGCACTAGTACTAATCTGTTGCAGGGCTCTAGCAGAAACTCAGTAGCATCAGCAGCTCTGTGCAGTGGGCATGGTGCTTTTGGGTCAAAGGTTGGACTTGATAATCATGGAGGTCTTTTCCAACCTCAGTGGTAATTACCTCTGTAATTCTTGTGTTCGCTGCCTAAGCCATAACTTGTTCCTGCAGGAGTGAGGTGTTCTCATGGCTGCATGTACACGTCTTGAAATAGTTCATATTGAAGTGTTCACTTACATAACTAAAATAAATAACTTAAAAATAATACTGGGTTTTTGTTAAATCTATTGAAAAATACTTTTCTTGAAAAGGAGAATTGCTGGAGGACCCTAGGGACAGATCTTAATTTATTTAAAAATGCAGACTATTTAGTACTCCCAGCATGCTAAGTGACCTAAATATGGATTTATGATAGGTCATGATGGTGGTGGTGGTTGTACTCCAAAAACCTGTTTCTCTCCTTGTATGTTATACTAATGATAGAAGATTTCCAAACCACATATATTGAAACTATTCCCTCTCCCTAGTCCATCTCTCATGTTCTTTTCTTTGTATCTTTCTTGGTTTTCATATGCCAAGAACATGTGCCAAAGACAAATGTATTTTCTCTCTTCAGGTATTTTATGCTGTCTTGGACCAAATCTACCATGGTAAACACCCTCTAAAAAAGTCAACCACAGAAATATTAAAGGAAACTCAGGAGAAAGTTTATGGATTGCCATATGTACCCAATACAGTGAGTAGCAACAGAATATCTGTGTAAACTGCACCTTTTCTTTGCAGTGTATTAATACCCCTCCCTCTCCCTGACCCTTGCCCTGCACACTCACATGATAATTGCTGTATTGTTATATTGAAAGAGTTTTCTTTCTTTCACTCACTTTATTCAGAGAGTCGGGTGTTGGAAATTTGCAACCAAAAATGAAAATTTAATTAATGTAGTTGGTTTTTTATAGATATAGTCTTGTAATGATGAACTTCATTACTTTGCCTTTATTTTCTTTTTGAAGAAGGCACTGGAAACAATATATTGGAAAGAAGGTTTATTTGAGCTTTTCAAAGGCTGCTTATAAAGGGCAGCAAAACACTGCTGCACATTGGTGTTCATATACTGTCAGCATGAGAGAAAGTGTGAAGCAGGAATTGGAAGTGTGTTTTTCTCACTGAATTCCTCTGACTTTTGTCATTTGTCCTTTCACATGTTATCTGAGAGCATAAAAGCCTTGAGTTCTACTGAGCTGTGTAATTTTGATCTTCATCACGACATGCATGTGTTCCGTACTTCATGTGACAGCCAAAGGTGTAGTTTGCTTAGACAATAGTCACGAGATTTCCTGATCTGTGTGAAGCTGAATTCCCACCTGGAGTCTGGCCCCCCAGTCACTGTTTGACACTGTGGTGAGAATACCCAAAATCCTTCTCTCTGCTTCTTGGAAAATGTACTTTTCTCCTTAACAAAATGTGTCTTTCCTTCTCTGAGAAGGGTGTTGGGAGATCCATTTCCTCATCAAAACCATACTGCCACTGCTCACACCTCCGAAAGAGTGTTAACATCTTGTAGTGAGGCTATGATCATTATGAAGTGGGACAGCAAGTTTTGGCCTGGAACTTTTATCCCAGCAAAATGTACTGTGAACTTCTGAATTGTCAGAAAGTCTGTGTTTACATTTATTGAATGTAGAATTAGTGTCAAGAACAGTAAGACAGTTTAAGTTTCAGTAAAACATAGTGAAAAATTGCATTAGAATAATGTTAGTACTCTGTAGGGTAATTAATGTCTGTAATTTGTCTTGCTGTCTTTTGCTGTTCTTTCTTCCAAAATTAAGATATGCTTGTCATTTAATTTGTAGTCCAGATATAAAAATAAAAGCCTTGAAAGTAAAGGTTGTGGATTTTAAGTGCAGAGAATGTATTTCTTCTTTTCATTTGATTTCACAGCTAGACATTGAAATACAGTAGTAGAGACCAGTTTTTATTTTTGTCTGTCATTTGGCTAGCTACATATAGAGCTGGCAGAGAAAACAAAGTATTTTGATTGTTTGAATTTTATCTGTTCTCTATACATTTAGGTTCAGTTATGTATTGCTAAGTCAGCCTTCTGTGTCTTTAGTGGTATTGGGTAAGAGTAATTCTTCCTTAGTGAAGATCTTCACTGCTTTAATGTGATTTTTCTGTAGCAGCATTGTCTGTTAGGGCTGAAAACATCCATTATCATCTCTTCCTGAACCCTAATTCCCTTTTACTGTTCTTGACAGGCAAGTAAACTTAATAAGTATTCTCTGAATGTACTTGGTTGGGCTTCAGTCTTATTGTGCATACTTATTTTCTGAAGTAGAGCCACAGCATATGTCCTCAGCAGATGAATTTCTGTCATTCTCAGGCACAGCTCAGATAACAGGGCAATTTGCTATGTGTCTTTTTGTTAGAGCGCTTTCAAAATGAGGCATGTAAACTACCCCTAGTAAGTAAATGCTGCTGCACCTATGGGCTAAGGTAAACGTGAGCATCACGTGTTATGTGCCAACAGTAGGAGGGATGGTGCAAAAATGTCCTGTTGAGGTGTGTATTTGCCACTGGGGCAGGTTTTGCAGGCGCTGGGGCAGCCAGCATTGCACACAGCAGTGTTTGCATTGGCCGCGGTGGTGCGGATGGGAGCTGGTGCCACATGCAAGGCAGAAAGGAAGTCAGGTGGAAGCACAGAGAAACAGCACCCCACTAGACTTTGTTTATCTGAGTAATGCAAATCTCGATTTCTGTCTGGCCGTTGCTTATCTGTTCAAAAGTATACAGAGTTTACTGCTGGCTCTTGGAGGACGAAATTCCACTGGGATTTCATTGCTCTGTTACTGAATCCAGAAGCTGATGACTACCAGGCAGGGGGCTAGGAAATGTATCTGCCTGTTTTTGTACTGTCTGGCAGTTTTGTTGCCAGAGGAGATTAGTGTTCCTGAGTTTGGAAAATGAATAGCAGTTTTGCACAGGCTGGATTCTTGAGTCTTTGTGATACCTTTAAAAAACAATTGGTCTTCCTTTTGATTCTTCTAAGAAAGTAAGATAAACAAAATAATAATGACCATGCTTTTTCCAGCCATTTCTTCCTGAATGGACGTGGTGTCAAAATCTGTGCATTGTGGGGAATTCAGTACTCTGCTTTTGCTCCAAACTTTCATTCAAATCGTCACTTATTTCTTGTGAAGTCAGTTTTCATTTCTTATGGCCTGCCTTGCAGTTGGTGATACAGTCTGCTTTTAGAGTGTCTCCTCTGGTCTCCCTTACCTTTGTCCCTAGGATGCCCAGAGAGGCATTTGAACATGTATCGGGTGACCCTTTGATCAATCTGAGACATGATCAAAGTTTCTTCCCATAATCTGTTGCTTAGTCCCCTCATGTCCCCCGAGTTCAGACTTGAAAACTACTTTCATTTGAGCCAGTCATCAAAACTTAATGATATGCCATTGCTAGTCCTTCGCCAAGCATAATAATTCCTGTCTCCTGCTGGGGGTTTGGTTCAGTATTGTACCAAAAAATGACACACAGGGTAAACAGACTCTGCAATGATAGTGGAGTTTGCAGCCACCTGCAGTTACAGGAAAGAGCTCTCAATAATGAAGTGGTTGTACAATAAACACCAGCTGCCCAGATCATCATACCTGTGCTTTCTTTGTGAAGTAGTCTGAGTTATTGATTCTTTTTTTCAGAAAATTATTATGGACTTACCTATTAATTGTCTGTCCATTGTAGTAACCTTTTCTAATATGGAATTTTGGTGGGAGATGCTGGTTTGACTTGTGGCTGTGAGGAAGAATGGTTTGAAGGGTGAGGCATAATGAATCTGGGTTCTGTTTTAGATCGCTGCCAAATAGTCTCCTTGGCATTTTTAAAAATTATGTGGTCTTCCAGTTGGCTTTTCTTCCAGAAACAGCTGAATTTCTTGTGTGGTACTTGAATGCAAAGTGCGATGATGGAATTAACCCACACACATCATTATAATTACATTTGATAGGAGGCAACATGTTGGTATGTAGGGTGTCTTTGATAGTTTTTGGAACGCTGAATAATTTGCTATGTGCCTTTTTGTTTTAGCATATTAAAAATACATATTACTTTAGAAGAACCACCTTTACTGATGCTGTAAAATATGCATCAGGTTGCAGGTTTAATTATGGTTATATAGTTTTGTCCAGGGTGCAAGTTTCTTTGGCAGCATGGCCTATGGCTGCTGGTGTTTGGAGAGGCCGAAACACCTGTGAGACCAAAAATGCTAGCCAGCCAAAGTTTGCCAGCAGAAGACAAGGCAGGTATTGTGAGAGATACCCTAGAGCAAAGATGTGTATGAAAATGGTGTATCACCAGTGTGGTTGTTAGTCTGTCTTCTTCCTGCAGCTGGGGGGACTCTGCCCAGACAGGGATCCTGACCTTGGAAGGCTCCACCTAGGTCCTTGTCTTAACTTGCTGTGGTTGTGTATGTCATGTTCCTGACAAAGGAAATCAATGGATGAGATGCAACCTAAAATTTGGAGTGCTTGCTCAGGGAGGCTGTCAGGCCCTACAGGAAGATGTGGCTTGCCATGGGTGCTGAAAACACAAGTTTTTCATTTAACAGGGAACATGCAGAGTCATCTGGATTTTTAGTCAGCTGAAGAGGAGTTGGTGTCAATAGAAAGAACTGGCTTCTCTACAGAGAGAAAATAATTTTTGCATCATGAACCAAAGCCTCCTTTTTTGTTGTTGTTGTTAAAGAAAACCTGTGTGCAATAGTTTTAACAGGCTTATTCCTCAGCCTACTGAGGGCTGGCTGGCAGTTTGGGTGAAGTATCTTGTTATAGGACCTGCCATCTGTGTCCTTGTGGCATCTGTTGTCTTAGGATTTCTTGTTGGGTTTTTGGAGTGACTGCTAATGTGCAGTTTTATATAGCTTGTTTCTGTATAAAATTTCATGTTAATATCAGCAATGCAATAAAAAGAATAAATAGGCTGAACAAGCAATGAGGCAGCTGGCTTAAAGTAAATAAGTGATAACCCTTAACCTCTGATGGTAAAAGTGGTTTTGAATTCTGAAAACTTTACTCAAGTGGTGAACATAAATCTTTAAATTATTGCTAATGAAGGCTAAATAGTGGCTGCCTATTAAATTTTAAACTGTAATTTCACTTCATATTTATTTTATATAAAACCCTCCAAAATTTATTTGAGATTTATTAAGCTAAACTATGATGTAACCTTAGAACCTAAGCAAAACTGAAAGCTAGCTAAAGGAAATGTAAAAAAAAAAAACAGCTAAAAGGTAGAATGGGTGCTATTGGCAAAGAGCTTTTAAAAAAAGCTGATTCTGGGTGGCAGATGAGGGAATGAAATTTATAGTGCTAATCAATAAGATGCTAAAAGGAACTCAGTGGGAGAAAAAGCCTGAATATCTGAATACATCTGAATATCTGAGAAAGGGAGGTTGTTAGAAAAGTAAAAGCCATATAAAAGTGTGAAAAACAGAGTACAGGGTAAGTTCTAATGAGCCAGAGGTAAAACTGTGGAAGTTTCAAGCAGCTTAGAAACCAAACCCAGTAATAACGATTAAAAACAATGCATCAGAAAGAGGAAAGCTGCCAGATGTTTGCTGGAACTGGAACATAGCTAAGTATGATGATTCAAAAGACATTACATAGTTATCCAAGAGACTGAACCAAGGATACAAACCATCCTGATGCAAAAAAGATTTGGCAGTAAAAGACCAAGCCCTTTAAAACTTTATTAAGATAATAAAAAATAGAAATCATTATATGACTGGAGATAATTACTAAAAGAATGCAAGAATTCAGAACAAAAAAGGCTAGAAATGCTGAATTGCAAAGTAGGTTTCAAAGCAAAGAGGAGGTAATAAAATTCCATAACCACTGAAGAAGCAAGAGGATAGTGGGTGAAAGAACAACAATAAATGTCAGAGAATGCAGTGATATTCTAGTCTGCCTCAGCATTTTTTGAAAAGTAAGTGAATTTTGATTAGATAAGAAATATATGTAATTTTTGAGATGGATTGAAGCAGTACTGAGATTAGAGAATAAAAGAGAATAACTAAAATAGATTTAGTTGGATTGTCAGAAAATTGTCAAAATAGTTAGTGACTTCACAAACTCATGAAAAAGTGGTAGCAGTATCATGATAACTGCTCTTATGGAGGGAGAAGAACTTGGGAACTGTAGACTAATTGTTCTGATTTTGTCACTTGGAGAGTAGTCATTCAGTTTAAGCAGCTCAATAGGTACCTTGGGAACAATCAAGTGAGCAAAATAACTCCAGTTTTGTTAAGAACTACCTACGATGAAAGAAATCCACTTTCTTCTTAAGACATTGATTTGTCTTGGAAACAGAAAGTAAGTAATTGATAGCATAACTCTGTGCATAGCAAGCTTTCTGACACTTGCAAATCATAATTGTACAAGCAAACTGTAGATTTGTGGCTGAGTCAACATACAGAAAACATGCAGACAAAGCAGGTGAAAGCTTGGTTTCAGACAGGGACATTTTAAGTGGACATCACCAGGAATCTGTCCAGGAATTTCTGTGTTCTGTGGTTTTGCTAATGATTTAGATGATAAATTATTTATAAATTTACAGAAGCTTCTTCAGTTAACAAATGTTGCAGAAATTTTGAAAAGTAGAATTTAAATAATCCAAAGAATTTGGATCATTGTGGTGTAAGTCAAGCAAACAGTGCAGAAAGCCAGCTTGGCTGATCAGAAAACTTCTGGTTGAGCTCAGGAGGCAAAAGAAACAGTGTGACCTCTTGAAGCAAGGTCAGGCTTTGCAGGAAGAGTACAGAGCTGTGATTTGTTTATCATAGAATAGCAGAATGATAGGTTGGAAGGAACCTTAAAGATCATTCAGTTCCAACCCCCCTGCTGTGGACAAGGACAGCATTCACTATAACAAGTTGCTCAAAGCCCCAACCTGGCCTCAAATGCTTCTAGGGATGGGGCACCAACAGCTTCTCTGGGCAGCCTGTTCCAGTGCCTCAGCATCTTCAGAGTAAAAAAAGTCTTCCTAATGTCTAATCTAGACATGCCCTCTTTCAATTTAGAGACATTCCCCCTTGCCCTATCACTACAGGCCCTTGATAAAAGTCCCTCTCTAGCTCTCTTACAGGCCATTCTAGGTACTCTAAGGTCTCTCTGGAATCTTCTCCAGACTGAACAATCCCATTTCTCTCAGCTGTTATGCAGGGAGAGGACACAAAATGGCCAAAGCTCAATTAGAGGTGAAACTGGCCAGTGTTGTTTCAGATAGCAAAATGAGCGTTTTAAAGAATGTTGGTAGAAAGAGGAGGTTTACAGAAAACACTGGACTGATACTTGTTGAAAATGATCATCTGACTAATAGGATGAAGAAAAACCAGAGAGATTCAATGCCTTTTTTTCCCCTCAGTCTTTAAAGCTACTAATAGACCTTGGGCATCCCAGTCCCCGGAGTCAGAGGACCATGAGTGCAGGAGTAGTGAGTTCCCATTGGTGTACACTGAATGTTCACAGGTCTCAGGGCCTGATGGGATTCATCGCAGACTTCTGAAGGAGCCAGTGGATGTTATGGCAAGACCTCTCTCAGTCATTTACCAAAGGATAGTTTGCATTGGGAAAGCAATTTAAGTAACAGGTATTTAAAGAACAATTAATGCTGAAACAGCATGCTTTTATTCATGTGATGCTGGAAGGGAAATTATCTGTGTTTTTTTAATGTATTTTAGTATTTGGTCTTGGGGAGTTAGCAGTGGCAGTGTTGTCCTCTAGTAGGTGTCTGCCTCTTAAAAAAATGTAACTAAAATGGAAGAATTACAAAGAAGCAGTTTTGGAAAGATAGTAGGTTTAGAAATATGAACTATGAGGAAGGTTAAGGAAATTGAATAATTGGCTAGCAAAGAGAAAATTATATGAGCACACATGAGTGGTATTGAAAACTTTTATGAAAAAACTATTTGGAATCAAGGCTGTGATTATTTGTTTCTTATTAATGAGCAAATAGTAGAAGGGGGAAAATGATATAGTTTATAGCAAATGTGATTATGGTTAGTATCTAATCTTTTAAAGTATTATTAATTTTTTCCCTCATTTCTTGAAGAGGGAAGCAGACACACAGCATGTCTTGCATCTCTCTTACAGGCGGTTTTAAAGAAACCACTGTTGTAGATCACAGGGACGTAAGTTTCATAGTAAAGCCAGTGTACCTTCATAGAGGATGGCTTTTCCACCTTTTCTCCCTCTTCAGTTACTTGAGAGTACTGATGTAGCTCATACTCCACTTTTTTGAGTGTTTTGAAGAGAGATGAAGTCATATGTTATTACTCAACTTCTTGAAGTTTGTGTAACCCCTTCAAGGTAATTTTTTACCTTGCCATGTTGGAAACTAAAGTTGTTTATACAGAGTGCAAGTCCCTGGATTAGTTTTCATATGAGCCTTCTTAAAAGTATACTGTAAAATCAAGTTGAAGAGTCTGGGTCTGAGGGAAAGATTAATAAAGGAGTGCACAGTGAACTCCAGGGAAGTGATAGTTCTATAAATAATTAATAGCTAAAAGCCATTTCAAAAAGATTGGTGCCCTGCTGAGGTCAGTATTAAAGTAGATGCTGGGACTTTCAAAAGCTCTTAAAGTCACCTTTCAAGGTTTGTTTAGGTTTCTGTCTTTGTGGAGTTGAATTCATTTTATGATAAAGAAAATGCTGATAGCAAATACTGTGAAGATTTGTTTTCCAGTGGTAACATGACACTATTCACTGGGCAACTATCTACAGCAGTCGAGTGTTTACAGATATCCTAAGATATGAAGCACTTTTAAGGAAATTCTTTTTCCAAGTGTTAGCCCCATGAAACTCAAACATAGTTTAGTGATAGTATTTACCATATATACCATGTGGTAGAGCATTTTAAGGAACAGTGCAGGAAGTAGTTGCATACATCTCCTGTTAACATTTTGAATATATTTAGATACATCTTGCATATATATGAAAACACAGCTTCATCTGGTTTGATATAGTTCTGTTTTTCGTAGCTCACATGTCCTTTTTCCTCCCCGGGATTGCAGTACTGGAGCTATATTTGACAATGATAGATACAACTGATACATCATTGCCATACATGCAGCCTAGAGAGTTTGAAATGAAATTCTCTTTAAATGCAGTGGGAGACTATCCTTTCTGTGAAAAACAAAACAGAAAAGAACAAGACAGAGGAACTATTAGCACCCTTGCTTCACAGAAGGTGGCTGAGGAGAGGGTGGATGTAATTTCTTTAAATTCACAATGCACTTGTGCCAGATTAAGGATTACAGTCATGATCCCTCAAATCCATCCCTTAATGTAGAAAGGCTCTAGCAAAAGATAGTAAATAAACAATACTGTAAAAAGGTAGTGATTTCATCTTCCAATGTTGGTTCAGATAATTTTAAGTTGTACTGGCAAATACATTTTGCAGTTACCACACTGCTTAAGATATTTTTCAGTTTTTGTAAAGGCTTATCTTAAGCAGAATTAATGATGTTTATTTTAAAATTATCGGTCAACACTTAAAAATCAAGTTTAATTGGGAAAGTAATATAAAAAGTTTGAGCTTCTGTGCAAGTCTGTACCCAAAGGAAACAGTGGTGATCTGATTCTACTTATTTCAGGCTTATGAATTTAAAGCTTAGGCAATAATAGAAATTATTAATTGTAATTGAAGAGAGGGTATTGCATGTGTATCTGTGTATGACATGAAGGGTTTGTTTGAAAATTGTATGTTTGCAAATTTCTTATATTTTACTTTAAAGACTAGTTATAATGTCTACAAGTAACACTGTCTCTTAACTTGTCCAAATAAGATCAGTTAAAGGACACAATAAAGAATCCATTTTCATATCTCTGTGTCTTTTAAAGATTGTGAAGCAATGGAAATCATACATACAGATTTTTGATGTCAGTATTCTTTATTATCACCCACACCCCCTTCCCTCAATCCCTTTCTGGGGAGGAGAGAAGAGGGAATAGAGTAAATAGTTCTAAATGATTTTGCTATAGGCAGCTCAAATTCATGAATAGTTTATAAATAAAAATGAAATATTTTTCTTTAAGCAATTCAAAAACCATATGGTACATATCTGGAATCACCTAAGTGGTTAATTGCATGTTAAATTCCTTTCCTCTTCCTTAGTGTAAACAACTGCAAAAATATTTACATTTTCTGCCTTGCTAGATTTATTTATCATTTTATAATAAAAACACGGAAGTGTTATAAATTGAAATCTTAATCTCTTGCTTGACTGGCTTTCTGAAATGTCATCGGTGTCCCTGGTTTGGTTTACTTTGTGTTCTCTCCATTCCTAACACAGAAATGCATAACACTGGAAAACTGAAGAGTATTGATACTGAGTTAGAGGCACATCATGAAGTGTTTTAAAATTAGTTTTCTGTTATTCTAAGCAAGATTAGAAACTGCAGGAAAGAAAGTGGTCTTTATTGCATTTTATTATTATTGTGAAACTCCAGAAGGATGATGATGTAATTCTATAAAACTTAGAATGTAAGTTGACTGAGCAAGCTGCTGCACACCTGCGGAGAGAGTTGTTTCTACAGTCAGGGAGTGCTCCAGCTTTTCCCCAGAGGTAGCTACTGGCACAAACAGTTTGCAAACTCTGCACTCCAATATTCACGAAACCACTTCTTCAAGTGCGAATGAGTCGAGGACATCTTCAAAGCCCTGGCTAACATGTGCTTGTTTGTGTGGCAGAGCAGTGTTGTCCTGGATTTCCACTGGTGCTGATGCACCTTGGCCTCAGCAGAGGGATGCAGCCTGTGCTGATTCCCGTGCTAATGGCCATTCTCTCCTGCCTCCGAGTAACCAGAGCCTGCAGCTTCCCCTTGACCCTCCACCCGTGCTCATAGCTAAGTTCAAGGGCATTAGGAGCAGCACTATCAAGTTAGTCCCAGACACAAGGGATTCTTCACCCAGTAGCCCCTGAAGCAGATAAGTTGGCTGCTCCTCTGTTGGGTTTCCTGCCAGAAAAAGATTTTAATTAAGAAGGGGGAGGGCACCAGATATCATCTCCATCAAATATTGTTCTTCACGGAAACAATTCAACAACTTGCTCATTGATGTAATTACTGTAGCACACGTTTCCTAATTAGAAGTCTTACATGACAAAATCCTTAATTTAGTATTGGGTCTTTTCAGGTTCTCACTTGTGTTTTTGTCTTAAGATGCAAATCAAAATGGACATAAATATACTTTGAAGTACCTAAAGTCACAGCAGAAACAGTTGGAAGAATGTTTTGAAAAGTCCAAGAAATAGTGAAGAATTTCTGTAGGTTTTCTTTTCAAAAGATATACTAGGATTTTGTACCACTGATTCCTGATGTAATTAGTGGAGCTCCCTGCAACAATGTTTACCCACACTCAAGCAAAAGCTAGCTTAGTATATATTAAGCTGCCTATGGATTTTCTTTCAATTTTGTCTTTTTACTCTCAAATCTAAATTTTTGTATAATATTATTTTTGTGACAATATTAACAGTTCTAAATTTAAAAACCAAATAATTGAATCCTAAACTAATGTAACCTTCAAAATAGTTCAGTTTAACTGATGTTAAAATGAATAAAGGGACTTAACTTTTGAATAGAAGATAGAAGGTGTAGTAAATTATTCAGATTTCTCCTAAAGCAGTAATCCTATCCACTTAAAAGATAACGGGATAAATATTTCTGTCCTCTACTGTAAAGGAGGCCTATGTGACTAGTTTGGGCAAGACACTTAGTTTAAGGTAGATAAAGTAAAATAAACTGAATCTTACCCTAAGAATGTATCCTACAAGGACTTTGAAAAACATTCTGATAAGGTGTAAGAATACAAAAGTATCAGTAAATTATTTTTGCTTTTACATGATGAGGTGGAAAGCCATTGCACATAGAATTTTGGAAATGCTTCAGACATGGTTAGAAGAAAAGATTGATAATGTTGGTGGAAAAAAAGCCTGTTTAATAACAGCAGTGGATCAGTCACTCGCCTTTATTGCAGTCTGTTGTGCTGAATAAAAAGCAGGCATGAACATGACCTGTGCATGGCATATTATCATAACCCATGGGCTATGCTGTAAAATGCACTGTTTTATAAACTCCTGGAATGAGTTCATGGAACTTTTTGAAGTAGGCAATTACTCAGAGTCTTCATTAACTTTCTAGCTGCTTACCAAAAATGTAACTTTTAATAAAGAGACTGCCCTAGTTCTGCATGTCTAGCCTTTACCCTGTCCAAAAGGGAATTTGATATGTCTTTTTTTTTTTTCTAATGGAGAAATTACTCCTCATTGGGAATAACACAAGAAATCAAGTCATCTTGCATCTATAACTGAATTTATTAAAATGGAAAAATGGAGTTTTATGCTAGGAGGTTAATCATTTAAATACATTTACAGTGATGGGGATGTCTTTTTATTCATCATAGAACTTTCTAATGAAGCAGTAGCCATTCTTGGGTTTTTTTAACATTTTATTGCCTAGGTTGTAGTATGTACTCTGTATGAAGTAGGTAGAGAGGAAGAGGGTTTTTTTTTAATGTGGGCAGGTAGCTCCTTGTGAATTAGGGTAGAGGATGGGTGTTATAATGTTTAAATGCATTTTTTATAGGTATGTAAGTCCAGTCTTGAAAAGTTAGTTGTTAGGACAGCATAGAATCAGAAAGTGTACTTGAGTAATGTAATAGGTTTTAGGTAATATTGAATATTGGGAGTTCCTGATCAGGAACTTTGTATGTGGACTGGGACAAAAGTAGTGACAGGAAATGATGACGTGCTAGAGTTATTCATGCTCTAGAGTGGGGAAAATGTGTACTGGTTAAAAAAAGAAATCGAATATAGGCTTCAAAGGTCAGGAGGGAATAGCCCTGTTTGGTTTTCCTTTACTGCTGTTTGCAATGGAAAAACCATCTTAGTTTCAGTTTGACTCATCCTCCATTTCTGTTTCTTGTTCTGGGTACTGTCCTGTTCTGAATGAATTTTTGAAATTTCAACTTCATCATATTTGCAAGCCTCCCCAGATGCAGGGAGAGAGACGAGTAGTGGCGTTCCTTGGTCTTTCTATATCCTTTCCTTTTCTCTTTTGAGAGGAAACAATGTGAAGTTCGTTAGTAAAACAAAGACAAGGTCAAACAAAATTTAGCAGATGGTACTGAGGCCTGTTTTAGGTGCAGACTTTGAAATCAAGCTTTTGGTCTTGGACAGATTGCTGGGAAGTTGTTCTTTTCTCCTTGCTTAATTGTGATACAGAGTTTCAACAAATCCGATGAATGGAATAGTTGATCGACCTGGAAGTGCAGATGAGCTGTTTAAGGTGCAGACCATTAAATGCCAAAAGCATTTGAGTGAACAATGTAATCTGAGGTTTCAAGGAAGACATACTGTCTTAGTTACAGCTTAGATGCTTATCAAAGTAATTCCTTTCTGATGGGAGAGGTAGAAATATCCTTCACTATGCCAAACTTCTGGAAATTATTTTTGTTTGTAACCTAAAAACTGTTTTTGTTTATGTGAAACCAATTAATCAGTAAAGTTTTCCACATTCCAGAGAGAGAGAGTTGAAACTTCTAATCATAACTTGAAAAACATACTATAAAATAGACTGACATGTTTTCCTGTTCAGTCTTCTAAAAATGTAGTCTCTTTACGCCATTTAAAATTGTGCTTTTTGTTTAATGACTATAGTTATAATTAAGAAACTAGTTAGAAAAACTATAGCTATAAAGCATAAACATGGCAACCAGAACACCTTTCAAAACAAAGTGGAGACTCTGTCCAAGCTGAATGTTTTAACACACTTGCATTACAATGAAATACAGTGCAGGGCTTTACCTTAACAAAAAAGGAAAAAAGTTAATAATTTTTAAAAATTTGCACCATGCATCAATACCCATAGGAAAATTGAAGTCTGGAGGCCTTTTTTTGTCTCATTTAACTCTGCTACTCCTACTTTTAACTAGTAGTATAGGTCACCAGTATTGGCTCAACTGGTCATCCATGGCAAATTCCATTTGTTTTGGACACTTGTCTTAGTTCCTCTTCAAAACTCTTTTTTATAGTACCTGCAAAAACCATGACAACAGTCCTATCAAAAGAATGTTAGGAGCTTTGACTTTGGGTAGGAGGACATATAAAGTAGGGCACTTGTTGTCTCTTTGGTTTCCTCAGGACCAACAGGGCAAAGGAAGTTTCATACTCCTTCCTTTATAGAGTCATCCATTCTCATTTCAAAAAATATGCCCAAATCTGTTGGGAAACAACGTTGTTTCAGTTTGGACCTGCTTCCTTTACACATCACACCGAGGAGGTGATGAAATCTTCATCCCTGGAGACTTTAGTCAGAGCCCTGAGAAATCTCTGCAAAGTTGGCTTTGCTTTGAGTGAGAGTTGGACCAGATGTCCTTTGGATGTCTGTCACATTTAAATTATTCTGTTGCAGTCAGAGAAATAAAAAGAAAAAAGTATTTTGATTTCTGTGAAGATAAGGCTGGTAAGTTTTTATAAGTTCTGTTTTTTTTTTGCTAAGAAACATAAGGAAACAATCAACACTAAACAGCATTAAAAATAAGTCTATCATCACTTGAATGAGTCATAAAGTGAAGTAACAATACCTAAATGAATAGCAATATAATTGTGGACTATAATCTGCTAAATATATATGCATTTAAAAATGTGGAGACAAATCTGTGAATTATGGCATTGTATGTGGATGGAATTTGTGTACCTCTAAGGTTTTTGGCACATGGAAAACTGTATTTTTTATAGTATTAAACGCAAGTCCCAATAACCATTTTGTTTGTGGCAAAAGTTAATAAATTGAACTTTTGTGAGTGTGATACTGTACTTGCCCACATGGAAATTTATAAAATATTGTGTTACTTGTAACAAGGTAATTGTGAGTTTTGTTCAAGACCAGTAGAACTACACAGCTATTATCAAATATATTTTGATCATTTATTTTACTCCTTCATTTTCTCCCCTTCTGACCCTGTTTGTATATAATTTCAATCCTGATGATCAGTGTATTGGATACACAGCATTTACAGTTTTTAATGCTTCTTCTGATAAAGGATTGCTCATTCTGGCTTTTATTTCTGGTTTTTTTTTTTTTTTTTTACTCTTTCTTTTTTGTTTATCATTAATAGTATCAGATTTCGTCAGTCATATATAAGAAAATGTTGAACAATTGAAAGAATTTAAAGGATAACATGTGTTTGGGTTTTTTTTTCTTCTTACAGGCCTGGCAGCTGCGATTCAGTCACCTCGTGGGATATGGTGCCAAATATTACTCCTACCTCATGTCCAGGGCTGTTGCCTCTATGGTGTGGAAACAGTGTTTTGCCCAGAATCCATTTGATAGGTAAAACCAGAGAAATGTTAAATAGAATGAAATGCTCGTTGCTTCTGGAAAACATGAAACAGATGAGCTTGGTAGGCTTTTTTGATCCAAACTAATTCTTAGCGTTTTTCTTGGTTTTAAGAGGATTGCAAAGCAGGAAATAACCATGGAGATACATATATATATTTTGGGACACGTTCATTGATGCAAAAAAAATTGTGTCAATGTTTTAAAATACAGGTGTGTCAGTTGGGAAGTACTGGAATCCCTATTTAGATGTAATTAGAGAGCTTTAAATTCATAGATGCCTAATTGCTTGTAATTTTCTATTGAAATCAAAGCAACTGTGGGTTTTAAACAAGCTTCATGTCACCAACTTCAAAGCTAAGTATAGCTATCCTACTCATTTTGCTTTGTGAAATTAAAAAGTAAATTGTGAGATCACAAACTATAAGCATTCTTGTACCTTTGCTGAATGTTCAGGACATTGTAACAGAGCAACTTTTCCCTTTGGCACAATGAAGGCTGAAATGCTTTTTGCAAATTAACTTCTGTAAGCACCAACACACACTCATATGTTTAAAATTTGTCTAGTTCAGTTACTCATAGTGTCATTTTAAATGTAATTTGAATTTGAGGAGTCAACATGGCATCAGTCATTGTTTTGGGGTGGAAAATTTAATTTGGTCTCTGTCTGTGAGTTCTGTAGAGATCCTAGAAGCAAGCCTGAGTGAAGGCTGGACAGGCTGTGTTTGCAGATGGCTCTAACAGCTGTGTTTCTCCAGGGCAATGGGGGAGCGCTATCGCAGAGAGATGCTGGCACACGGCGGTGGAAAGGAGCCCATGCTGATGGTTCAAGGTAGGAAACAAACTGTAACTGTTTTATTCCCCTGCAAAGGGAAGAAACTTTAACTTAACTGCATTTCCCAACTTGGTCTTTTTAGTTTTAATTATGATTTTCACTGGATTTATGGAAGAAAAATTTGTTAAGTGGGCTGGTCATCACCTTTGTGTCATGGTCAGTAGAACTCCTTGTAGTGCATGGAGTACACGCAGATAGCTGGGCTGAAGTGTTGGAAACGTTTGTATTACAAGGCTGTCTAAAGAATTCAGAACAAACTTGAAGGAAGATAGATTACATCATTTTTGGATACAGTAAAGTAGTAAGTTTTCCATACATGGAACTCATATCTCTGGTTATTTTGTATAGGAGAAACTGAAATTGTTTTGGCCACATCATTGCAGTGTCATCAAAATATCTTTGGCTGTATCAGTACTTTGAGTGTACATTTTCGTGAAATGCAGCTCTGACAACTGTAATAAAGAAACATGGTTCATTATTCATCTCACAACCATATTTGCCTTCTGAATCTGTAAAAATAACTTCTAAAAATCACACATACTCATAGGAAAAATACTCTGTGTGTTCATACATTAAAAAGTAATGCTAGCAAAATGAAACAAGTCTGAGAAACTGTTGACTTGGTCTCAAATCTATCAATGAGATCAGGATAAAGACTTTCCTGTGTAATGTTACAGAATTCAAACCAAACATTTTTGCATTATGTTTGCTGTTCCTAAGATGAGCACTTGCTAAGTCCTTCATCCTTTCAGTTTCCCCTGAAATTCTTAACATTAAGGATGACTATGAATTCACTGACCTCTGTTCATTTTAGCAGACTGGAACTTGTGGGACTTTTTTCTGCAGATAAGGAAGACAGTGGTAAAGTGTCTGCATTTCATCACGAGATTGGCACAGTTTCATGACTGGAACATTTCAGTTCTTTGACCCATCTGTTTATGTTTGAGGCCATGACCTCTGTGCTCCTTAGACTCACATTAAGCAACTATATATTCTTCAGGTTGTCTATTTACACTTCTGATCTAGAGGGTTACTTTTCATTCAATATGACTTCCCAAACTTAGTTCTCTTTACTGTTCTTGAAGAGTTTGTGTTTGTAACCTTGCAAAACTGTGGCCCAGAAGTGTGATTAAAAAGTTGAAAGACAGGGATGTGTGTCTTTACAAGTAAGTCATATGGTGGAGAAAGAAGTAATTGTTTTAAAGACCAGATGTGTTTATGATCTTTTTATGGGATATATTCTTAATTTTACTGAGCATTCAATTTTCCTAGAATATTCTAGAAGCTATGTTGAAGTTGCTGGCAGTGTGCTATTTTGAATCAAGTACTATTTGAATGAAGTTTCAAAATTCATCTGTGGATGGTCTTACAGAAAATCTATGGAAGTAAAACTGGCTTTCCCCTTGCATGTGATAAGATCTTATGGGCTCACTGAAGTCTCAAAGGGCTCACTGAAGTCCAAGGGGGTGATGTGCACTTCTCCCCTTCTCTGCCAGGCCAGTTATTTCATCATATAAGGTTATCAAGTTTTTTAAGCATGACTTGCCTTTGGTGAATCCATGGTGACTATTCCTGATTTTTTTGCTGTTCATGAATCTGAAAATGGTTTCCAGGATTAGCTGATCCACCACCTTCCTAGGGACTGAGGTGAGACTAACCAGCCTCAGTTCCCTGAGTTCTCCTGCTTGCTCGTTCTGAAGATATCTGTGGCTTTTGCTTTTTTCCAGCCATTTGGTACCTCTCCTATCTTAATAGATTACTGAGAGTTGCCTTGCAATGCTCTCTGCCAGCTCTCTTAGCACTCAGAGATACAACCTGCCAGGGCCTGTGGGCTTGTTTATGTCCAGTTCTTTCAAGTGTTCCATGATCTGATCCTCTTCCATTAATCACCTTCCCTGCTTCATATTATCTCCCTGGCCACTTTTATATTCTGAATTTCACTTCTACACTCTTTATACAGAAATCTTAAAAAATATTCAAGATCATAAAAATAACCAGTGTTCACCAGCAGATTCTTTGTCTGTGCATATTATGATGTTCATTTGTACACAGTAAAAGACTTAACAAACATGCTTGAACGACTCCCTGAAGAATGAAATCAGGGTGACTCAGGTGTTTTGACAAGACAATAACTTGATTACTGATTTGGTATTATTGGAAGCTAAATCATTGAACACACCTGATGAAAAAAGTTGTATTTGATTGGTCTGTATTTATTACAGAAGATGAGAATTTATGGAGAAAAATAAGAACAATTTAATTTGTTTAGGTTCAATCAGCTTCTGATTCCTCTAGCTGCTTTTTTTTTTCATTATAGATATTCAAGAATACTGGATTCCCATCTCTTCTTGGTTTCCATCAGTTGCAAAACTGTGCTCCCATAGCAAATAACAAAACATATCTGATTAAAGACAAATCCCACTAAACTTAAAAGCTTGTTGGTTTTACTCTTCTTCAGAGAAACTGTCCAGATTTTGTGCTCCCTAGAGCCCTATTTCAAAAAGTTCTTTAGGTTGTTATTTCAGGTGGTTTTTTATGTGGGCTTGCACTTGTCTGGCTTTCGGATGCACATCTGCAGCCTCACCCTTGAAGTGCTTCCATACCTCTTTGTGAAGTTAGCTGTGTTCATTGACTGTTTGATAACAGGTTACTTCACGAGCACATTTCATTTATGCTGTTTCTTTGTTACCATTTTCTTCTCAGAAGCAATCTATTGTCTTTCTTTTGTGTTTGGATATGACCTTAGCTTTTCATCTTTCTCCAACATGATTCCATAGATGTTCTGATTAGGAAAGATAAAGGATCTGAACTGTGGAGTTACTGACAAGGTTCCTGTTTGAACTAGTCTTTAATTAGGAAACACAATATACCTTTTTGTTGTTGTTGCTGTTTGCATTTGATTCTCTTGGCATTTGTTTCCTTTAAAAAAACCAAAATCATAAAGATTTTTTGAAAACTTTTAAAACATTTTCTGAAGTGTCCCTTTTTATCTTACCCACTTGATTGTCAATGAAATACAGAAATGGTCACAAATATGGATAGCAGGAGCAATTAAAAATGGGTGAACGATGCTTTGTCCAAGATGTTTATTTTCTTTTAATTTTTCCTTAGAGGAAAAATAAAATTTTGAAAAGAACTTGATTCCTTTGTCATTTTGTGTTGACCACATGGCTTTTGCAGATTTTCTCCTTTCTAGGACTACATGGTATTAGGGATTCCAAGTTCCTTTGAAGTTATATAACCCAGGTGTCCCTTCCAGGTCCAGTTGTTTGCTGGTTGCAGGTCTGAACAGGATTCAGGTGTGCACCATTCCTCCCTCTCTCTCTTGGCACTCCCTGGCTGGAAAGAAATCCAGGTGCATAGGCAGAAAGTGAATTGCAGTGTGAAAACTACTGGGTTGGATGTTTTGGGAACTGAAAGCATGGAACATATCCTGGAGTGCACTTCTGCAGTCTTGATGCAGTCACATTGCCCTTGGGGCTTCTGAAGAAGTCCTTGTGCAAAATGCATGTGAGGTTCTGTTCTTGCTTTGTTGATGCTGTATTACATTGCAGACAGTCATACTCAGCTCTGCTACATGGTAACCAAACCAACTGGCTGTGTAAATAAACACCCATTTGCTCCAATGCTGCTTGAAAATTTGCTTTTCCATGCCTCAGATTATACTTCGTGGAGTAATTATAATTTGAAGAGGCTGCAAAAATCTTGAGATGATTGTACATCTCTTTGAAAGTGTAAGAAATAGGCATAAAACCTAAAAGGTGATCTGAACAGCAACATATGTTAGCTCAAACTACATGGACCCAAAATAATTAGTGTTCCAGGGGGGCAGAGGCCAATTTTTGCCACAGGCTTTATTCTTCTCTCAATTTTCAGTGATTGTAGGTTATAGCTAACCATCTCTCAAAAGGGTGTGGTTAACCACAGTGCTGTAATGTGAAAGAAACTTCAAAGCAGCGAAGATAAGCTATGCAGTTGCCTCAGGCTTGGGAGAGACTGAGCTGAAATAGGAGTTGGGCTGAATGTATTAAAATACACTCCTAAATTTGAAAACTGCAACCATCAGACCTTGTGGATGTCTTACTAAATCATTTAGACTGAAGTGCTGAGTACTTACAATATATCAAAGCTGATCTTGCTTTGATATATTTTAATGGGGTTTAAAGAGAGGCATGACCACTCTTTAGCACTTCAGTGCAGAGTTAAGAGGCTAAAACTCAGAAATACCATCATTGCCTGTTTCTTTTGGAGCGGTCTACTCTAAAATCTGTAGTTATTTATTTAATAAGGTCATCATCATTTCACTACAGTAGGAGTTCTTCAGCAATGACCTCAGTTACTCTTCATCCCTTCTTTGCAAAAGTGAAGTCTGTTAGTGTCTGCTTTTGGTATCAGTGTTGGGAAAATAGCAGTGCAACAGACCACTAATGCAAGAAATCTGAAATCTGTTTTTGTTATCAAAAGCTGGAACTACTGGGTACGAGGTCATTTGACATCATTATTGCCAGAATAATTTTGGAATCTCCTACATATTTAAAGCAGACCTGGTTTTAATAAATAAATACAATTTATAACAAGTTTTGAGTGATATTTGGTAAGACTATATTCAGCTGCACTAAAATACATCCAAGTGTACTGTAGTTAATTACATTTCTTCATTTTGTAATATCCAGGGTTGGCAGTTTTTGTTATGATTTGCCATTTTTATGTAGGAGAGGAAATTACATCTCCTTGAAGATTATCCCAGCTTCAGTTTCTTCTCTTCTGCCTAATCATTATACTATTGGCTCTTCTTTTGCAATGTATTGATAATTGGCAGAATAATTGTTAACATGTCAAAAGAATTGACTAAACATCATCCAGACTGGCTGCTTTTTATAAAGTCAGTATTGGAAGGGGATTTTTGTATAATGGGGCTCAGGGAGTGGTGGTTGTGTCTTTTATGGCTGTCGTTATGTACCATCTGTGCAGCATTTTAGTCATCTCTCCATACTGATACCTGAAAAAGGAATGACTACTTGTTCCAGGGGGCTGCCATCCCTGTCACCTTCTTAAGGCACTCTCTCCTCTTCTGGGAAAACTGCAGGAAAATACGAGTTTAACTGGAATTTTTTCAAGGCTGTTAGGGAGCAAATATGAGTGTTCCCCAGCCAGGAACCTGAGAGAGGGAGTGTGCAAGAGGCCATGGCTCTCTTGGGAGCTCAAATTAGTCGCTGGGTTTCTGTACATGTCTGTTTCTCAGACATTTTTCGTTGTGAACTGCAAGTAATGCCATTGCGATTTTTCTGACATTAGAGTAGATGACAAGTTTACCCAGTACTTGGAAATACTAATTCTGTTCTCTTTCATTTTGTAAATAGCTTGATGCAAACTTTATTTAGCAGCATTTCAGTCAATCTATATATAGTGTGAGATTTGTTTTCCTTGTAGTGCTTGCAATTAATCTACTAGGCCATGGCAGTTTCTGTTGACACTTGTAAAATGTGTTTAAATCAGATTGAAATGGAATTCTGTAAGGTCTTAGTAAGAAAATTCTTTTTGGCTCTTCACACTAACTTACTTTAAGCTGGTCTGTTTCCTGATAGGTTTTGAATCATTGTGTTATAGCAAAAGATTATGGTCTTTTAGCGGCATGCAATTATAATTTCCACCAAAAGCAAATATTGTTGAGGATGTGAAAGAATATGAATCTACATTCAGTAGGTACACTGATCAGAAAGGGTAGAACAAGGTTATATTTACATTGGCAGTTGTCAGAAAGAAGAGATCACTTCAAAGAAATACAAAGATTAAATTTTGCATTATTTGGCAGTTGTACTGTTGGTTTTTTGGGTTTTTTCTGGTACAAGTTATGCAGTAAATTTCCATACATAATCTTGAAAATGCTAACAACAGTGAAAAGGCCAACGTTATGTAATGTTAAGTACAAAGAAACATCTGAAAATAATCTAAAGGATGTATTCTCATGCTGTCTAAAATTGGGATTCTGGAGAGGAAGGGGTGAAATTTTTAGCTTCTCTGTTTATTGAATTACCTGACAGAGTACTTGAGCATGATTCTTCATTATGCTAATTTTCTTGTCTGTTATCGTGTAGCCAAGTGCTACAGCTAACAGATGCAGTAATTTAAATAATTAAGAAGAGGTAAATCCTGGTACTGTAAAAAAAGCAAAACTAAAACTGCAGAATAATGAAAATGCTTTTGTTTATGTTTTGTGCCTTGTCAAAAATTTCAGATATAGCTGTACTTTAACTACTAAATTAAATGGTTGTAAGGTGTGCAATGCTTTCAGAAAATATTTTTTTTTCTGGCTTGGTCAGAGCTAAGACTTGGCAGATAAGGATTTATATAGCTACTCAATCACTAATTTATTTCCGTCATTTGGAAATGACTGGATCTGTGTTTACATTGCTTTAAAACAGATATAATTCCCTGCTTAAACAAGGTTGTAATGATAAAAATCAGTGAACAAACTTGAAACCTGTCAGTTTTGTAAAAACGTGTGACAGGTATCTTGAAGAAATTAAATAATCCCTCTACGCTATAATTGCACTTTTTTCTTGGCAAAGAAACCTGATAGCTGTTTCTGTTGTATAGTGACATTAGAAGTTATTAGCAGCAAGTGTTATTACTGATAAAGCTGTCAAGGTCACAGTATCCTTATGAAGAGCCTGTTATCTTGCTTTTTTGTAGGTATGCTTCAGAAATCCCCTTCAGTTGAAGATTTTGTGGATGCCCTTGTTTCAGACTTAGACCATGACTTCGAAACATTTATCATGGACTCGTAACAGCAGAACTGAATTCTTTTATGGAAGATTGCATATGTCTTCATAATTGTGGATAAGATATTGTTGTGACTGGTTTTGCTTTTTGGTGAACACTTTTAAGAGTTTGACTGTTCATGTTGGTGGAACAGTAATAAATACTTTAATTGGATCACCTGGTTTCATTTTTGAAGATGACTGTTTTCCATTGCACAGGAGCTTAAGCATGGAATTTGAGAGAATTCCTCTAGCAGGTACTGTTAGAAAATTTGATCTTGTTGGAACATCTGAGTAAATGGAAATTGAACTCATCTTCAGGGTGACTGGAGGGGTATGAATGGTCTTTTGGTACACACATTGATTCACCATTAGGGCTTACCTCTTGATGTTATGGCCCAGAACCATTCACACTGGTCTTTCTCATGTGCTCATGGATTTTCTTTAACCTTGTTTAACCATATTTCTTGTAGGAGTCCTGCAGTGGGGAAAAGTAAATTGTGTTTGAAACAAAGGGGAAATTGGAAAGAAAGAAGAAGTGAAAAACTAGGAGCTGGATTTGAAATAGGGAACAGAAAGATGGGAGAAGTAAATCCGTAGTCCAATAGGTCTGTAATGGGAAATTTTAGGGTGAGGAGCAAAGAGTTATGTTGCAACACATAAGACAAAAGAGTAAAATAGGTACTCTACTGATGGTCTGGTCCCTGCGTGTTTGTTCGCATGGAGTTTCCTTTTAATGATGAGTGGATGGGTTTGGGGAACTGTTCTAAGTGCAGGAGAGCAGGTTTTGGAGGGGAAACAAAATAATTCAAAACAAATATGTTTTTCCAGGATAGGCTGCAGCAGTTTAAGGTTGCACATTATCTAGTGGATGATGAACAAAGGGAATGTTATCAGTAGGTATTTCTTTTTTCCTCTAAATAAATTATGAAATGGTATTTGAGGATGTTTTGGAAAAAGAAAAAAAACCAAGAAAACTGGTGGTTTTCTGTAGGAATGGACTTGTTTAGAAATCTTCTGTAGGTTGTTATAAAAGGTATCATAAGTGTTCTGCTCAACGGAAATGCAGTGAAAGAAGCAAGAGAGGAAGAGAACCAAAGCTGAGAGATGAGGGCAAGTAACTGAGAGAGAAGCAAGTAATGGTAAAAAAGCCCATCCAGAAAAAGTGGATGTTTGGGAAGGGATAAATAAGAATGAGAACTGGTTGGATGATTTGCCCTCTTTTTAGCAGAATCTGTATAATAGGGTATTGTTTGATATTTTACCCTGTTTTTCTTCACTGCCTGTTTTTGCAAGGTGGAAGTTGCCTTGTAAGAGTAGCACTGTCGTTCTGTTAGAGCTGGGTTTAGACATTTTCAGATGCTTTGATTAAATCATGGTGGGTGCATTTTCAGACATGTACCACAGCCAGGCCTCTGGCTTGTGCCACTGACTGACTCCATTGTGTATCTGCAGTTGGTCCCTAAGAGCGAAGAATGAATGGTTTTGCTTAACAATCTAGGTGGGGATTTTGCTGTGAGTAAAGCCATTAAAAAACCCACAAAAACTAAGTGTCAGTTTAGGTGCGAGTAAAAAACACTTTGTGAAGATGGGAAGGCCTGTGAAGTACACAATAGCCCATGAATGTAAATTTAACAACCCATAGTAGGGTATTTAATGGAAGTATATTTCAAAGGGAATTCAAGGGTGTTGCTAAGGGAGCCTTGCATTGTTTGTTGCCTGGGTTTTGTACTGGAACAAACTAACAATTATGTTTATCTGGAGCTGGCACACGTTGAAAGATTCATTGTGACAAAAAGGACTGAGCAAACGGAAATCCTCGTGCTGACACGGCTCTGGAAGCACTGCGGTAAGGAAAATAAAGCATCATAATTGGCGGAATAAGCAGAGCATTTACAATTAAGAGATTGCCCCTACATTTTAATTTGAAAGAAATTCAAGTGATGTTGGATTTAATGCACAGATACCTCTTCAAACTATATGTAGTAGTCACGTTGTTTTATGCTCATGGCTGCTATTACTTCCTTAATTCACCATCTCATTTGATCCTTCTGCAAACAGCCGTCTTTTCAAGGTTTTATCAGAGTGGCATCAAATAATATCTTCCTAATATGAAATCAGATATCAACAAAGAAAGGAAGAAAATCTTGCCTTTTGCCAGAGCACGGTGGATTGCAGCTTATTGCTCAGATTTATAACTTGTGGGATGTCTGACAAAGATGGGAGCTGGTAGAAAAATAAATACGTCTCAGAATGATGGTTTCAGGTTCTTTTATGAAGAAACTGTTGACTCCACTGATTTCTTTTTTAATGAAATAACCTTAGAGGATTGTACAGTAGACATGATTAAGCCTCTAGAGAACATATTATACCACCACTATGAGGCTTACTACAGAAAGGGAAATATTATTCTAATTTTTTTCCTTTTTTTTTGATAGTGTCTAAAAATGCTTCCAGCTGTTCAAATGTCTGATGCTTTTTGCTTTTTCCTTTTTTTTTCTTTTTTTTTGCTTTTCAAGAGACTTTTATTTTCCAGCAAATAATGTGTACTCTCAGTAACGTGAGACCTCTCTTGTGACCAGCAGTGTAACTCTTCGTAAATGTAGAAACCACTGTAATCCTTTTCCAGCATTCCATGCTTTCCCACTGGGGCTGCTGAACCAGCTATCCAAAAGTTTGGTTTATAATACTGTAACTCAGCATCATGCTTTTAATCTGAAATTTTACAATGTTTTGGATTTTAGCTGCTATGGAAAATAAGTAGTGAACATCTTCAGAAGAAATTACACCCTTATGCAATCCTGAAATAATAACACATAATTACAACACATCAGAAAAGCACAGGTGGATTATGTTTGGAAGTCTGAGGTGTGAACTTTGCTTTTTTTTTTTTTTTAATGTTTGATGTGATTATTTTTCTGATTCACATAAGATAGATTGAAATATTGTGTAATAATTATTTTCAGGTGACTTAAATGTAGCTGGTGCTGTGTGGAGTTCTCTAAACACCAAAGAATATAACAGGGGCAAAAGGCAGCAGTTAAGAAGGCAGGGAAGAGAAGGGAAATGAAGCAAGGAATAACTGAATATAGATTAGAAACTGGGCATTATAATGGATTGATACAGAAGCAAAATACCCTCTGAGTTAAAAGCTTGGGCAGAGTAAAAGAGGGCTTTCTTTCCACAGCAGTAAGTCTAAAATGGAAATTACAGCCCTGTCAGTAACAGAAAAGGCAGAGGTGTTAAAAAATGTTTCTGCTTTGTTTTCAGTGGAATGCCAGATGGAAGAATTCATATCATATGCTGATAAAAACTTTTCTACAGATGTTAAATCGCTCCTCGCACAGTGTGCAAAAATAAAAAATGAATATATGTCAAAGAGCTTAGTCTTACAGGTGACACTAAGATGGAAACAAAGATATTACTGTAACAGCAATATTGATTGCTCAGAAAATCTCAGAAGATTAACGATGATACAGAAGCACAAATTTGAAAGATTGAACATTGGTCTGAAAACAAGTGTTTAGCAAGAGCTGGTTGCTGAAGGTAGACAAAGTTGCACCTGATTTCTAGTTTATATTTTGACAGCAGGCACAACATATGCGAAGTGGTTCTGGGGTTTTCTGATCAGCATTAGAAATGTACATCGGAACTGGGCTGTTTTCTGAAAAACCTGTCCTAATTCATATTAATCCAGAGAAGCCCTGCAGCCTCAGTTACACAAGGGCAGAGCCATCTTTTCTGGTCCTACAGGCTGTGAGTGAGGAGAGTGTCTTTGGGAGGAGGTTTTTCCACAAGGATAGCAAGTCTGTGCTTGCTGGATAACTGTCCTGCTGGCAGCTTCCCCTTCTCTTCAACTCAGGGAGAGCTGGAAAAGCAGTGTCAGCCAAAGCACCTCCTCTGCTTGCTGTGAAGTGGGAGGCATGGAGTGTCTGCTGTTTCAGATTGCTTCTGGGCTAAGTATTGGAGATTTTGTGTTCCCAAAGCCAGGGATTTATTTGCATGCCGTTGGGAACTTCAGGTCTGTGCTTTACCCCAGCAGGTTTGCAGTGTACCAAAAGGGGAGTAGTACATTAAAACTAGAAAGAATTCAAGAGTTAAAGAACTTGAGAATTGAAGATGCACAATAGCAGAAAGCAAGCACATGGATTTCCCTGGGAGAAGGACCGTGGGAGAACAGCTCGTGTGCTCGGGGAGGAGAGGGAAGGAGATAAAAGATAAGGAAATATAAATCAGCACCAGCAGGGCTGTCTGTCGGCCCTTCTGATCTTCGCTGGGCTGAGATTTGTTTACTTTCAAGTCTGCTGTGGCTGCTCCTCAACAGCTGGCACGTGGAGCTGCACGGGTGTCGGAAATCACTACGACTTCTTGTTTGGAGGAAGTATCCAAAAAATCTCTTGGAGACAAACTACTTAAACCAGAAGCAGAGTGGTGATACAGATCTGACAGGATGACTGGTCGGTGCTCTGCTGCTGTGTACATTTAAACGCACAGAGGGAAGGGAGTGGGATGCCCCTTTCCAGCAGTTGCTAAAGAGCCTGTAGCTTCTAAGGCAACTTGTAGGTGGCTAAAACTTGCCATTCTGGCTGCCTTCACCCTTGATGAGAAGAAACAGACATCTTCAAGATGGAATATATCCTGCCAGTCTAAGGATGGGGATGAATCAGCTCTTTTATGTGCATTCTGTTGCTCCAGTAACTAGAGAGTATATATGGCTGGAATAGAAGTGTCAGGAATCCTGGTTTCAGTTCAGAACACCTCAGAGCACTAAACCTACTTTTTTTTTTCCTTTTTAATGTTACAATTTTTCAATTGTCATATGCCACCATCGTCTACTTTTGCTGCCTGTCATACATGACTGAGTTCACGTGTCATTGACAGCATCAGGTAGTGCAATGTTAAAATAGTCACAGAAGATGCTTTTAATTAATCTTCAGGACATCTTGGGGTTTATGAAGTGCCTTTTGGCCCTTGTCTCTCTCCTTCCTTAAGTCGTTTTACTTCACTCCTTAGACACCTCCAAGTGCCCCCTTCTCCACCCACTCTTAACAGCTGCACTGGGACATGACCCAGGCGGGTAGGAGGAGGCAAGGGATGCTTTGGGCTGTGACTGCCCTGGGGGTTGTGGTCATGTCAGAGGAAAAGCAAAGTGGTGGCATGGCAGGTTTTTCCCACCCTGTCCACAGCTGCTACTGCTGGTGCCCATTCAGCCTGAAGTTTGTGTCATACTCAAACAGCACTTCTCATCCACCTTCCCTGTGCTGTGGGAAAGCTGAGCCTCGGGGAAATGCCCTGAATGTGATCCACTAAGAAGGTGAAGCATTGCCAAGCTGGGCCAAGTTGGGATGGATGAGCCTCTTTAGGTTACCAGCCACAGGACAACAGCTCTGGATACTTTGCAGGCAGCTGCTCCTCGTGAATAATAGTAATTTATCAGGTAGGTGTTAGAAGGTGCTTGTCCCTTGAACATGGTCAGAGGAAGTGTTTGGCTGATGTTCGCAGCAGCTCTTAACCTCATTAAGCTCCTCTGGCATACTCAGATTAGCAGAGCAGTTGTTAAAAATAGTTTGTTTATTAATGGTGCTCTTCAGAAGTAGCCACAAGGCTCAATCATAGCCTGCTTTCAGTTTTTATAATACATGAAATAAAAAAGGTGTATAAAATCAGAAGGGCTTGCTGCTTTCACTTAGTGCACACTCCTACCAGCCCCACTTTTCTTCCTCACAAAGATGGAATCCAGTTAACTCACCTTGCAGCTCTCTGCACGGAGACAAATCCTCACCCAGCATAAATGTCTGTATCTCAGATGAAGTTATTAAAGACCTGTGTTATTTATACCTGTTAAGTGTTTTCCCCCAGGGTCATTTGACAGCATCCCAGCTCCTGGATAGCTGAGCTGCAGCATCTGCTGTGGGCGGCCAGGGGCTGTGTGGAGATGGCTCAGCGACAGCCTGGGAGCAGAGGGGTGTTTTCAGCTTTGGGCAGCTGATAGATGGGGCTGGAGCCCACGAGTGACAGCATTATTTCACATGGATTTTAGACTAGAAATTAAAAAGGCATCAAAATTGCCTTGAATGCCTTGGCTTACAATACTTCTGACGAACAGATGTGCTCAGTTGTCTGCAATTCACTTCCAAGTAGAATACAGTTGTAACAAAGTCATTTTATAAGAGAGCCCTGGGGGAACACAAGTGATAGAGCAGCTTTTATAACATACTAAAACTTCTATAAAACCAATTATATGCGTTATCGAAATGATTCATGCTAGCCAGAGTAAATCCTACTCATTACAAATGAGAGTTGAAGTGATAGTTCACTGTCTCTTAACTTTTGCACAAATAGCATTTTCTCCCTGTGCTGTCACAGGGAGGTTGAGGAAGCAATTCCCCAAGAACTAAAGGTGCCATTGCAGGAAGGAGGCAGTGCCATTGGGGTCCATAACCTCAGCTGACAGTGACAAGGTAAGTTCTGACCAGACCCAGTTCTTCACCATCATGGCAAATTTTCTTCTTATTTCCTGTAAGTTTAGTTTGTTGTCTTGCCCTGAAGCCTGCCCAGCAAAGGTGTTCCTCCTGCATGGAGGAGTGCCATGTGTCTGTAGGTATTGCTCTTGCTGAAACTATTTAACACTGAAGGTCTTTTGCAAAACAGTGCCGAATTGCTGCCAGTGTTTTCCCTAAGTAGGGATTTAGATAACTTGTTCTACTTAATCAAATTAGCTGTCTTTGATTTGATCTGGTGTTTAAGCCAAATTCCCAAGACAAAGTGGTTTTAATAGTCTGTTCAGTTTGTAATCTGTTTTCCAAGAAAATGAGCTTTTATTTTTTTGTTGTTATTTCTGAGGGTCTCAAATGTACATGAAAAACTGATGTAGGTTGGTTGAGTACAGGGAAATAGCTAATTTGACATTCAGCTTCTTCCTTTGTCAGCTATCCCATTTTCCATGCTTTTCCCTTGGTCTGTCAGAAGTGTCTGTCAGCTGTCTGGCCCCTGTGCCTTGCTGCCTATAGCCTGTCTTTTTTTCCTTCTTCCCTGATTCACATTTGTTTGTCATCCCATCTTGCACCTCCATCTTTATCTGCTTTATTTGGAAAAAAAAAAAAAGCGGTTTTACAAAGTAAAGTGGGTCAGTAAAAGCTACAAACACCCCTTTTGAAAACTTATTCTCTGTGTGTCAGAAGCTTTTGTGCCAGCTGAGAACATTTCACATCCTGGTCACCACACCCTATGGAAAAGGTCACTTCAGCATAACCTCTTCAGAAAAACAGGATTTGCTGGAGCAAACAGGACCCTTGAGTTTGCTCTTCCTTTTCCGTTATTCACCTGGAGGTTTAGGCTGGAGCAGAGAGGCTGTGCACCTCTCAGGACTGGGGAAGGTGACCCGCAGCTCACACTGTGCCCACCCAAAGGCCCATCTGGTGCTCCAGCTGTAGGTAGAAGATCCATCAGTGCTCTCAGTCCACTAAAGGACACACATGTGAATGCTGCATTGGCTCTGGACCTCTGAAACAGTGTTTAAGTGCCAAAGTCAGCATGGGGCTCCTGTGATTGTTGAGAGGCTTTGTTAAAAGTGAGCTCCTGGATGGTTTATTTATCAAGACCTGGAATAACAGTTGCAGTATGAATGTGGAAATGGGAGAAATAGGAAGCTGGAGCTGGTGGTTTGGCTGACATCCTAGAATTCTATTTTATTTCCCCCTGAATGTTGGGAAAAATGATGGGGGAGCTAAAAGATTTTGTTTTCTGAAAATTAGAGAAAACTCCTGGTTATGCCAAATCATCAAAGCCAGTTTTGGGTCCTTCCATTTGTACTGCTGCTGCTCCTTACCACCCTCCACTGACCTGAAATCAAACCTGAGGAAATCCTCCTGATAAATTTACCCCATTTATACTGACTTACCCTACAGAGAAATCCCATGTGGACCCAAGCTCTCCAGCCCTGCCATTCTGGCAGCAAAGCTGATGCTGGGAGAGACAAACCCTGTCTTTGCAGGCAACTCATTCTCCCACATTTGCTTGCCTTTTTCCTATACCTGTACCATAAGTTCTACAGCCTCCTGGACACTGCTATTTGTACCAAAAAAATAACACAAACAGAACACTAACAGAAAAGCAGGCAAGTGTCTGGCAGGGGTGATCTCTCTGTAGCTTCTCTCTTTGTTATTACTGCTCTAAGCAATTTAAATGTGTGGATAAACCAGCTCGAAGTGGAAGGAAGCATGGATCCAGCACGACCACTGTTTGGAAAAGAGTAGGTGTTAATATGCCCAGAGGTCATCTGGGGCTTATAACATCTCTTGGCAAGGCCCATGGCAGCCAAACTGGTGTTTTCCTACTCTTCAGGAGCGCTGGGGTGTTTGGCAGCAGCCTCCACATCTCACTCCACTTTCAGGACCATCACCAGTGGGGCTGCTGAACTGCCATCCCTCCTGCAGGGACTGGAAGATGTCCAGAAAAAACTGGGCATTGGTGACAGTGAGGGGATGAAGTTGTTGATAACTGGTGGATTTTCTAAGAGAGGGCTGTCCCTGGGGGTTGGCTCAGCTCCTGCTCAGTGGAGACTGGGCCTGCTCTTGCTGCTCAGCAGCACAGCCACAGTGTCAATGTCCCGAGAGTGTTCATGCCTTCCATGGCTTTTCCTGTTGGCCTGAGTCTAGGACGCCTCTTCCCTCTCTCCCAGGAAAGGGATGCTGAAATGACAGTAGCTGTTGGCTGGCGCAGCAGTATTTAAATCGCAGTTCCAGGTCTGAGTTCTGCGTTCAGATCCTTGAGGTGGGATCAGCCAGCAAAGGAGGAGGTAATTAAAGGTGCATTACAGCAAGCTGGTCCCAACAGAGCCATAGTGGTCCTGGTGAAGCTGCTGCAGGTAAGCACTCAAGTCACATCCTCAGCTGCCTTTCTGAACTCGGGGATCGGGAAGTGTGTTCTTATGAGTTGGTGTGAATTGAAATGTGTGTGGCACAGCTGTGCTTTCTCAAAAAGGAATTCAAAAAGCTCTAAAGAGGGAATTAAACCTTGCTGAGGCCCGCCAAGAAAATGCTGAGATCTTTTATTTTGACTGGAAACATGTAAATCACCTGCATACCTGACTCAGACTTACTTACAAACTGCTTTCAGAAGCATTTATAGAGAGAGAACCCACTGCCACCCTCTTCATACATGATACAAATTTTACTCTTTTCTACAATCTGTTTTGTACATCCTGCCTTGCATCTTGTCTTTTCTTCCTCTTTGGCATTGCTGATGAATATGTTTCCCTTTCCCATTCCATTCCTCAGTGCTGCACCATGTTGGCTGCCAGCTACACCCGCTCTCTACTGTTTGGAATCCTCCCTTCTTGTCCAGGTCAGCCTGAGACTTTTAAAGTTTTAAGAGGAGCACTGGTGTGACATGCTGGTGTCAAGGGACCCAGCCCCCTCTCCAGTACTGCTTTTATACCTCACTCTGTCCCTTGGAGGGTCTATCCCTGTATCCAGAGCCCCATCTCCTGCCATGAGCTGCCTCAGGGTGCCTGAAGCTGCTGGGCTGAGCCATGATGCACCTCCCAGTGGGCTTATGCAGCCTGTGAACAAATGCCATAGAGCTGTGTGGGATAAAAGGGATCAGTTCTGTGACAGGGGAGAGCAGCAGCTTGGTCCTGCCAGGGCCTCCCAGAAGTGGGTTGTGACCTGCCCTTGCTCCAGCCCGGGCAGTTCAAGAGCTGCCTGGCACAGGATGCTCCTTGCAGGGAGATGTCACAAACTTTCCCATTCTGTATCTCTGCTGAAAGCAAACACACAGCCAATTAGCCTTCCAGGTTGCACCAAATCCAGGGCTGAGGCTGGGCTCAAGTGATTTACACATCCTTCTGGGCTCCTTAACTTTCAAGTCATTCCTGTTACAACAATTTTTACATCCACACTTCCCTTACGTGCAGCTTTGCCCATCCTTTGCTTATCACCTTTGAATTTGGGCTTTACAAGGCCAATCACAGCTTCACACATCATTTTCTCCTCTTGGGTCTCTTCCTGGTGCATTCTTTAGCTTTTCCACTGGGCATTGTACCAGCAGGGACTTCTTTATCCTGGCTTGAACTTGGGACTCTGCACAGAGCTGTCTCAGCCAGGAGGAGCAGGTTGGTGCCCACTTTGTGGATGTTACAAAGAGGCGATGGATCCTCAGCTGGGATTCCCCAGCAACGTTTTCAGATGGTCCTGAATCTGCATTTCCATAAACCACAAACAGATGGATTAATTGCAGACAGGAGTACATTCTTCAGCTGCTGGAGGTCCATGACTAGTGCTAAGGAAGAAGCTCACTCAACACCAGTTTGCAGTTTCCCACTCCATAACCTACTGAAGAGCCAAAGCCAAACAAACCAAATGCAAGTGCTGCTCTGAGGCCACGTCACAGCACACAGGACTCGGCAAAGTACAGTCCACAGTGCAGTGTACAGTGCACAGGTCCTGTGTAAAACCATTCACCCACCGCAAGGCTTTGGGCAAACACCAATAAAACACTTGGCAAAAGCGAAGGGAGGGGCAGATGCCACGATAACAGAGTGCTCCTGCTGCAGGGACACACAGAGGGGCTGCTCTGAGCCATGGCCAGGGCATTGCTTCTGCTTCATGGGGGCACGTAAGGAGCTGCAGAGGGACTGCATCAGCCAGACCCCAGCCCTGATTAGCAGCTGAAGGGGCTCCTGAAAAACCTCATTTTAGGGCCCTGTAGTTTTCCTTCCTGTAGAAGTGTAAAGATTGTAACGGCATAATATATAATACTATATGAAATATATAATCCTGTTGTTTACACTGGATCTGTTCACCAGCAATAGCTGGTGAGGTTGAAGAGGTGAGGGTCTGAGGTGGGAGTGGGGTGCTGCCAGTGAGCCTGCAGGGAGTGGGTAGGTGTTTCCCTGCCCAGGCATCCTCTCCCACTGCCTGTGGGGACTCTTGCCTATTTTGGCCAAAATTAGACCGAGTTCTTTGTTGCACTTCTTCTATCTTGCTGTTCTTAAGTTTTTTAAGTGTTTTAAAACACTGGTGTTAAAATAATTTCTGTTGAACAGAGTGTAAACAAATAACTTGGATGTGATTTGGGCCGATTTATAATTAGCAGTTCTTAGCAGGAGACTAATTTAATTGTGTCATCCTTTCTGTAGTAACTCCTTTGCTCTTTGGTGCTGTTTTCCAGCAGCCCAAGAGCACAGGAGAGAATGCCCTGCTGTGTCTCAGCTAACAGGTCAGCCCAACCTGCTCTGACTCACCCATTTAGGAAATTGAGTTGAATACCGGGTGTGCAAAGTAGATCTGATATGAAGGATTATTTATTTTGCTATAGTATTTTGTGGTAAGATTATCTCAGGGAAGAGAAAGTGACTGTTCCAGGCCAAGCTTTGTGTTTCCAGTCAGTTTAAACCATCATACTTCCCACTGTCCTGTCTGTAGTCTTTTTTTTTGCAGCACCCGAGGGTAAGTCCTGTTGTCAGCAATTTTTACATACTGTCATGGATAGCTCTGGCTCACTGCTGTGACCAGCTCCTTGTCCCCAGTTTTCACGGAGGGTTCTTGCAGAAAAATCCTGATTGCGGCGTGCACTCAAAAATCACCATTTTAAGCACTTCGCCATTATCTTCCATTTCAGGAGCAGCTATCCACAGATAGGAATCCAACCAAATAAATCCCTGGGCAGGTTGGCTTTGAATGTGAACTCTCTGCCTTTCTAAAATCAAGCTTTATCTTGTGCATGTGTTGCATCTTCCAAATTCATTAAATTAAACCCCAATTCTGTTTTCCATTGGCAATGGGGGATCAGACCAGGCAGTTGAGAAAAATGGGAAACACAGGCCTGGGGGAGAGCAGGCAAACAAGTACCTGAAAAGTGCAGCAGTGAGAAATAAGGCAGACAGGTTGGAAAGAGCCGTAAAACAGGAGGAGAGGGGATAAGAGAGAGAGACATTTCTTTCCTGAGTGGAAAGAATCTTCAGTGTGAGTGCTGTGTGTTACTGTTTCTGACACGGGGCAGGGTACAGGGAGGACAAATCCTCCTGTGTCAAGAAAAAGGGAGAATGCAGCGTGTCTTCTTCACAAAATGGATTTTTTATGAAGACTAAGAAGATAAAATTCCTGGTATGCTTGAAGGGCAGGGTAATTCTAGAGAACAGAAGAATTCCTGCTTGTTTTCCCATGCAGCCCAGGATTATTTAGCTAAGCTTTTAATACACAAATGGGAATTTTGCTGAATGATTCTCCAGTACAACTTTTATGCAGTTTTTTTCTCCTGTCTCTTTTCCCCCCCTTTTTGTTTTCTTTTGTTTGAACTACCCATAGGCAGTGGTTCAATTGCAGATTTTAAAGAATGGGTTGCTGGTGTGGGTTGGGGTTGATCTGGTTAAAGATGAGGGTTTGTTGTTTTTATTTCTGGCCTGGTTACTAGGCCAGGGGACAGAGCAGCAGTAACAGCACAAAGCAGTAGCTGATTCCATGGCCATCTTCTGGGTGGCATTAGGATATCTGCCTTTCTCTTCCATGAAAAATGTAATAGAAATTTAGCAAAACCTGAATACAGTCTTCTTTTTTTTTGTTTTGTCCAAAACCTGAAAAGGAAAAGAGCAGAGATTGTCTGGCATTTAAACCCTCCAGCTCTTGCAGCATGGAGTATGACAAGGCCAAACTGAAAGACAACTTCTGCTGCCTAAGATCAGGTAAGAACTGCAGGAGTATTTTCAGGGGAGCTGCAGCAGCTGAACACCTTTAACTGGATGAAAAGCAAACATTAGAAAGCAGATCCAAGGAGGCCTTGAGTCCAAACCTTTTAGCTGTTTTTGGTTCACCCCCTCAGCTAACAGATGATAATAATTTCTTTTTACTTACCTCTCTCAGCTGCTGCAGTTACAACACTGATACATCTGCAGAAGATGCAATATTGCATCTTTGGGGATTTTTAGGCTTCCAAGCACTTTTTACAGCTGATCTCTGCCTATCTAGGAGACTTGCAGAGGGAAATCAGCTGCAGGAGGCTGCTGTGTGAAGTGCCAGCGCTGCTCCCTGTTCTCCCCTGCCTCCTGCAGCTCTTGCTGCTGCCTCCACTGCTCAGAGTCCACTCGCTGCAGAAAGGCCACAAAAAGATTTCTTCTCTAGGAAAAGAAAGCATCTGGGCCATAAATGCAACAAGCCCTCCTCAGTGACACTCTGTGTATTAGGAAACATCATCTGGCACTCAGGTATTTTTCAGGAATCCCTGCTACAGCACTTGCCAACACCTCGAGTAAACTCCAACACTATCTATTTGTTGTTGAAAGCCATGGGAGATGTTATTTATGGCATTCTTGAGCTCTTCCCTGCAGATCCCACAGCCTCTCTCATTGTATTAATGAAAGGGTTGAACCCACAGGGCTTGCTTCTTTTAACCCATCAATACAATTAACATTTTATCACCTAAAGGATTTAGAGTCTCTTCTGCCTGAGCCCATCTGTTCTGCCAAGTGAAAAACAGTGTATGAAGATAACTTTGAGGTAGTTCTTGTCTGTAAAAAATCGATTAGTCCTCCTTGAATAACCAAAAATCCTCCAAAGTTTGAAGTCTATTTAAAAATAAACTTAAATTGAGGATTTCAGTAGATTGAGGGTTTAGCTGCACATGGAGATTAGCTGCACAAACCTTCCCGGAGAAAACTTCCTTGTGCACATTTTCACAGCATTTTGTCAAGGTGCACAAATTTTTTTGATTAAGAGTTTTTGTTTCTTTGTAGTCTCAAAATATCAAAAAAATGTGATGAATGTTGACAAAATTCAAGTGTTATTTGCTGGAATATTATGGGTCTGTTTTGATATCTCAGTCAGAAAGGTATTCTCACTCTTGCACTGGAGCAGGGTCCCCTTAACTTCAATTGTTGAACAACCTTAGGGATAAGGTTTAATAAAGCTGAAACTCTGATAAAGGAACACAACCACTCTTGTATCTGACAACATAAACCAGCACCAGGTTGGTCAAAAACTTTCTTTTTTTCTCTTGCAACAGAGAGACAACAAATGGCCAAACTGATGCTTGCTGCTGAGTTTGTTCAGGTTAAGTTCAGCTACCTGATGTTGAAGGAATCAACATCAATATGCAAGAAAGCACATTTGCAAGGTAGGGACAAAACTGGTGTGGTAAATGCTGTTACCCTGCTGATTTCACATCTGCCTCATTTTGCTTTGTGATGGTGCAGAGTTTATGTGTGTTTAGGTGGACGTGAAGCTAGAGAAGTAAGGTGGCTGTAGACTAGTGCTTTAGTTTGGCTTTTAGAATACGTTTTGCAAGGTAATGGCCCATTTTGCTCTTTTTTGGTGCACTAAAAGCTAGATATCCTTCTCTCATCATTCTTATTTTGCTAATGAATAACCTCTGCTGGTGCTGTTTTGTTTGCTATTGGTCTGTGGAACACCCACTGTGGGGAAGCACAGAGCATCCCCATCACAAAGATCTGGAGCTGCCCTGCAGCTGGAGAGCGTGAGAGCAGCTGCTGCCCTCAGCTCCTCTGGAGGGGCCAGGCAGGGCCCCCAAGTGCCACCGACCCTGGCAGAGACCCTGCAGCCACTCCATGAGTATTCCAGTGTGGTGCTCTGAAAGTCCTGGAAGGGAGCCATAGCAGACTGGCTGTAGGTCTTTATAGTAGCTTTTTTCTCCCCCCTAAGGCTCCCATATTGGCCTGTGAAATTTCTAGGGCACTTGGATTCCTGAGCTGAAAGGCATTTTAAAAAATTGAAACTGAACCTTTAGTATTTTTTTTTTAACTGTTTTCATTTCATTTTGTAATCTCTGCCACATGCAGAATAAGTGCTTGGGTGGTGTACAGGTCTCCCCTGAATTGTTCACTCCCACAGTGTTTTGTAATTCCCTCAAGTTTAAAGACTTAGGAATAAAATTGCTAACTGACCTGGACAATGTCCTCCCTCAGGTCATGTGCACAGTGACAAGTTTATTATTTTGTACACATTCTGTATTTATGTATGTTTATCATTATGTTCCAATGAACTGTCTGATACAGATCTGGGGCAAATCAAAATGATCTCTTGAATTCCAATGGTTTAATTTTTTCTAAGCTGTAAATCAGTGCTCTCCCTTAAACAATTGGTTACAATCAGATTTTTGTATATTAGCTGCTATACTTAGAGGAATTTTTGCATACTAAATAGTGTGTGAATTGTCCATCCATAAACCGAGACCTGGGCAGAAGAAATGGAAAACTCCACAAAGACTGAGGCTCAGGGGAAATGCTTCCTAAAAGCTGTCTTCTCTTTTTGTCTGCTTTTCCACCACTGCTTTAGAAAAATGTCATTTATAACCTTTTGAACAAGCCAAATCTCCCTTTGTCAGGTCAACCAAAAAAAAAAAAAAAGAAAAAGAAAAAGAAAATAATCCAACGGTGATAAGGATTTAGGAAATCAAATGATGGGAAAACCCCCTCAGTCCTACTCAGCTGACCCTGCTGTTGAAACTGGTGCTGCATAGAAGCCTCAGTGTGCCCCCAATCTGCCAACCCCTCCGTCAGTAGGCTATTAGAAAACATTTCCTCTAATCCCATCATTCACTGCTGTTGTGGAAACCAGCAGGCTCCCCAGCAAATCCACCCACTATTATTTTTATCCCATTGAAAGCGCTACCTTATCAGACATAATCGAAATGGCTCATGTGCTGCTATGTGAAGAGCAAGTGGGTTTTACCATCATTCAGGCCAAAACTAAATATGGATTAAATTGCACCCTGCCAGCACAAAGTGTGCATTGTGTGGCTGTGCCCTGCAGTGCCCAGCCTCAGCTTGCTCTGTGCCTGATGAAACACTGCACTCCCCTTCAATCCCCCTTTTTTAAAAGGGCAAAACAAAGCAGCAGTGTCTGCGCTGGAATGTGCTGCAGGTAGAGACCTAAGCCTCCATCACCAAAGACAGTGAGAGGATTAATTTAATGCATGAAGGTTGTTGCTTGGAGGGACTTCATAAGAATGCAAACCAAAGGCTGTCAAAGAGCCCACAACAAAGGGAAAAGCCATGTGATCTCAAACTCCTGGTAGGATGAGGAGCACTGGATTAAGGGCTTGGTCTACCTTGTAGAAAAGGCAGGAAATAGTTGTACTGAATAGCAATGCAAGCAGGAAAAAGATTTTGGGGTGGGTGGGGTTTTTTGCAGGCCTTTTGGAAAGCTTGGCTGGAAAATCGCAGCCTTGATAATGACATTGATATAGTAATTGACAGGAGCAAATGTCTATGCAAATTTTGTAGTCATGAATGTCATGTGTTCTGAGTTGTACTTTGTTTCCAGATAGAATAAATATCTATTTTTCAATTCCTAGGGGGTTTTTTGTTTTGTTTTGGTTTAAATTTTTGTCAGGGGCACTCCACTCCAATCCTGGCAATGCTGAGAGTCGTGAAGGTGCCTGACTTGGCACAAAGTGACCTCCCAAAGATGCCCTGTGCTGCTGTGCAGCCTTGCACACCTCCAAGTGAATGCCAAGGACACTCAGGTGGGCTGGGCACGTGAACTGCTGCCACTTGTGACAGTCACAGCAGAAAACAAGTAGAAGACTGCTCAGGAGTGCAGCACACAGGCATGGGGGTGTAAGGAGTCCTGGGCAGGTGATCCCCAGTTAAGCTCTGAATTATATACTTCAAATACCATAGAAATAATAGCAATACACAGAGAAGAACCAAGGTGAAATTTGCTTGACTAAACCAGTGACAGGGACAGAGCAGCATTTGAGTTTCCCTCAAAAACCTACAGTGCTCCCCCACTCCAGCACAGGCACCCTGGCTTTATGTTACCTGCCATCCTTATCTGGATTTGGTTTCCAGTCACTGCTTATGGCCTTATCATAAGGACCAATTTTATGCAATTATCAAATTACTCTTTCTTCTCAGTCTTCTACTCTTGTCAGTAAGATGCCATTCCTTTCTTAATCATTTAAATTGGGGCCATGACTCCAACCCTGCTTGAAAAATGCAGCTCCTCTCATTTACTTATCTGTCTTGTCTGAAACAGCCTATTTGTGTGCAGCACCAGGTTCTCTTTTCTAAGACATTGTAAAGACAGCAATCTGTGGTGCTTACCTGATTTTTCCACGTTTCTTGAGATGCAGAATTTTTAAACAGTTTTGAAGCACATGATTTTAAGCATTGATGTTAACTTACTGCTTCTTCAGGGTTCTGCTTGAAGAATGATGTTACTGCTGAACAGCAAACATCTCAAGACAAAGATGCACCAAATTCTACCATAACCTTAATAGCATTACACCATTATGGAATTCTGAAAGAATTAGAAGAATTGATCACTAAATTTTTATAGAACGCTATTATTAATTTGAGGTCAACAAGCCAAGACTGGTTCACGTAATGTTTTATTCACAAGTAGAAAAAGTATTACAAAACAATTTATACAAGATTTTAATTTACATTTGTTAAGGGAGTATTTAAAACAGCACTGTAATTCCCTAGACATGACATGTGGGCAGGCTAAACACAGTGGTAGTGTGTGTTTTCTATTGGCATGTACAACATCGCTTGCCACAGGCAATATACAAAAGACCGATTTGGTTAAATTAAGAAAAAAAGTATATACAAAATATATACATATATTTAAAAAGCACTCTCTTAATTATTTCCTCCCAATTTGTTCTCAAGCTATCTGTCACTCATTTTAAAAAAATGAGTATCTTTCTCTAGGGTTGCTGGACAAAAACAATTATACAAAGTTTATATTCCAATGGGAAAGCATACTTACTGTGGCAGATGCTGGCAAAACATTTGAACATTGCTTTTTCAAGAACTGTTATTAGTGAAAAGTTAAATCTCCGTATGGTTCTAAAAATATTTTGCCATATACTGAAATGCACATTGGATTTTTTTTCTATTTACAAAGTATATACAAAGAAGCACACAGCTTTTCATGCACATGTAGTGAAAAATGTTTTGTAACTTATTAAATGTATGAAGTATACAAAGAAATTATTCAAACCTACTAATATTTTTATATATATATATATATGTGAAAGTATTTATCTGAGTAATTGTACTGTATAACTGCTTATTATTCCATCAGTGACCAAAAGGTGGTATTTACTACTTGAAACACCAAACCAAACAACAGCAAAAAAATCACTTGGGTAACTTGTTTGGTTTGCATTTGGGAGCTGTTATCCATGGCTTTTGCACAAATGAATAATCTCACTGGGGAAGAGCTGGAGCCTCTCCCGGCCATGGCTGCCTGTACTGTTTTCAGCTATTCCTGTGAAGGTCCAACCTTCTTCTGTGTGCTTCAAAGCAAAAGTCTTTTTCCATAATGGGTTCTGAATACTGTCTCAACATTTCCATTGCCACACAAACCATGTGTGGAAAGATGAGTAATATTTATTGCAAATTTGCATCTGTTTTGCTGATTGCTTTGCTTTAGTCAAGGCACATTGGGTACTTTAAGGAATAATTGCTAGAGTTCATCTCTGACAAGTGTGAGCCTGTTGAGCATAACAAATCAGTGGAGGTTACTGGGATTACCCAGAGAAGCAAACACTATTTTAGGGATGAAAATGGCTGAAAAAAAATTGTATTAAGGGATGTGATAAAGCAAAAACTGCTTTTTATATTTCGTGTGTAAAATTTGAATTGACACAGTACCACAGTGAGAAGGACAGAGTGTCTTGAATGAAAGCAACTCCTAAATGAATGAATTAGTTAACCATGAAGCTTGACCATTAAAAATAATGCATTAATAAAAAATCTTGGTAACAGTCTCACTGTAAAAATACTTTCATGGCACACCTGCTATAGTCTGACAGTTTGATCTGACAGTTGATTACAATTATTTCAACATCCAAAATTATATACTATAACAAGAAGTGCTGTATTCCAATACTGAGACTACTAATTAAACACAACGTTCTTATCTATATGTCTGACCTTCATTAAACTAAATCTAATTTAAAGCTAATCTCCAGCTACATTTAACAGAACAATGCCACCTCCCAGAAATGTAATAACTAGATGGAGGGGACTTCAACCATACATACTGTAACATGCTAATTTAGCTCCCCAAACTAGCTTATTGACTATAATGTAATACATAATGAAAGCTTCAGTTTAATAACAGGTGATCCTTGCATAAACAGAAATTGGGTTTTTTATGTCCTTCAATAGTAGGAATACTATTTAGAATTAGAACCAGCAGAAAAAAAATCCTAATGCATGCACAAACCTGCAGGCAGAGTAACTGGTACTGTTGTCCCACATCTTCTGACACCTGCAGCTTAAGAGACCTCCCTAAAAACACTGAAGCATTTGTATTTCTTGCTGTATTTACATATACTATTAAGCTCACTCCATAAGATGTTTTGAGACTCTGTGAGGGAACAGAACAAGAGATGCAAAAGATCATAAATCCACTTTCAGTGTCCTCATAGGATGCTCCTTGAAGTTCCACTTCACAGCTGCTACAGCTCAGACACAACTGCTCAAGGTGTGCAGTGATGACATTTTGTTCCAGCTGGTTTGGAAACCAGGCAACACTGAAGACCAGACTATGTTTGGTGAGAATCAGCAGGGGAGCATAAGGGAAACATTCAGCTTTAGTGCTGAGAGAAATAGCATCAGTCCCTAAAAAAAAGTGACAGAAGAGTGGTTACATAAATTAATAAGAAACCTGTATGTACTATATGTGACTAAACGCTAAAAGAGTAGAGGTATACTTACTGCTTACTGTAAAAATTCACTTAAACCTGAAGATTGAATCTATATTAAAACCCACATTAAAAAGCTTATACTTCAGTGTACACATATAAAAATATGATGTATTCTGATTTTATGGTATTTCCTTTGAAATATAATAAAACATTGACCTATGCAAGACTGTAATACATCCACAGGCAGTACAAAGACCATTCTTCTCTCAAAATATTTTAAAAAGACATGAAAGATAAAGGGCAAATGGGAAAAAATGGTATAGACTGAGATGAAATAATTTTCTTGGGAGATGTACAGCTGGCCAGTGCTCATCCTGAAAATACATATCAGGTAAGCCTAGTCCTGGTCCTGTCCTGTGAACACTACTGAAATTTCTCTGCCAAAAATGCACACATAATGATTTTGAGATGCCAGGAAAGCTGTCTCCATACACATAGGAATCAATAAGAAAATTTACAGTTCATATACCATAACAAATATAGTGAAATAAAAGCTAATTTTTGTAGTCATATTTTGAAATTCTGTGGTTCTTTTTGATCTAAGAAAACTCTTAAATAATATTAATTGCATACCTCTGAAGTTGATGCATGGTTTAGTGGGAAAACACCCACAAACTTCTGATTTTTAAAATCTTGTTAATATGGAAATGCATTCCCCTGAAACATCAAGGGAGCTGGGAGCTAGCAGTGCTGGGATCTGCAGTCGTAGCCATGACTCCTTCCCTTCCCACACACAGCTACAGAACACGACTGTCACTGAATGATGCTGGGCACACACAAAAATAAAACTATCAGTGCTGCTCTCTGGCACGTGGGCAGACCCAGCACTGCCACAGACAAAGCTTTATACTGTAAATTATACATGGAGAGAAACATGTGCCACCTGGATGGGGCTGATAGCATCAGTGACAGCAGCAGATTTTCAGGGTGACAAGTTCCACTGAAGTCAATGGAATCAATTCTTGATTTAACAGTTCCCTTCCCTTTCCTCCTCTTGACAATGCCACCTAAACCATTAGGGCCAGATTTACAAAGAAACTGTTGCACTTACACATTTACAGAATATGCATGTTTTTTGCTAAATACTAATTACTTTCTACTTCATATTTAGGAATAACACAAAAGTGGCAAGCAAACCAAATGGAAGAGGATCAAAGGAACAAAGGTTTATTTCTGCAGATGGCCCAAAATTTTCATAATTACAGACAGCATAATTTTCTTAATTAAGTTTGGTGCATATTAGTGTCAACTTCTTGTGTTCCTGCCTGTGAGTTCATGCACTGGAGCCTATTTCAGCTTTCCAGCCACAGCCTGCTTGAGCCTGGCGTAACAACACCACTTGTCATGAGCACACAGGCTGTAATTTGGGATCCTTTCACAGATTAGTTACTTGAGGCTCCAGGTTACTTCCAAGAGTAGAAAATTCCATTTTAAAAATAAGGAGCACAGCTACTATTCAAAAAGATATAAAGATGAAGCAGTAGCAGAGTGACTTTTTGTGACAGTTCCAGTGTTACATAGTTGGGACAATTTTTTATCACCTCTTCACGTTTTGACCTCAGATCTGCATTTTCTCTAAGATTTTATAGATTAAATTGCAGTTTACAGACAAACTGATGTTTTACCTGATGACATGGGAATATAAATGGCATTACAAGGCATTTGAGATTCTCTTCTGTTTCTACTACTACTGCAGTACTACAGAAAGGCTTTGTAATATTTTTAGATGGACACTTCTGTGCTTTGTTTGCAATAAGCAAAGCCAATTCCTCAGATCTCCCTCATAAACATAGGCTAGCCTCACATAATAGTTTGGTCATAAGGCTATTAAACTGAACTTCTCCCTTGTATTTAATGAAAAAATTCCTTGATAAAAGGTGACTGGTGTACAGACTTACCCCTGTATTCTGGTTAATATTATTTCAACACCAGTTTTCATAATTACACCTTTCAAATTCAGTTAATGATTTAAAAATGTGAAACTACTGGATCTCTTGTAGAGGTTTAATTTATTTCAGCAATAGCTAGGTGTAACTTACAGAGAAATATAACCCTACAACTTAGAATTCTATTTTTATCTAGCTCTACATGCCTGAAGCACTCAGTCTCACTCCTTTGTAGTTACGTTTTTTACCTCTTTATCAGTCTGTAGAGTCATTTGTTGTTCCATTACACTTTGTCTTTGGCTGGGTTTCAGCAGTCACCGAGTTCTGAAGTGATGAAACTTCTATGCATGTTCTATGTTCGGAGATTTCAAAGGACTTTGCAACATTTCCATCAAGAGACTCAGCTGAAAGAAGTACTTCACTTAGTTCCTGGTTATTATCCAATTCAATAGTGGCTGCATTTTCAGTCTCAGCGCTGCAGGATTTTGCAGATCCTCCAGCCAGTTCTGAATATGATTCACAGACAGAAATGCTGTCACAACAAGCTGAGTTTTGCATAAGAGGCCAAGCATCTGGAATGTCTCCACAGGTGGAGTGTGAAAGAGAACCAAGGAAAGCTGGAATCATTTCTCCAACAGAATCAGAAGCTCTGCAGAAGGATAAAAGGCACATGGTTTACAAAGCATTCCAGAAAATATTATCAGTATTGTAATTACTGTCATTTGTAATTATAGGTATTTCAAGAAGGTTTCACAGGGTTATATTAATACTCTAGAGACATCCTGTACAAAAAAAAATTCTATTGAGAAGGAAAACAGTTTGTTCCTTGTCTGGAAATGACAAAAGCTCTGGTGAACACTACTTCAGAGTGAATCCAGGATTGCAGAAAACATGAACTACATTTGGGGTTGTTTACAGTCAGAAATATGACAAAAAAACCTATAGTAGTGTTCAGATACAAACACTGTCACAAAGAAGAAGGAATTTGTTTTTTCTCAGTGCATGGGGAGGGGAGTATTAAGACAAGCTCCAACAGGCTCCAAGTGCAGCAACAAAGATGGCTGGGCAGACTCTGGAACCTTCAGAATGGGGTGGGGGGGATGGTGGTGGTTGGTTTTTGGGGTTTTTTTCCCAAACCTTAGATAGGCAAATATCTAATAGAAGTAAAAGAAGTAAAGTGGCTTCAGACTGAGAGCAGGGAACAGGCAACAAGACTGCTTGAAACTTTGCTTTAAACCTGAAAATGCATTCACTTTAGATTTTCTGGATTGTTCTGTCTAGCCCTCGAAATGTGAAAAGTTTTTCTCCTATTCTCTTCCACATGGAAAGGACATAATATTAAAGAAGGGCAAGCATTATTTTTATTTTATGCAAAATGGAAGAAAGTAGAAGTGAAAACTCAGTATTATCTACCTCAAGTGTATTTAAAGTGCATGATAATGTGCCAAACACTGTGAAAAGTTCAGTAGTGTTTTTCACTATATATATATATCAAAATAAGTATTAAAAAACCCAGAAAGTTATAACAGTATATTTTATTTCCAAAAAACGTCTACAGAAAAATGCAAAGGCTATATTAAGTCTGATATGCAGTGTGACAAAACTCATCCCACATTAATATGCCTATAACAGATTTTAGGTAGCCTTACTCATTTCCAAAACATGTTGCTTTAATAGCTTTGATATATACACAAAGCATTTTCAGAGATGAGGCCAAAAGTCAGGACATTGCACCACAATTGAAGGAAATACATTATTCTGGCAAAGGAAATTGGCACAAACTCCATTTCCACTGGAAGGAACCACAGGATCTTTGATGTCCATATAACATGGATATTACAGTTATTTTTAAAGCCTTAACCAAAAGATTCCTCAAAAAGTACACAAGTCTCAATTTGTCAGGCTCGGTGGTATACAAGAATGACTCAAGCTTGATGGCATTTAAACAAGTTCTTATAGAAAACTTAGATATTTGCACTTAGGCTGCTAAGTCACCTTGCACAAACAACATTACAAAGAAGCTGCCTCTACATTTTTAGTTACGTGTGGCCATAAGAACAAAACAGCTGAAGACCAATTTAAATGTTACGTGGAAAATTATTCTAGCTAAAAGAAATAAATACTTCCTGTGTTAAAATCTGTAACCAGGAAGCTCTGAAGGACACCAAAAATTTTATATATTTAGCTCATGGCCCTGCTGTAAAAATAACTGCTCTACTACTGTGCTTGTACTCAGCTGATCAGGAGAAAATAAAGGTTAAAATCTGCTAGAAATTCAGAAATAATAGATATTTCAAATCTTGCTGTCCTAAAAAGGTCCTGAAAAAAAAAAATCTTCATGCCACTTGTGAACTGTACCTCAGTCCTCCCAGATTCAGGGATTTATGCAGCAACTTGCTAACCATTAGAAGAAGAGGGGGTAGCCACAGCCTCTAAGGTGCCACAGAGTAAAAGGAAGATTATCTGCTTGTCAGAGAAGCCACTTCTTCAGAGAAACCCATGTAACAAGTCAGCATTTACTAAGTAATACTTAATTTTTTCACCATAAACCTGTTCTTGCACAACATGGCAATGATATGGCTACAGTTCATCAAAATCCCTCATTCCACTTCAAGCAGCTGCTGTCTCTGTATAAATATTCATTTGACTGCATAAAAAAATACATCATGTTTAATACCCATTTGTAAAACTAAGTTACCTTTCATTAAGTGTGGTCTGTGAGTGGAAAGCACAACTGTGACTGCTGTGCCCCATGCTACAGGTTTCATCACAGCACAGGGAGGGAATCAAGTGAACTGGTCCTAAGGAATGAAAATTAATTTAATAGTGTTAAAACTATCAAAGCTCTGTAGAAACTTAGTCTCTGTTCTTTTTCAAACTTGAGTATTAATTTGCCAGTTCTATTTTAATACATGGATTGAGGAAAAGAGATTTCTTGCTGTAAAAACAGGTTCTTTATTCCTTTAAAATTGAATTACTTATAAAAGCCAAGTCCTTCCTCCAGGAGTAGAAGCCAGTCATGGGTACCCATTTTTTAAATTAATTTTCTTCTCAGTTGAATACATGTAAGTGGAAGTATTCTGAGTTAAGCTATCAGAAGGATATTTAAGCCTGTGCTTTTGTGTTAGATATGTATTTCTTAATGTCATAACTGCATCTGTTCTGATATGACTTCACAAAATGGCAATTATTTGAATTGTCCAGGTTGTTGTCCACCTTTAGCATTCATATCATGTTCTTAGATACTCTCTAAGAAGTAGTAAATTAGCGTGAAGGCTTCACTACTCTGGTGAAGCCTTCACACTAATTTAAGTCTCAAAGCCAGATGCAGTGCTATTTTTACCAGAAAGAAATGAGATAGACATTTTAATTTTTTTTTCAATTGAAGTCACTGAAATGAATACAGGAATAAACAAAACCCCCCAAATAGCTACTTGAAAATCCTTTCCGCTTATTGAAAAATTAGCCAGGACAAAGGGTAGACTGACAGTGTTAGCTCTGCAGTTAAATTTAATTGTCACAATTCAAGTGTTAGACAAAATAAAGTCACCTTTCAATAGATCTGACATACCACATGTCTGTGATGTACTTCTCTGGCACTGGCAACATGTTCTGTGGTCATATTCACTTAGCCGTGGTCTATCAAAACATGATAATTCAGAGCCATTGTAGTGAATGTCTTGTGACCTCAGAGACCCTTTGAACAAAGTGAATAAAAATCTATATTAGTATGTGTTACCCTTTTTCCTGCTCAGAGCCCATCTTCACAGAAGGTGTAACTGTCATGCCATCAGGTACATCCATAATTTTCCAGCTGAAAGATCCACAGTGCCCATGTGGCTTCCTGTAACGTTAACCACAGATTTTGCAGCAAACCCTAGAACAGCTAGTTCAACTGCAGCCTCCTCTAGGAAGACATCTGCTCTCATTTTGATGGTTTGAGAGTTTATCTTATTCACTGTTACATTTTTGCAGTGTTTAATGATTCTCAGTGATTCCCATCTGAAATTTTCCAGAGTCAGCTTTCAGCCACTGGGATTTTGTTTACATTATCTTGAAGAGCTTTATATTAACAGCAGACTTCCTTTAATCTCTATAATCGTAGGCCAAGGCAAACGAGTTACTACACATCAAGTAGTTTGAACTCACTGTGTCAGAATTGCTCAAAACTCATGCTGTAAAGCAAATTCAAGGTTAGGAACAATTCTTACAATCCCTCTGTAAACCTTTTTATTTCTGCTTGCACTGAAAGTAGCATTAACATCAATTCATTCTAGATAATATTCCTGTTCGGAATCCAGGGTTCATTAGATGCTATAAACATATTTTAATAAAAGTTTTATAAAACAATAATTGGGAACTAGAGTGCTTTTCACTTTTTTCTTTCTTAATTTAAATTAAGAGGCAGAAAAATGTTTATTATAAACAAATTACATTGATGAGCTGTTACGGATTTAAAAGAAGTTTACAAATCTGTTTTAGGCTTTTAATTCATCTTGAATATGCCAATAAAACCAAAACCCTTAAGGACAAACCTCTCATCTACACTGGCCCCATTCATTATCTTGATGACCTAATCTGTGTTTCAGAATAGCATTTGATGCACAGATCTTTCAAATTGGTATTTCCACATTGACATTGCAACTCTGTAATGTCCCATCTCGGATCATGAATGGTCCAAATGTATCTGTGCAGCATTTAGCAGAGAATGGCATGCAATTGATGCAACTGGAGCATTTCTGGGTATTTACTCAGTAGCATTTTCTCAGTAGCAGCTGGAACTTCCACACTGGGCTGGCAAGCTTGGATGGAGTCCTGGGCTCTGCTACAATAACCATCTCAATGCTAAACCTGCTTGAATAATGTAGGCATTTCATTTATTTACCTACAGAGAGATCTGCCAAACTAATACCTCGCTATAAATGTTACAAAGAAACAGCAATAATTGCAAACTCACAGCTTGGTTTCTTCTCCATGAACTGCCTCTTGCAATAGATAACACAAAGGATGAGAAGAGCCAGGAGCACTGTTGCAAGTGCACTGCAGATTACAGCTGCCAGAGCAGTGTCTCGAGGACTGGAAGCAGTTGAAGGAATTTTCACAAGATTTACCTTGGTGGTGCCTGAAATACAATTAAATAATAATTAAGGCAAACTGCAGACTTTTCCAGAATATAGTTGTGTAAATGAAAATCTGGGAAACAGAAGAGGTTTTTGGCACAGAGAAAACGAGAGTGTTCCATCAGCTAATGGATTAACATTAATTGCACATATAAATAGATATGATTATCAGCGACCTCAGCATGAAACAAAATCTTAGAAAAGTTATATTGCAAAATGTGTGATAATGAGTGGAGATTACACAGACACATTCAGACTGTCTGGGAGAATGAAATCAGATCCTCACCATGAAAACAAAGACGTCTGAATGTTTAATGTGACATGAATTTAATATGGAGAACATTTCCTAGTGCAGAGTTGAGAGAGTGATCCACTAGAGGGAGTCACAAACACATTAACTTCCCTCAAGGAAACTTTCTGGGCACTGAGACACCCCCAAAAGTTCAAATGCTGTCAAAATTATGATCCTGCTTTGTTGCACGTATCATGACACTGTGGTCATTTCCAAGATCAAACCTAGGATTTCAACTCTGACACCTTTCTTTCCTTCATTGATTTTTTTTTTAGATACTAGATAATACCTCTAGTCAACATTCAGCAAATTGACTTTATACCCATATTAGTAAAGACTTAAGCAATGTTTCTAGCTTTGACAAATGTTGTTATCTTTAGATGGAAAGTGAAAAATATTTTTAGACGATCCAAACTTTAACTACAACTTGTGAAATGATCTTAAATTATGAATTTTAAAATGAAATTATCTTTTAAACAACTTATGAATTTTGACAGCCCACCTATTTCAATCTACTTTGAAGCCCTCCTAAATTCAATGAGAAAAAGGAATAAAACATAGAATACTTCTATGACAGCAAATTTTTAAGAACCCATAAACTGTATTTTACTAACTTACAAAAATAAGTTAATGTCCCTATTTACCCGAGAAGATATTTGGTTAAATCCTAAAGATTATAATATCCTAAGAAAAGGCCCATGCAGTTTAAGTTTAAATTGTGAGATAAATGTCTGTCAGAGTATATTAAAACCTCTAATCAGACTGTAGATAAATACAATTGTTCAATATTTTACTGCAATTTCATAATGGCAGAAGAAAACTTCCCAGCTTAGTGCAATCAGTGGAATTGTATTAGTCAGGAATTTTCTGCAATAATTATGGTATTTCCTCTACACACGTCAAACATGGCCACCAAAGGGTTTGTGATACCATATTACTTTGTTATAATGCCTAGATTGACAAAACCTAGGCATTTTGAAAAATCAACTTAATTCTAAGTCTTTAGACCACTTAATGCCAAAGAAAACACTAACTTCTATGAAATAAAGAATCCAGAAAATTAAAGAAATAACACACCATATGTATGAAATAAAAACAGTTTCTGTGGTTCACAGTATCATCTAGTTGCTAGTAAATGGGGTGATATAAAAAGGTGCAGAGATCAGATCACGGCCATTACACAAAAGAACATTTAGATGCTCATTTCCTGATTTCAGCATAAAGAGAAACAAGTGTTACTGCATTTACATCTGCTTAAATATTTCCATTTACCTTCAATTTGTGCTATTATGTTCCACTGTTACATCAAAATTTGAAGAGTAAATTTATAGCAGACCTTTTTTATATGCTTTCAACTTGCCAAATTGCAGAGTGGAGCAACTGGAGAAAGTACAACAGAGAGACACAAAAATGACTGAGGAACTGGAGATTCTCTCCTATGACTGAAGTTCAAGAGAGCTGGGATGGCTCAGGCTGGAAAAGGCCCAGGGGAACGTCATCAATTTGAATAAATCCTTGGAGGGAGTGTGCAGAGAGGACAGAGCCAGGCTCTCATCTCAGACTAGAAGAGATGGACACAAACTAAAACACAAGAGGTTCCCTCTGAACATCAGGACACACTTTAATTAAACTCTGAGACTGACTGACCACTGGCACAGATAGATTTGCTCTTACTCAGTTATTACCTACCCTTCTCCTCATGTTCTTCTATAATTACTATTAATCACAGAGCTAAGTTTGATGGTCTCTTTTCCAAATCTTCGATGTTAATTTTAAAGAAAATGCAATCAGTGTCATAATCTTTTTGTCATAACTTGAATGCTCTTGGCAGGAACACCTTAATCTCCCACAGAGAAAATTTTTAGTCAGTTTCTAGGATTCTTGCAGCTGTAGTTTTAAGTTTATAGTTTTAGCAGACTGAAGAAATTTCTGCATGAAGTTCCAGGATATCTGTGAGAAGCAGTTAATCTATATAAAAGCCTGTCTATATAGCAATGTGTGCTGGCTTTGGTGTGAAGATCAGACTGTGCTTTGGTATCAGGTTTTCAATTTTAGACAAGTGTCTGATCTAGTCTTTAAAGACAGACTGGACAAATAGTTAAAAACCAGACAATAAAAGAACTGATCAGAACATTTTCAAATATTTTTCATATCAATATACTTATTTCTGTTAATGTACATAAGAGAACTAAATGGTTCTTAGTAATTAGGCCTTCATAATTTGCAGAAAAAAAGAACTGTCAATTTTGAAGTACAAAAAAGAAATGGAGCAAAGGAGGTGAAGCTTCTGTATTTTTGTGACTCTTCATTTGCTCACGAAATACATCTATTTTCAAGTATGATTTCATATTATGTATTCTAGGAAAATATAAATTACATATTTCTTTAATACCCATCAGCAATATTCAAACTGGAAATACAGTGATTTCATTTTAAAAAGGGATTGCAAAATATAAAATTTTTTTGGCCATCTAGCTATTTAAGATTTGTTTTATTCGGTTGATATTTTTTCACTTGAGAAAGCAATTTTCTATTCCTGAGAATGCTTACCACTCATGTTCACCTTCAAAGAACTTTTTGGAATAGCTACTATGAGCAGTCCATTGTAGCCTAGCTCTAATTATAATGATAGTGATCTTCCCTGTAGAGCCCAACATTTCAGAAGTGGATTGCTATTGTAGAAGTGGCCTGTTGGGCATTGCTAAACTCTGCTTTCAGCGTTACTCAGACATGTATGCATTTTCATAAACTCTTTCTTTTCACAGACGTAATGGTCCCACTTCAGTAAAGCAAGGAGTTGCATTTTAAATTTAAACTTGTACTTACATATGTTAGATGACTGCATGATTAAATTTAAATACGCAATTAAACACTTTGTGAACTGGATGTGATACATTTGGAAAGTAGGGAAGAGGTGCACACTGTTTTCTGACTCTGGAAAGCATGTGCATATTATCCTTATTTTTTTTTAAAGAAATTTATTTCCTTTTCTAAGTCTTTGTTCTAACATATTCTGAAAATGTGTTAGTGTTGAAGAAGAATTACCCAAAATATCAAACTGTCTCCTGCATAATTTTGAGCAGTAAGTCTAAATACACATTCTTCCCTTAATTTAACAAAATTACATTATAATGGCAGTATATGCAAAGGTGTGGTCCTTAAAAGCAAGTAAAGTTTCTGTTAATCTGAGACAGTTAAACAGCAGTGACTTAGCTGATACAGAACATATGAATCCCAGCTGTATCACTAAAATTTCTGCCAACAAACAGAATAGCTGAATTTTCGGCCTGTTATACCAAACAACAAGAGGCAGGGCAAAATGTAAAAATAATTCCTTTGTTACTTATTTCATATTTATTTTCTTCTTTGTTTTTTTTTTTTCAGAACCGTGATTAATTACAGTCGCTACTGGAATCAGCAAACCTAAAAGAAAGCTTTTTTTGGTAGATCAACCATGTGAAAACAAAACTTGCAACATTGTATGTTTCTTCCATGGATACAGGAAATATATAATAGTTACTAAAGTTGAGGAGAATAAAACATGGAATATTATGTTTGGGTTTCTTAACCTGTCAAGTCAATGCTAACCCAAAGAGAGCTTACTCAAAGTACCAAAGCTAATCCACCACTGCACTTAGAAAGCACTAACATGGTAGCATTGGACAGAGTGACATCTGTTACAGTAAATTGAAAATAATGCAAAGGTTAAACGGTTGTTAATTCCTGGAATATGGGTATTCCTGGTCAACAGGGGAAAGGAGCCTATTACAAAAACTGTTTGCCCATTACCTTTTACGTTGAATGGCCCAACTCAATGGTATCAACTTTAATTTGACAAGCATTAAGGGCTCAGACATACCCTCAAGTTATGTAATTTAACAAGTTACTGCCTGCCAGCTGAACTGCAGTGGCTATCTGTATGTGTGCTCTTGATCCACAGAAATGGCAAGGCAATCTAAGGCAATGTGGCTTACTTTGAAATGCCTTCATTTTGAAAAAACTAATAAAGATGTTTATATTCATTCAATAGTAAGAAGGCAGTATGTTTACCTAGCCCCCAAACAAGCAAAAGGATGTATTATATATATAGGCAATTGCATAGTATCTGTATATATAGATAAAATACATATGTTTTATATACCACTGAGCATTAACATAAATGGAAAGTAAGTTACCCTGAATATATTTTTGAGTCTTTACAAAGCAGAAGATTGGCTCCCTTCTCCTGATCTTTCAAGTAGGAGGTAAGAAACTTTATTAAACGTTACTGTTGGAGACTGTGGTAAGCAGTGGGGACAGAATCTCCCAACATTTGTGAAAGGACAGCTCTTTGCGTGCACAGCCTACACCCAAAAGTTCATCATGTCAAACCACATTTTTCAAATGTGCTCCAAGTGCTGACTTTAAAGCCTTTAGTTAATGGCCCACAACTTTTGTTTTGTTTTGTTTCATTTTGCTGGTTTTGTTATTTTTTTAATAAATGTACCAAAAAGCCCTAGGGGAGAAAATGACTGTTCCAGTATTTATCCATTGTTTGGAAATCCTGAGAAATATGCTTATAAATTAAAATCTTTGAAATTTGATTTATTCATTTCCAAGACCATTTCTCTTGCACTGTGTATTTTCACAAACTCAAACTGCTAAGAGTTTAACATAACTGCTTTTATGTTTAAAATGGTACAACAATTGCGCAGTGTATGTGAATTTAAAATATATATGAATTCCACAGTATTGGATACATATCTCAATGTCTGTAAGGCACAGTCGAGCTCTGCAACACATTTTTCTTTTAGCAATTCAGATGTGAAATCTCGGGATTACCATGGTGATCTAAATTGAACTACTATATGGGCACAAAAGTAACATTGTTTCACACATAAAACTCTCAACCTGGAGAACTGTCCAGCCATGTGAAAATACCACTCCATGAGAGTAATGCCTCAGATCACTGCTATCCTCAAATAACCTGAAAAAACCCAAGAGTAAGAAAAAGCAGATGGAGAAAGTGGGATAAGATCTGTGTCACTGCTCAACTACATATTCTAGTCCCCAACATAACAAAACTGGTTGTTAATATGAAAAGACACATCTTTCCTCCATAAACTGGAAACACCCAGTTGTGATGGCACCAAGTCTATGTTGCTGTTAATGACTGTGGTGTTGTCAACAATTACCTTTCTGACTTTTGCTTCTAGAAGCATCTTCGCATCTCTGATAGTTGAGAGTGGGCAACATCTATTTTCTTGAAAACACAACTTCTTTTTTAAGTGTTTTGATGTGTTAAAACAATGTCCCATAAAATTTATGTCAGAACATACAATATGGCTAGATACAGCAGAAAATCTGTTTTCTTACATCAACTATAACTTCTACTTTTAACCACATTCTTTGCCAGACACATTTTGTGAAACGGAACACGGTATTTCAGGCTATTCTCTTGTTCAAATTCAACGACAGAATGCATCCATCCCACACAGGCCATGCAAGTTGTCTTATCTTCTCAATAGAAAATGAAAGCAGGAAGTACTTTTTGTATTTTTGTACTTTGTATTCTGTATGTGCAGTCCCATTTAATGTTTAGGACTACCCAGCCAGAGAACAAAAACATCCCTGTGCAGTATTTGAGTCAGCTCGGTCTGTTTATGACAGCTTCTGCTCTATTCAGTCTCTGTATACACACTCTATCACTCTCAGTCCCAAACCACTTATACAAGACATTGCCCACAAAGCAGAGGAAGAGTCTGAAGCAAACCATGTTCAGGAGGGCAGCTGCTGCCATCACCCATTTGCTAAGGGAGGAGAGGGGGGCCTTCAGAACCTACCTGGATATTCACTAGCTAAATGACAATGGCATGCATGTAAATAGAAGAATAAGCATGTCTGAAGGTTGTCTCTTTAGCCAATAGAGAATAATCTACTTCCATTAATGAAAAGTGCAATTGAACATTGTGAATCCCATGCACACAGGTTACAGATCTGTTCCAAAAGGTTCAAACAAGCTCTTACAGCTGCTGTGTGATGAGGCTTAGATTGGTGCAAGGACTGGTTATCAGTAGATTGAAACATGACAGTGCAGAAAGCTGTGACCAAGTGACCATGAATGAGGGCTGGTAGAGTGGCTAAGCTGCTCCTAGGTGGGGAACATATATGCTCTTCCATATATATATATATGTATTTATTTGTATAAATCCCAGTAAAGGAATAAATGAAATGTGAATCAGTCATAAAAGAGCTTTTGTCTCTCTCCAATTCAACGAGAAGTGATTTCTAATACTTCACTTTCTATCCCAATTATTTCCTTCCTTGTCCTGGTTCAGCTGTGGTAACACTCAGGGAATAAAGCAAAAGATTTCATAATGGTTTCAAGCCTGTGTCCTAAGTTTGTTGACACAAATTTCAATAAACATCACTAACAGTCTATACAATACATTTTCAAGAACTATGGCTTGGCTTTTTTTCTTGCTTTAAAAATGCTTTGTAAAGGTAACAGTACTCAGCTCCCTCACTTCAGTTTGCAAGCTGTTCTGTCACCAGAATAACAGAGTATACTGTGATAAATTTAATTTACAAAGTTTCTAAAGCTTTAGAAAATATGGATTGTATATTCAAATAAAAAAATGTTCAATAAGTGATACATTAAGAAAAACAACGTATTTGAATATCAAATTAGGTGCAGGAATAATTTCCTATTTTGCTCAAAAAGCAACTTTTAAACAAATAACTTATCTAGTCCAGACAGCTAGATGTTTCAGCAGCTACCAGAAAATTCAATAAAGTTTTAGTACCTTTCTCTTGTTGCCTTCTGGCCTACAATTAAAATCTGAAATAAGTAGGAAAGGAAAATTAAATCCTGATAGTCAGAGACATCTTCATTCTTCAAACTCTCTGTAATGTACTAATTTTTTTTTTTTACTGAATATAAAAAATATAAATGCTAAAGATATTCTTCCAAGTATTAGAAATCCCACGCAGAAAGAGCCTACTTATAAGGCATGACTAATAAATAATCAGTACTCAAAGAGATCTGGAAATACATGTTTGAGTGCATGTGTGTTCAACACTGGAAAACTTATGACATTAAATTTTAAAAAGGTTATTTCCAAACTGAGAGAACATATGAGAAATAAAATACAGAAGGCCCACAACTTTCAGATTTCAGGTAATTCAGAGTAATCTAAAAATCAATACACATAAAATATTGATGCCATTATATTTTGGTATACATTTTGAAGAGTGACAAAGGAACAAGGCTTAAGTACACAAAAGCTAAGCTCTAAAATCAGTAGTTTTAAAATCCAAATCTATCTGGGAAGCTGGAGGCCTGTATTAAGTCACATACTTCCCATACAGTGTGAAGAAATGTTAAATACAGAATAGAATCTGAAATACCTGTCATATGAGTAACAGTTCCTTATGTCACCATGCTCAGCCTATAGATATAGAAACCTGGAGAACGAAAATATACTTTTCTCTTCCCATAAATTACTCAGAGGCAGAGAGAGGCTTCCGCCTTCTCTTAAAACTGTATGGAGAACAAAAATCTATGATCTTATTTTAAAATTAAATTAAGAGAGAGAAATCACAAGCATGGCTTATAATGCCTTTCAGATGTGACTCTTTAAAGAGGAGGTAATGATGGGGTTTCTGCCTTCTGATAAAGCTTAAGAGCCCTTTGTCAAGAGGTATGAAATGAAGACTCTTCTACCACCTTCATGGAGATTGTTTTAGCCACTAGGCTAAAAGCTGAGCTTGGTAAAAGCTTATTTCTACTCTCCGATTGAATTTGCCCAGTTGTAAAGCTTTGGCAGAAGTAGTAAGGGCCCCTCTTTGCACAGCCGACAGTCACGTGATATGTAGACTGGAACAAAATTAAATAAACTAGACTTAGGCTTGCTCAGCACTTTACATTTAAATATCACTAAGTTACCTTAAATTCTCCACACAAGGCACATGTTAGAGGGAGAAATAAGTCTGCACTAGGGAAAGCAAAAAGTATGTTTATGTAATTAAGGCAGTTTCATAATACACTCCACTGAGCTGAGTTACAATTCTGAACTAAGGTTAAGAGTTGCATAACCAACCCCACTAGTATTTTCTAAGTTTTTAGCTTTACACTCTCAGGATCTTTTAAAAACATTTCTTTTGGGGTAAGTAAGATGAAATACATGGGATTAAATATAAATTTTCAAAATTCTGTAACATAGAGGTTAACACCTTTAGAAGTTGGCCATGCATCCCCACCTTACTGTGTTGCTGCAGATATCATAAGTGGTGTGATTTACTGCAAAGAAGTTGCCTACAGAGCATCAGTGTGCATGCACATGCAAACTGTATTGCATGTGACAAAGCTGTAGCTTTGACATCAGAAATAATAATAGCTTATGAAAAGCAGTTATTAATTAACCATTTAAAGCTTTGGTTGTAATTGTTGTACAGAACAAAAGGCTGCTATATACAAGATTTGTGCTTTATTATATTACTTAATCTGAAACGTAACAGCTCCTCTCTTTAGCAGAAGTCAATAGGAATTAGCCATAGAACACAGAAGACATTCTGAAACGTTATCTTTGAAAAGTCAAGCTCTATAAGTGAGATTCATCTGACCAAAGCAAACATCTGCTTTGGAGAGAATCACTTGAACTTTCTCTACAGGGGATGGGGAGGTGGGTGGGTGGGAGAAAGGCTCTTTTAGGGTGTAATTAGTCTGATTTGTTTTAAACACCACCCTTGATCTCTCCATTGAACACAGTGAACTTAAGATCATCAGTGCACAGATGTAGCCACTATACATCCCCACAGTCAAGAAGGTGGCATCCTACTCTAGTTTTGTCAAGAAAGGATGAAGGGTTTTGAGGGCCTTTGACTTCCTCTGTTTCAGTTTGTAAACAGATGTTAAACATTTTACACCACTTCCATTGAAAGATAAAAGTCAGTCACAACTGCAAAATTTGTAACAACTTCTTTACAGTGGCAGAACCCCAGAAAAGTCCAGCAGTATTTAATACCTCACATTCTTCTTGGAATATAAAATAGTGAGTAGCAAATAAAATGAGACAGAATTACAGGTTTTGCCTATCCTGTGCTTTAAATGAACAAAGGCCCAATGGGAAATAATATGCAACAATGTAAATACAACCCATATTAGAGTAACCATACATGAGGGAATCTCATAATGGTTGCAGGCCTCAATCCTGGCATATTCTAACTTTAGCAAGTTCTCTTATAATATGGGCTTTGGTTTGTAAGAGACACTTCATCAAAAAGTAAGAAAAATCTTTTTCTAAATTTTTTATTTGTATTTTTACTTATATAGCAGGAGTGAAAAAAAATCTACACTAAAAAGCCATTTTCCTTCTTAAAATTAATTAAAAAGAAGAAAGAGTAAGATCAGGTTTTAGGGGGTCAGACACAATCATTCAATGTTGAATTACAGTTTTCATCTGCATCTAACTATTGGCATCTAGGTGAAGTTTATAACTATAGAAGTCTGAAGGTCTGAAATCAAAGTCAGAGCTAGTCTGACTCTTTCTCTTTAGGCTCTCTTTCTAAAACAAAGCCAGAAACAGAATCTCCTGAGAAGTAATTATTCTGAAAAGGCTTGAAAGACTGCTTAGTGTAAGTCACTGAAGCTTACCTTATCTGGCTTGCCTGAACTCTTGAGGTACCTAATTTTCACCCCTGATTGGGAGTTTGGGCTGACAACTTCAGTGCTAAGCATTTAACTTTTATATGCCCAAATTAGGGTTCATTAATTCCATCTTAAATTTCCACATGCAGACAGGGTAACTATCAATTACATTCAGTAATATGCACATAGAATCACACCACCAGACTGAAAGGAAATTTTCCTAAAACTGGTGGACACAACCCTTTTGTTAAGAAAGCTCTAACAAAGAGCTCATGTTTTTAGGAAACAGTCACAGGCTATAACTCAAAGGCACATGTCACTGCCCAAAACAACATGTGAGATTATGATCTTTGTAGAAAAGGATTTTGGCAGTGCACTGCTTTAGCACAAGTGAAGCAGAAAGAGTGAGAATGCATGAGGTCTATCACCAAAAAAATTAAAGGTGAGCAAAGTAGAGGACAACAATTTGAAGGATACAAGTGATCAGTAGGAACATTGGGTCTTTCTTCTATAAGGCTGCTTCCAGCTCATAAGGTGTTGGTTTATAATGAATCATTACTGCTAAGGTCCTCAGCACACAACTCTTGTTTTAAGGCTATTGCATTTTATCCTACTTCCAATACATTCCAGTCCTCCAGGTAATTCCAGTCCTCTGGTGTGGTATTTCAGTGTTCTTTTGCTTAACAATGATTTTCTTAATAGAGGGTTGGCAGTACGGAAAGTTTGAGCCTAGACGGATTCCACATTTCCCACTGTATTTTCTTAAAAACAAGAAATTTAAGTGGAACACAGCCTAAGTATTTTGTAGCTGAGCAACTTAGAATCATAGAATCCTCAGAAGTCAAAAAAGACCTTTAAGATCATCGAGTCAAATAGTACCTACCAGCCCTAAGTAGAAATAAAGCCCCAACATACTATTGTGCATTTGTTTAGCAGTGTTTTATATTCATATGCTAGTCACAGCTTGGACTCTGTATTTAAAGCCATAGCAGTCAACATGGATTTATATCAGAGGTACCAAAACTCAGTGCTGCTGAAGTGGTTGCTAGTGCAACCATTCCCAGAATTACCTGTGTGACTATGAGAGATAAATGTGAACCAGTATTTTCAGTCTGAATGCAGCTTAAAAGCATGTTATTAAATTAATATATTTTAAACAGTCTAATGTTTCTGTTATTACAAGTTGTTTAAAAATTACTGAATAGCTGTAACCACTTCTAATTTTTTTCAGATTATCCCTAAAAAGATTAAAGTAAAAATTTACTGAAAAAAACCCATTTTTCAGCTTTACTGCAATGCATGTAATCCTGGAATGATTCTGAATAACCTAATGCCCAAGTTCAATAAGAACCTCGCAAATCCACTCCATACAGAAAACAGATATTTGCTTATAGCCACTGCAAGCCTAGGCTGAAGGGCTACCCACATTAGTAAGTGCACATCAGAAAAAAACCATAGGAAATAGTACTTATTCACTACAGGTCACAGATTAGTCCCTTCTCAGTAACTCAGGAATTTCAAGTTCACTTTAATCTAGTGTAATTGAGCTAACTAGCTCTTACATTAAAAAGTAATGATTAAGTTAAATTTCTTGCAGACATTCTGTACCTAAAACAAACACGCAGTATGCCTCTGGCAAAGAAGGATACTAATTATAGGATTGACTCATAAGATGAAAGGTTGCACAAGTTACTACTAGAAACTGAAGTATGGTAAGCTGCTTTGAAAAAACACATTGAAATTCTCATACTCTGCAGTTGAGAATTTAATTTTCTAACTGTACCTAACAGTGTCAAGAAACAAAATTAAATATGCTCGTAAACTGCTTGTTCATATTTTAGATGAACAAGCTAGAATACAGTGATTATTTCATCATTCTATACTAAGGGTTTTTTTAATGTAATGAGGTGAGCTTTACAGTTAGTTTTTACTACACAAAAACATGCAAAATTAAGTATTTTTGGTCATTCTTAGCTTTCTTTTGTTATATAAAACACTGTCTTAAAATGGGTATTTGAGGATTCATTGCTTGACTTTTCTCATAATGCAGTAACTCATTCCTTGATTTAACAGGAATCATAAAAGAAACACATGTCCACAGCTTCAGACATCTGTGGGGAAGGATATACAAGTTCAAAAGTAGTTTTGCATTTCCAGCTGAAGCTTTCACTGGGATGAGCAGATAGAGCTGCCAGCTGTGAGTTAGAACAAAGATATAAAATATGCCCTATATATTGTCCTGAACTGATCAGAGACAACCTTCTGAACACCAGATGGGTACTGCTTATGTGAACTCCTGTTATCAGCTGCATGAGCTTGTGATGTGAATTCATGGAATTTGACTCAATTAATTTAAAAATCACATGCTGAAATTTCTACTGTAGTTTTAAGATATCCATCCTATTTTAGCAAGCAACATGGGATGTATTTTCAAATAGATATAAATTGGAATAGTGTGTTTTCTCCAAAATACATTAATACATGCTTTAGCAGGTAAAATGGATTACATATAATCAGCGCAATTCTCATGCTAAAGCTACACAGCAAAGGGCTTTCAGTGCAATTCAGCTTGGTCAAATATCACATCAACTTCATCTACTTAAAGTTTTATTGGATTATGACCATATATATTTTATATATTACATTTTCAGAGATTACAAACAAGTAGTGTTAAAAAAAAGTTTAAAATAATAATTTATTCTATGATTTCCATCTGTATTATGGAAGCCATTTAAATTACACCTGCTCACTCTGAAAATAATTTAATATTTACATTGCTAACACGTTATTAAGTAGTGACTACTAATACTAATCTAGATTTTATATTAGAGTAGATGATTTTTTAAAGTTTCAAACTTTAGTATTCAAATTTTTCTGTTCTTTCTCCCCACTCATAATAAATGAACAGTTTCAAGACATCCAGAAATTATAATTTATTTTCCATTATTTTCTTTTCTGTACGTTTTCTGCATAGTTCATTTGCTTTTGTACCATCAGAAAATTCTGTGTCTGCAGTCTCAGTTATTCTGTCAGCACAGATAGAAATCGGTCATCACGGTCGAAAGGATTAAAATGGGGTAAATGACAACAGTATGGATACCCTGTGTTCACCTAGGAAAGCAAACTGAAAAAACCCACAATTCTAATCTTATCATGTATCTTTAAAAAATTGCAATAAAACTTAAATTCACAATTCTGAAATCATTTTTAGCAGCCAAAAATGACAACTGTCCCACCTATGGCCCACTGGCAACATTCATCATGCTTAAATACATAATAGTTAAAAGCAATGGAAGACAGATTCCCTGTTCTCAGAAATCTAGCCTTCTGTCCAAGGAAGGAAAAATCAGTTTCCCCCAAAGAATACCAAACTGGCAGGAAGGAAAATTCTTCTACAGATACAGAGATGAGTATGATGCAGGCATTAATGAAATGATCCACGTGCTCAATCAGCAAAGCCAACTCAGCTCTTAAAATTTAAAGGAGAGCGATGTAGAATGACAGGCTGTGTCTGACTGTCAGCAACAAAACCTTTTATAACCTCAGGAATGGATGTAAGAGGCAATCAGCACAAGTATGGGACACAAGCTCATCCATTCTGGATGAGAAAATCTTATGGCTGCATCCCACTCGTTTTACATCACAAGCCTGCACAAAGTAACAGCAGGAAAGGACTAGGAAAGAACTAGTTATTTGCAGTTTAGTATTTTTCCTCTGTTGCAAGATATATAGCATTCCTTCACTAGTTAGCTAGCAACTGAAGCAGTGATCTGAGTCAGAAGACATCAGCGAGACAGTAAACTGTGCATCCTTACAAAGTACAAGTGTCTTAACTGGCATGTTAAGATAAAAATAAGTTTTCTAACTCCTTATTTATCACCTACTAGCACCAGCAGTCTTTTGCACAAAACGTGATTGCTCGTCAATCAAAGGAAAGAGCATTATTTTCAGACCTGCATAAAAAAAACTAACCCTTACTTTTGCCAGGACAAAGTGAGGTTACAATACTTTACAATATTTACGAAGTTTATTTACTGAAATATGGATAATTTTCATTGTTGGTTTATCAGTTTAGGCTTCCTTCTTCTATTAAATACCAACTCAATCAGACAGATTTCACATATAAAAACCTCTTCACTATGGAACTTTCTACCTATATTTTGATCCAGAAGAATGTGTCACAATCCATATCACACAGCCTTAATTATGGAAACCTGTGTGAAATCAATCTAACAAACCATGTCTTGTCAAAAGAAAAATCACATATTATAATTACCATATGTAGTTAAAGGAAAGGTTTAACAATTTGCTTGGAAAATGACACACAGAAAAGGGGGATTCAAACAAAGTTCTCTAAAGCCTCCAGAAAGAAATAGTACCAAGACATATGCATTAATATCCAAATTTTGTTTGGCTTTGTACTTCTTCAGCAAACTCTGTTACTGAACCATACTCTGGTCTTGCATACTCCACAGAAATTTTTATTTGTATATCAAGGATATTTTGTCTTTTTACACAGAAAATACTTGCATTTTGAAAGTGTAAATACAATTAAATGAAGGAAAGACAAAAGACAATGTATTTTTGAATTAAAAGGAGCTAAAACCACACCAATTAGCACAGAAGAATGTCTTCTAGTGATTCTCCTGTGCAGATTCATTCCCTGATATTGAGGATTACTCATTATAGTGCATGAAGCAATGCATCAAACCTTTGCAGAGCCTTTATGGTATTATAATCAGCTTTTTAAGTTTCCATTGAATGTTATCAACAGACCTCCTGTGCGATTTGCTTGCCAGTCTCAACGCATCTAATAATACAAAGGTAGTGACAACCAAAACAGAGCACTGCCCATTATTTGAGATTAAAGAGTAGAATAATCGAAATAGAAAGTCTGACCCAGTCACCTGTACTTTACACACATAAAGCAGGAGGTAGGGAGGAAAGCTGATTAGTCAGACAACAATTTAAATGGAAATTCACTAATTTATAGACTGAACTTTATTTCAAAAACACAACTCAAATTCTTAACTATTTGAACAACTTCTATTCAAGAAAAGAACAGTCTTACTGGTGTACTTTCATCAGGATGTCCAAACAGGAAAGTTAGCAGATACAGTTCTCCCCTCATTTTGAAAAGCTTGAGTAGTAAATTAGACTCTATTATTTAACCATGACTGGGTTGCAGTCAGAATGTGAAAACTCTGAACAATGTAATTACCTCCACAAGTGATCTTAGAGCCATTGAGCTGTATTGCAACTTACTAATTTGAGAAGGCATAAAACCAGGATCACAAACAGGCCCAGGCCCTGCAGTGCCAAGCACTGCAGCACCTCAGCTGCATCCATAGTGTCGGGAACCTCCCCGTGACAGGAACATACTTGTGATGTAAGAATCAAAGAGCAATGGCAGGGAGCCAACACACAGTCAGTACACATAAGGGAAGAAGTCTGGACTCAAAGAAGTCACCAAGAAAAGGATTTCCAGACATTATTCCAACCTGCTCTGCTGGGTTTGGCATTAGAAGGCACCACAGAAGAAACTGTTCAGAGACGAGCAATAGACCAATTAGGCTTGTAGATCCTGTTGGCTTCAATGCCAGCTGGGCACATAACTGCACCGTGTTGCAAAAGTCTTTGGATGACTACTGAAGGTTATACAGAAATCTGTAAATGCTTCCTTAAATTCTAATTCCATTACCTCTTGGATCAGCTGTCATAGAGAAAGGGGTCTGTATTCTCCAATTATACACCTATTAAGAACATCCTGCCCAGTTCATGCATATGTACTTCCTTCTGGGGCAGTCAGAGCAAAGCAGGTAAATCACAAACCTTTTGGCCTAAACTAAAGCTGCAATATGCTTAAGCCACCTGGACCCAGAATCAGTAGAATACTCCTGGCGACCAAATGAAATGTTGTATGCCCCTTGGGCTTTCAAGTGTTTGCACAATTAGGTAGCTGTCAAGCAGGACAGCTGGTGATGCAATTTTGGAGGCAGAATCCTGGGTCGATTTGAATATTTAAGCCTTACTTACCTCTAGACACTTGATAGGACTAATGTTACCTATACTGAGACACTCCTACAGCACTCACTACTAGCCTAGTTCCTTCAGGTTGTAGCTTGAACTGGGCTACTTGAAACACGCTTAGTGATCAAAAATTTCACTGTGCAAAGAAATCTAAGTCAGATTTTAGGTAGCAGGCACAAAATAAGGACCTGCTTATTGCCATTAGAAGAGATTCAAAGAAGATCATGAAGTTTCAAAAACTCATTAGCTGAGGTTACTGGAGACTTCCATAATAGAGCAGATATGCTATACTGAGTACTTCAATTCTACATAGTTACTATTAAGTGAATCAATTCATTGGAAGAGCCCTCACAGCAACAGTTTTGCAGAATTAAGCTGTATTAAATGGGATTAGAACTCTTTCTGATAAAACAAATTTTCCACTGTAAAAAAAAAAAACCTGAACGGCAGAAAACATTTAAGGATAGTGCAACGAAGTGGACAAGGGTATAACAGTTTAGACTGACCGGATGTCCTGAGAGCTTCAGCTTCCAAATTTTGATGCCTTGGTAAAGTGTCTGGCTTACTTAACAGAAAATCTGCTGGATTTGGGAGTTGCACCCCCTTGCAATGTCATTTCAATTTCTTCTATGGAAAGTTTGTGGTGGTTTTTGGTTTGTTTAGGTTTATTTTTGTTTTTTTCTTTTTTTTGAAGAGGAGTAGACAGGATAGCAGATAGAAATGAGGGAAACACTTCTGACATTTCTGTCTACTGACCATAATACATATATAGTGGTAACAAGCTATATAATGAAGTACTTCTATACATAGAAATGAGAGGTACACACAAGGAAAGTTGATGAGAGTAAGTTGGGGAAGTTTTAGAACATGATTAAATTGTGCAATGTATCTGAATTTCCTCTCCATTAAGTAACGCTTCAGAACTATTTAAACTAATTTTGGTTGTAACATCTGTTATTAAAGAAAAATCTGCCCTCTCCTTGTTTGCAACTTTTTTCAGAAGAGGAGCCCAACACATAAAGCAAATTTAGAACAGTATGAAAAGGAGCTGTTTGACTCTAAGTTATACAGGAACCCCAATGGGTCAGAACCATCTCAATAATCAAGGACAATGAATTGAAAACATTTAGGTTTTCTAGGTTAACTCTCTTTATGATGCATGAAAGAAATAAAATTGTAATAAAGCTTTGTAAGACACAAATAGCAATTCTCTCTCTGAAACACCTTGTGGAATTTGTTTCATACTTCCTGAAGATAAGTTACACTACCATCCTGTCACATATGGAAAATATTAGACTGACTTACTACATTTTTACAAAAGTGTATATTTCAGTTTTGAAATAATGGGAAGGCAATGCCTCTGTAATAAAACAGCATTGATAGAAGCTAATGATGCTATTATCTATACTTAAATTAGCTGTCACTACTTACGACTTTCATGAAAGTTTTATATAATATTCCAGCTGCTTTCTATCAGTATTCAACATGGTAAAGAGGAATATGAGAGATGCTGTTAGGTAACCTCAAATCAGAACAAATACTGAAATAAGAAGGAGCTATATGTTGGAACAGAATGAAATAATTAAGAATAATTTCATTTTCTATATACTTTCAGCTGCCAGTTGCCTCACATGCATGTAAGCTGCCTGCCTTCAAAGGCTGCTTTACATTAGTAATACAAAGTTTACTGTACAAAGCAACCAAATGAAAATTACAGAAAAATTTAATTGCTGGAAAAACATTATCTGGAGTCTGACAGTTTAAAAGTCGCGAAATTCTGTAAACAGAAAGAAGAAAGTCACATAAATAAATTAAAATTCCACTTTATAAACAGTGGAACTAATGTAGAATTGAAAGTCATCCAAAATTTACTCTCAAGTTAAAAAGCTGTATTTATGTTTAATGAAATAATATAAAAAGCTTCAGCAAAGCTGAGACAGCGGGAATTTTTTTCTTTTTTACCAGTAGTGAAAGTATTTTACAGAATATACACAAAGCCAGCAAGCTTCCAGCTCCCCCCTTAAAAAACAATGTGTTATAACCCTGCAGACTGCAATTTCTAGCTTTTTATCTTCTTTCTTCTGTTTAGTCCTTGTATACCCCCAACACCCATTACACACACATTAAAGTTTACAAAGCCACAGATCCTAATCTTATTCATGTAAATAAGTAGATTTATTTGAAATCTTACTTTTCCTACACCATCTACTTTTATTACCAGGAAAAAGGAAATAACACCAGATTCTATCCCTTAAATAGTACTTCTCATTAGTGAAACAACATACTTTGTAGATTTGAAGAGTGAGACAGCTCCAGGACACTTATATTTAGTTCCCAGAAAAAACAATACTGTAAACATACAGAAAGTCACTAATAAAAAATCTACCCAAGAAAACTATAAAAGGAGCTTTGTGATCAATCTTAGTTAAGGCAATCAAGATGTCATAGGAGTTCCTTAAATGAACAAAATTTAAGGCAGGTAAGATATGGAGGCCTCATGAAAATATCATGTTTTTGCATTTAATTATCTTCTTTATGTATGTTGTCTCAACAAGCCATAGTCTTCACTTTTATTCCCCATCTTACTAAAAAACTGTTTATTTACTAGTTTGAGACATTTTTTACAATTGAAATGGTCCATGGCAAAAAAACAAGTAGCAATTTTAGACCTGAGTGCCAGTTTATTCCAAATGCACATGATGTTACAATCAAACTGCAGATATTTCTCCTCCTGTGACTTATTCAACAAAACATTTCTGCTTCACTGAAGCAAAGAATGTGTTTATTTCCTGGAACATGTAGAGGCTAGTTTCTCAAGCTCTGCACAGAATGGTATCCCTCCCCCAGCTTCCCATGCTCCTTGATCTATGCCATGAAGACAAGCAGAAGTAGTCCTGGAGAAGGAAGAATGTTTTTGGCTGGACAACCTGTGCAATTTTTTATGGTAAAAAAAATTAGTATTTTTATAAATATTACAGAGTGTTAACTAGGGGAAAAAAAAGGACAAGTCTGTTCTTTTGGGAGCTGTTTGGCTGTAAAATACTCTCTTGTGCCGAGGTGTTAATTTTCTCATTTCATTGACTCTCACAAGTTATTCCAATTTAACTGTTTCTACAGCCAAATTCTACACTGAATTTGCACATAAAAGGGGAACATCACTGATTTTAGATTGATCCAGAAAGGAACAGCAATGTGGAAGTTCTAGGAACTATTTTTGTAATACATCTCAAGAAAGTTCCATGCCACAGGCTCTCCTGCTTAGTAGAAAGCCTGTCCAGAAATTAAAGGATTCTTGTGACTCTGGGGCTTTTCATTTTGAGTTGAACAGTACAATGGGAAGCACTTGTAAGAACAGCTGACATAATAATTCTATTGCTTTAATTTTAATTGGCCATTTCCGTACGACCAAAAGAAGATACGAAGTATGGTTTCTAATGGTTTTTTTTGTTTGTTTATTTGCTAAGACAGACTGGCTGAAAACATAATGGTTGTTCAAAGAAAGCAATGGTATCTTTGGAAAATCTGCTCCTTACCTGAACCATTTCCATATCTCTCTTTAACTTCGGCCATCACAAGTGTTTTGAGGTTAATGAGCTCATTAGATTTAAAAATAATCTTAAGAAGGGAGTTATTTTAATTCTTTTTTTTATCACAGATAGATTGACAATCTAACCTACTGAGCAGTTTCAGTAACAATTTAAGCATAACCATTGGAAAAGCACAACACAGGCCTGAGCAGACAGGAGAGTGAACAGGAGAGTGAACTCTGCAAACCTAAACTGGTACTAAGAAAAAGGAAGCATTGAACCATATCAATGTCAGTCTATATATAAAGTTAGACTTTTGGACAGTCTATATTACCATCAATTTCAGAATTTACATCTTTGATAGACTGGGTGTCCACTCTAATTCCCAGTTCAAAGGATTTGTTTTCTGTCATTCACATGAGAAAAAAAAATGTCTTCATGTGAGAAAAATGTCTTCAGTTTATGAAGTCAGCAAAAATCGCATTTTAGAAACATGCTTTCATTTCTAATGTTTTGATGCTGACCCTATACATAAGATTGGTATTTACAGTTTATTTACCTGAACAAAGTAAATTAAAATATAACTATATAATTGTGTATTTAATTTTCTGACATTTTAAAAACACACATAAGTCATTGTGTCCCCCTTTAAAGTTTGCACAAAGGTGATAGCAATTCTCCTGGCCTCTAATACTCTCTTTACTTGTTCATTATAGAATCCTTTCAACTTTGCCTCTAGCAATTCACAAACTATTTTTTTCCATGAGTAAATATTTAAACCAGATCTGTTTTAAAATGTCTACAGAAAGGAGATAAAAGCAAGTATTTAGATTTATAGCTAACCGGGTAATAATCAACTGCTACTAGAAAGAATTTGATCCATGTCTCAGCTTTAACATGAACCTGTAGTCCAGGTAGGGGGCTGTGAGCCTTTGTGCCCTTATGGTAATGTTCTTAAGCAAACAAAAGATTGCCACACACCTCGGAGGACAATTAATTCATTGAAACATGACATTTAAACTTTTCCTTTTCATCTGTAACGTAAGAGCTAGCTGCACTAATATTTGACTTTCTGTTTCACAGTGGAAAGAGAGAAGGATAAGAAAGGCAGAAAATTAGAACTTAGTTCTCTGATCATTGAGACTTTGTCCCACACACCTAATGGTCTGTCTATATACACTTAGCTTCAAGTAAGGCAGTCTTAACTATCAAAATACATCCATTATTGAAATAAACCACTAACATTTTCAGCCTTAGTTGGAAAATGTTTCCTTCCACACACCACTATTTATGCTTCCTTACAGAATTATGGTTTTGACTTGGTCTTAAATTTCCCCCTAACTGATGTTAAGTAAAACTCATAGTATTTCAGTTCATTTAGCTACTGCTGTAGGAAAAACTTCCGAGGCTGCTTGAGGAAGGCATGTACACTTTCCAAAACTGAGGCAGCTGCTGTTAGAAGTTGAAGAACCAACACACAAATTCTGAACAAAAGCCTTCTGAAAACCACATTGACCTATGGCAACCATACTTCATGGCAGGATTTCTGTTATTTAGGATCCTAATGAGATGTCAGTATGCAAATAACAAACATTTTAATGATTTCAAACCTTTTATTATATAGCTTCTGTAAAAGCTAGAAATATTTGCCAATTCTCACAACTTTGCTGTTACCACTTCTGTTATTTAGTCAAAGGTATTATCCCAGTCATGAGAGTAGGGAACAAAACCATCTCTAATCTGGATTTACCGCTGCAGCATGTGCCAGAGAAAATGCTCTTTTCCATGGGGTTGCCTGTTGTCCACTTAAATTGAGTAATAGCTTCCTAATGGTTCAATTTAGCAGCCAAGCTTAGGCTCAATTACAAAAGCCAAATCGCTATAAACGAAATAATTTTGAGTTATTTCGGAAGACTTGGCACCTGTTCTTTCACCACCTTTTCAAAATAATAATTTGTGACTTTGAAAAATATGAGATACAAAAATCACTGATTACAGTCAAAGCCAAATGAAAAGGGAGATAATTTCTTCTTCCCTGTCTTTGGTTATGCTAGAGAACAGAACCCATGTTTGAAGAGCATACTTTCTTGGAAGGGAACAAAGAAAAAAAGAGAAAACACATAAAACTAATTTATGAGTTAGAGATCTTCCATTAGAGTAACATTGTTGCACTTTACATTTCACTAATTTTCTTTTTTTGCAGATGAAAAGATAGTAAAAGCAGATGAAAGAGATAATACTGAATTTGCCCAATTGAAGGAATTAAAATACATGTACATATGAAATGGCCTGTTTGGGTTCAAATCCTGTCTAGAAATAACTTCTGCAACTCATTGAATAAGTGATTTACTTCAGTAAGTCGAGATCAGCATTTCATCCTTGGCATCAACCCTAGCAGTGTTTGATATGAAGAACATGCTTTCTAAACATTTCTAAGACATCGTCTAGACTACAAAAATAGTTGAACATTTTTGAATTTACTTTCTAGGCTTATATTACAGATGGGTAGGAGCTACTGCTGCAAACACTGAAACTTATTTGACTTATTCTCTTCATCGAAATCTGATTTACCAGCTTTCAATGTTGCAGTCCTTAAAATGTTTTATAAATGTGGAAAATGTCTGAAAATCTGGTTTTGTGAGTTTATTACCCAAAAGGCACTAAAACTAGAATGAAAACAAAAGAATAATGTTTGGCTCATTTGAAAAAAGACTATGCAAGCAATATATGAAATGCTGAAGAATCCTTATTTCATTGAAGTTAATACAACATAAAACTATTGAAAAGTATGGGTTTAAGGCACAATAGTATATTCTTGGTTAAAATTTAATTTTATACAATTAAAAAAGAAAGGATGTTTATAAGAAACAGTGTGTATTTATTAAAGTAGCATAAAGTATTTCAGGAACCTGATGATTTATTCTTTCTATAAACAAATGTTTCTGTTTCAACTAGTGGAAAAAACTAAAACATAACTTCACAGTTACAGAAACAAACAAGTAAACTCAAGGTTTTCAACACAATTATCTTGAATCACATGTATTTTTCACCTTATAAAGTGAAGGATCACAAAAAGAACAGTTCACTCTCTTCACTGAATTAAAAATATGATGGGATGTAGACCACCAACAGTGATGGAAGAAGTGGTAATAAGACTTCTGCTGCAGAATAAAGAAGTTGTCTCCTTTTGAAGAGATTCTAATTCTCTCATTGGCAAAAGAAAAATAGAGAAACCAATTATTTATTTTCTTATAACAGTATACAGGACTATAAAGTTATCTATATTGTTCTCTCTCACTGTAACCTTAGTATAAAGGTTATTTTTAAAGGTATCAACAAATACCTTTTTGGGCATCAGGAAGATACTGCCCTACCTGATAGCTGGCAGAGGGTCTAGGAAGATTGCCTTTCTTTTGGCATTAACACAGAAATTAAACTGACTCCCTGACCATGTGGTGTGACAGGAATGTTTATCTGCAAGGGACTGGCTGTTTGCAGGAACTTCTCAATGATAGTACTGGACCTGCCGAAATGTATTAACAAAATAGTTTACTAACAAGAAAATCAGTTTTAAAAAGAGTTTGTTACTGTGACTGTCATTTATTTTGCCAGGCTTTAAAGTTAAAAGAGAAAACACTAAAGCAAAACCAGCACTTACAGTGAGGCTCGTAGGGAGGAGGAGGATCACCACAAGGAACACATTCCATGTCTTGAAAGCCTCCAAGCTTAGTCTTCCTATAAAATCTAGAAGATAAAAGAATGTATAAAAACAGTTAATCAAAACCAGTTACTAATACTCACAAAATTACCCAGGTGTTTTAAAAAAATCTTCTATAATTGCAATTTTTGTCAATCTGTGTCTCAATTCAAACTATCAGGAAATAGAAGAAAATAGAAGTAAACAATAGTACAGTAGATATTAATTAATAGTACAAGACAGATCTAAAATAAACTAAGGAAAACTTCAATCTGTTTGAAGACTAAATCTGTTAGTCCAAATGCATAGTCACTATAATCTTATATTCACAGAAGAAATAATCAGTTCTGGAGATTTCAGACAGAAATCAATATCAGACAGACAATGCATATCAATACATGATGTGCATGAAGAACTTACCTTATGCTAGCTTAGTTACATGTCTAAAAACTAAAAGTGAAGTGATTGATCTATATATTACCAGGTAATTATCACCTCTAAAAATATACAGCAGACCGGATATCAATGGCATTTTATTTATAGACCCTTCAAGAACTTTATTACCTGAATTTATGTTTGAAGAGCTTACTGGTGACTGGAAAAACCACACATTCCTAAAGCAGGGAAAAAGAGTAGCAACAAACAAAACCCCAGAACTTTAGAATGCTATACGTCAAATTTTTATGTATGACATCCTCTGAAGAAGTTACCTGCAGCTTCTAATCAAGTAGATCTGTCTTTGAACCATTCATTAGTACTACAATGGAATCAGCAGCAGTGGCCTGTTCAAGATGAGTACATGAATTTTTTTCTGTAGTGGTAGTGGCACATTAAATAAAAGGCACTAACTCTACTGATGTTATATTCCTAGCACTGCAAATGCCATTAAAGTATGAAGCTTTTATCAGCTAAAGCAAACAGCTTTCCAACTGCTCAAGAAACTCATGCTTTAACAATATGAACAGAAACAGGTCCATAGGCTGCAAGACTGAAGGGTTCACTGGGATCATTTACTCAAACGAAATATGTTAAATATTTGTTTTTAGCTGACATGCTCACTGTAATGTTTTGAAGCTGAACAATAGAGAATGGCATGTTGGAAACTCACGCAAAACAGAAATAAATAAGACTGCTGAGATGTAAAACATCAGCTAAACTATTTGGTGTGGCTAGCTATACCCTCTGTTCGCTTAGGCAGCATCTAAAGGACAGGTATGAGTGGCGGTGTGTTCTACAGTTCTGCTGCCCAAAACATCCAGAACAGATGTCCCTTGACTACCCTTGCAATGGCCATGACTCCCTCCCTCCTCCTGTTTCCAACTTTGCTGCCAGAAAATTCAGGTTGTGGAAGCAGCTCTCATTTTAATACACACTGAACACACAGCTCTCGTTTTAAAGCACACTCAACACACCTATCTAGGATGCATTTTAGACCAGAACACTGAGAAGCATTCCCAGGTGCTCCAGTTTAGCTCTACCCTTAATTCATGTTTTAATGTGGCTTCTTTTTCATTCCTTTCTCATCTTCCAAAATTCAGCTTATATTGTTTACACAAGAAGAAAACCTTCTCCCTGCTGACAGCCATGTAAGGCCTACAATACATACAAATTAGTATGCAATAAGAGCATAAATCAATTCACCATGTGGCTGCAAGTAGTATCAAAAGTGGTTGCAAGTAACCTCTACAATGCCTGGGGCTGCACCTTCTTATACAGTGACTTAAACAAAAATTAGTTACCAAAGCTTTACCAAGTGATTTTAAATGAAGAGATTTCATCTCGAGCTTGAGAAGGAATAATGGTAGGAGCTTCAACAGTGTTCAGGTAGTTGCTAGTTGGTATTAAAAAATATATGTATGAATATAAAATAAATAAAACAACTGAAATATAGATACTAAACAAATGTATGAACTTTTAAGCATGTCTGAAATATATAATCTGAAAATACAAAGGCTGTTACAATTGCAAATCAGTTTTCACACACTACTCCTATCAGTTTAATTACTAGCTCAAACAAGCAACAGAAATGTCTTTTTACAAATTCATGGCAGGTGTTTATAATATCAGAACTTGGCAAGAATGTAAAGAATAGCCTTTTGGAGATCCTAAAATTTTATACTACAGAGAAAATTAGCAACAGAGGTTTGGGATAAAAGGACAACAAACTAAGCACAGCTCTTGACTCATAATAGCAGTTTCAGCAAACAATTCTTTCAGATTAATTTATGATTCTCAGCCAGGATCATGCTTTATGAATTTTGAAGGAAGGAAAGGAAATTTTAGACAGTAAACCACAGTCATTGCTTTTGACCTAAGAATATATGTGCATGAGAATTCTTAGGCATTGACCTAAGGAGGGGAAAAAACCCAAGCAAATAATTTGATCACTGTTGAAGAAGGTAGCTGTCAATGTTTCCAAATGTTTAATTCTTTATAACAATGAACTAAGTCACCAGTAACATTCACTGTTTTGAAGTATTTTGCTCAGGTACTGAGCTCTATGGGACAACACTCTCATAGACCAAGTAAGAAACTATCAAATCATTTTTGTAGATAATTATTATTGCAATTCAGAAATTATGTGCTCAGATAATACAATAAGGTCAAGATTAGAACATGGGACCTTCATACATACACAAAGGGTACCAACATTTATCCAGAAAACATGAACAAGCAATTCTAATGTAAATTAGGTTAGAATTTGTTCAAGTCTCATCTTCAGAAATGGTCTTACCCTGGTAAACAGTCCCCACATAGCGCATTGCTGGTGGCAGAACAGTTGGCCTTCTGAAACCGGTTAACTAATGCACAATCCAGACAAGGCTTGCACTTCTGAAAGCCCCAGTCTTCCTTGAATCTGTTTGGCCTGCATGTCATGCACTGTGCATCCTCCCCATATCCAAAGCCGCATTCCTGTAGGGATTAACAAGCAATGGCAAGCTATTCAGTCACTGAAAGCGTGAACAAGAAGAGAATGCTGGGATAAAATGAAGAGCTAGTATAATTATTACTGAGAGTAGGTCTGTCTCGAGACAAAAGCCATCCTTTCAGCAAGTTCAAATGTGCCTTCCACTGCTAATAATCTCCCTTACTTCTATATGTAATACTTAGTCATCCACTTTATTCATGAAACCACTGTGTATTTGAATGATAAAGGACATCAAGGACTCCCACAGTTTCATTATTACTAGCTTATGGTAGAATTATTGAGCTGTCTGTTTTTTAATTAGGTCAGTCATGTGAAAGCGAAGAAACTGGGACAAGTGAAGTATAAAGGCACTTACTCAGTTACAAAAACAGCAAAGAAGCACTTTGATATTAAGGTTCATAGCTAAGGTGAACAAAGTTAATTGCCAAAGAGAGTGCACTGATCTTCAGAAGCTTAGGACTTCTGTTACCAAATAAACCAGAGCTGGTTAATGACCATCAGCTAGGCAGGAAATGTTGCTTAGCCACTAAGAATTTCAAAAACTCAATCCGCTACAGTTCTAACAGTTCTTAAACTGCTGGAAAAGTTTAATAGATCTGCAGATCACAGGGAGGGACAATATTTTACTATACAAGCAGTATCATTATGGTTGGTTACTTCTGCCAAATTTAGTGGTTTAAAGGCATTATTTCCATTCATTTACAAAAGGACACCTAATACAACTGACAAGCCACAAAGATAAACACCAAACCATATGTACTAGTCTGGGGACTGAACCCTATGAACTGATCACCAAGAACTATCAATCAACTTCTTAGGAGTTATCAAGTTACTAGGAGTTGCTATTTCCTCTCATCATCCAAATATCAATTTTGTTTGGTACTCTGGAGTAAGATTTGATGCATTAGTGATACACCACAAAACAGCAAGAGGAATACAACAAATTGCAGAAAGAACTTTTGGGAAAGGCACAATATAGGGACCTTGTTCTCCAGTAGGTGTTTTCAGTGGAAAACCAGGGCATCTTCCCAGTGTTTGATGCATATAAATAACTTTTGCCAAAGCCACCAACCTAACCAAACGTACTGCAATAAAAAAGTTTTTAAACTTTAGAAACACACTCAGATTCTCCAAGACTTTGCACTGAGAAAGCATCTATGGGACAAGCTCTGTGATCAAGTTGGCCAATATGCATTTTACAGTGCCTCTAACCTCCAATTACAAAGTAACAACAACTTCAGATGCATTTTAAAGGACATTCTCAGAATTTTTAATTTTCCTTTATGTTAAGACTAAATTTTTCCTCTGAAAAGCAAGCCCTCAATTACACAGAAAATGAACAATTTATGAAAGCAACTACAAAAAGACACTGAAAATACTCTTCTTTCTCTGTCTCTAGACCCACAAACTTAAAAAATAATTTTTAGTTTTTGTTTTGCTTCCCTTAAGCTGAAATGTAGTTTATTACTACTGAGTATTTTTCAGATTGAGGAACAGACAAATCACTGCAGCTAGTAACAACAACAAAAAACATCCTACAGTTTCATGCACTGTACAGCGTGGTCCTTCTGCGATATATTGGGACTATATTAAAACTGGTAGGCAAAAAGTGATAAAAGTATTTCTTTTTTTTATTTATTTCAGATGTAGAACATTTTATACCCTTTTATTTCAAATTTACAAATTTCTACTACAAATCAATGCCAAAGCAATGCCAGTTCTAGCCGTATCTTCCTGTGTTAATTTTTATACTCCATTTCATTTATGTAATTTTAAGACTGTACACACAAAGCTATGAGATTATTACCAGGGACTGGGACAAGACTAACTTGTGTTAGATTCTGCTGTCTCTAAGTCTAAATAAACTTTTTCATTGAATATCATTAACCTTTAACACATTCTTTCAAAATACCTACTCTATCTAGTTAGCTTATCCAAATAGTAGTGTTATGGAATATATTATACAGCTCAGTTAAACCATGTATATTCAGATCTTTTGATAAATTACTTGGAATTAGTCCCTCCCAAGTCCTATCAAACTTTCAAATATAAGGCTTAAATTAACTTAATTATAAGTTTTCCTTTCCAGACTAGCTTTGAAGCTTTGGATCAAAAAACAATCAGAAAATAAAAGTCAGAATTAAATGCTTCCACTCACTGGCCCAAACTACCAGAGCTGAGTAAATTGTTTCTAGGTCAGGTCTGCTTTGCTACAGATGGATGTATGGACACATCCTAGTGATCCTTTGCATCATGGAATGGTTTACTTTAAAGCTATAAAAATGGTGGATGCAATATAAAGAAATCTTCTGCCCAAGGAATTTACAGTCTTCCATCTTTTCAAAGATGGCTTCTAAGTCCTTGCCAGGAATTCTACAGATATCAATTCATAACAACGAAAACTTTATTTATGTGCTTTTTATGTTCACATAATATTTGAGGTAGTTAACTGCCTGGCAGGTGCAAATAAATATTTAAGCTGGTAAACCAGGCAGAACTTCAAACAGATCTGTGCTCATAATTAACCACATTCCCTAAACTGAAGGATATGATTTAGACGATGGATTCAAACCCTTTGAAATCTCAGACTTTATAATTTAGCAGTCCAGCAAAGATACAAACAATTGACTGTTCATCTTTTATCAGAACATGTGCAAAGCTGATGTGCACCAATTTTCTCAGTGTTCTATTTACAAAGCTGTCAAGTTATATGGCTGATGAGATCTGAATAGATCCCAGCTCCCCCTCACCCTTTCTATCCTCCCACTCTTAAACTTTAAAAGAGAGCTCATCTCCTGTGGCAGCTGACCTTAGGACTGCAGAAAAGAGAAAAAAAACTTGTAATAGCCATTAGCTAGATTTCAAAAAAACACCTTTTATTTTTGTGCCAGAAAATAAAGAAAAGGAGCACAAATATATGCTATCTTTATCTTTGCTGTTGCAAAGCCTTCTGTGAAGAACACTTAGCACACACCTCCCTTTCCACTTTCCCTTTTCAATTAATGAAAATTGTCTCTCCCAAATGATACACAGCAAAAGCCATAAAAACTGAAACATTTCTTTAGAAAATTGAATTAAAGTTAATTAAAAAAAAAAATCTTAAAAACTCAAGTGCACCTCAATTTTCTTGATATCTATACAGCTTTCACTATCACAGTAATGTGCTATCTCTTTACTTTTAACATATGTATCCCCAGAACCACTCTGTCAGAAATGTTTCATTGACGTACCAAGTGGGGTGACTGGTCAAGGCTGCCTAGGAATCTGTAGCAAACTAGTTAACGAAACTTGTAATTTAGTTTCTAGCTAAAAATATTAAAAGCATAGAATAATGCAGACTCCTCTTCAAGTACTACCAGGCCACTATTAACATTTTCTTTCACTATGTACTAATCAAGCACTGATCCAGACAGAACAACCAAAAGTCTAGCAGACTATAAAGGGTACTGGAGTTAAGTGGTATGGTTTTTCCCTAAAAGTTGAATCCAACACAGACAGTAAATGAACAGTAAATTAGATTTTAAACATTATTTCAATTAAAATAACCTCAAATTTCATTAAAAAACTGCTTTCAGGCATCATTAAGATCATAATCTGCAAGTACATTTTAGAATTTGTTTCTAGTTCCACTGATTATCCACAACCTATGTAAGTCCCTAGACAACATAGCACAGAGCAGTTCCACTTATGTCATGATGATTACAAGAATACTTGGGTATTCTCAAGAAAAAAGTCTTCCAGGCATTAAGACACTTTTAATTAGTGTCAGGTCATGTAACAGGTTGCGGCACTACACTGGCGCTGGGAAATTAAGTTTTTCCTAATACCTTTGAGTACATGGCCTTGTTAAGCAGCACACAGTTTTAGCCTCCTAAACTGCCTTAGGCTGTGGGTCAGCCTCATCCAGAATCCAATAACGAGCCGTATCTATCAGCAGAAGTCTGTGAGCAGGACAGGCTGCAACAGTGTGCTGCAAACATCAGACTTAGCTGCTGTGTCAAAGTGCACAGTTGGGGTCAGAAAAGTTTCATTCTCAGTGAAGATGATTTGACATGTCTACATGCAGCTGCTTCAGTTTCCAGAAACAAGCCTCTCCTGAGCTCTCTTGCTTTGAAAACTTATGAGTGACTGCTGAACATGGCAGAACTGCTCTCGGTAGCTTCACTGTGACAACATGTCTGATGTTCTGTGTGAGGACTGTCACATTCAGGAGTAGCTTCAAACAGTACCTGCCTGTTTAATTCACAAATCCTTTTTCTGAGACAACATGCAGGTCTCCTCTTTCTTCATCCTATACCTGGTACAAGGAAGCAAGCTGTGATACACAGCACCACCTTGGCAACCATTAAGCTGCCTCCATCCTACAAGCTCTCTGTACAGCAGCTGTCTCTTGGTGACAGTATTTATCATGGCTTACCTGACGGCAACGCAGGCTTCAGGCACTCTCCCTTTCACTTTTTGTTTTTTATTCCTTCATTTTCCTATACTGTCCTCAGTGTACTGGCTCAGCTGATAATGAGGCTGAGTCATAAATCTGACCATATGACTAAGCCAGGCTAGAAATGATCAGTTCATTGATCTGTTCCACTGTACATGCTAAAAATCTACTGCGTCAGCATAAGTGCACTGACTCAAAAACTTGCTACTGCCAAAACTGTCCTTTCAATGTTTCTGAACTACAACCTCAGATGTGATCTGTTGACAAAACAATCTAGAATTGCAGTTTAAATTCTGAGTTGCAATATAAGTTTGATGAGGCTGAGATACAGGTTGCTTTCACATATAAATTTAAAAAGCGGCAAGGCATGGAAGCTATAGAGTTACAGCACTTTAAAAAATGATGGTGAAAGGACTGGAAGGACTTTCATTTCCTTACTTGAACATTTTCAAGAAAAAGGATGAAACACGAACTACCTCATGGAGGTTTTTTATTTGCTTTAATTGTGATTTGTATAAATTTCAGTAATGCATAAAGTTTGATTTATTTCAGAAACACATATAAGATAGGACAAAAGCCTGTTACTATCAGGCCAAACCAATGACTATTCAGGCACTGGCAAACTGAAGCCACTTAAAGAACGAAAGATATTAAATGACTTGTGCTTAACTACATGATGCTTTGCTATCTACTAAATGAATGAGAAATGAAATAATGCCGAGCCACATGAAGCAAACATCTCCTTCTGAATCAACACAACCATTTCATTCTCCCACCCCAGAAGAAAAAACTACTTAACAAAAAAAGAAAAAACCCAAAAACCTAATAAAAACCCCCAAACCAAAAAAAACCAACCCGAAACAAAGACTGCGCACACTTAAAAAAAAGCTTATGCAGTGATTCAAAGGCTTCACAAACATTACCAAAGACACATGTTCATGAGAAGAAAAGGCTGTACAGAGATTTTTTTTAATTAACAAATAGAAGCAAACAAACATGGGAAGCAGCTTTCACTCTCCTCCCCATCAATTCTATTGTTACAATAACAAAGCTTCCTTTCTTCTGATGGAAATTTGTTAAAAGCTTTTAATAAAAAATACAATTAACATAAGTGATCAATGGATTTCAGTTCTAAGCTAATGAAACATTGCAGCACTGTTGTTAGAACAGTAGGTACACAGTCAGAAAGGAAAAGCTGAGGGTGTACTATTTCTTAGTTTAAGGAACAAAAAGTTACTTTAAAAACATTTTTGAAAATGAGAGCCCCATTAAACTGTGACAGCAAAAGCTGAAAAGAATAGTCTAGATTCAGAATTAGTCACATGAAATAAGACTGGGTTTTTTGCTGGTTTTATTTTGTTTCATGCTATCAAGGGTTTCTGAAATTGCTTACCTATACAGACAGGAAGGTCAATCCAATAGATTGAGCACTGGTTTGAAACCAAAATTAAAACACTTACCATTCAATCACAGAACAGCCAGGTTAGAAACCTGAAAGAACATCTGATTCAAACTTTCATGGGTCAGGGACCTGAGCTGATCTGACCTGATCTAGCACCCTGTCCAGTTGCATCCTAAAAGCTCCCAGTGATGGGGACTCTAAGGAGGTTGATTCAGTGAATAAATGTTCTTCCTGTGAAAAAAAATTCTCCTGGTACAATTTGTGTCCATCACCCTTTGTCCTGTCCATGTGCTGCCTTGTTAAGAGAAACCTTCTGTTCCATTCTGTGGCCTCTGTCTACTCTGTTCCACCAAAAAATTCCTGCATTACCATGGGCAAGTTGATTTATGTTAGTATCTCATGTATAAATTGAGAAAAGGTAACAGCATTTCCCTAATTTAGAAAAGTGAAATGTTGCTATAGTATAGCAACAAAGATAGATATATCTAACTGAAGCTGTAAATAATAGCTTTAAAAAAAAGTATATATATATATATATACACACACACATACATATATGTACTCTGTACAGGTGGATTTTTGCCCTGTATTTTTGTGAAGTTAGTCAAGACAAGAAAGAAAACTACATATTTAGGCTGTAACTGAGATAAAGTAATTTCTCATTCACAAGATGAGAAAAGCTGGGCTTTTGTAGTCAATAATATAGTCTGATGTGTTCTGTTACAAACATAAAAAAGAAACCTGTCTGTAAATTGCTTAAAACACTCAGGGGGAAGTGAACCAAAAACTCCACCACTAACATTGTATTTTAGTATATACTTAGACATACAATCATGCTTACACATCCAGCAGTATACCTAGTTTTATCCACGAGCACTAAATATTTGATGGGAGAACTGACACATTATTTAGTGTTAAGAAACTGTTGTTAAACTATTAGCATTATTATATCATTGCAAACAAAACTTTTCCTGGGCTGCAAATTACTTCAAGTATATCATTAAATGCCTCTTCCCTTTATGTTCTGACCTTTGACTTAACATATTTGTTGCTTCAAGCTGTAGTTTTACATGACTACTTTCAACCACATTTCAGTTACAGCCACAGCATTACATCCTTCTATGATTCACAGAAAAATGTACTTTTATTTATGAAGGAAATTATGATTCCACTCTTTTAGGTTTGAGCAAAGTCTGTTATTTCACTTTTAGTATAGAAGAGAAAATATTTTTGAAAGTCTATTACTGTCTGTGAGAAGTAATTGCTTACATAGTGAAATTAATCAGGCATTCATATTTTCAAAAACAGGAAACTAGTCCTAAGAATCAGGACTATCAGACTGTAAACAAAAATAGCTGAAGCAAAAGCATAACTTGAATAGCATACTATTGCAAACTACAACCTTGCTGGTTTAGTTTAGTGTTTCTTTATTAAATTGCGTGTAATTACTGATGGCCTTAGTTTTTACGCTTTTTGCCAACTAGATAAGTATATTATCTGACTATATAAATGCACATAGTACTGGCTCACTGTTATAAAGTGCCATATTTACATGTGCCTTTATAAATTAAAACATCCCCTCGAACCTTTGCATTCTCAAATTTAAGGCCAATCTGAAAAAATCCAAACAAAACCACATCCATGTCATGTCCAAATCTCTGCTTCAACAGCTTCGCTTGGATGACTAAACCTTAACTATTACTGCCCAACATAGAGAGCAATTCCCAGTAAAGTATAAAACTAAATATTTATGTTAATGCACTGAACACTCACCACAGGGAGTCAAGAGATAGAGAAAATGTGTGTCACTCAATTTCAGTAAATCCCTTCAAATCACACACAAGCCTCAATACTTGTGCTTTTTTCAGAGCTGAACATAGTAGGAACTACAAAGCCATAAACTGAAAGCTTCTTTTTCCCCCTGTAGCTTGAACACAGATACACACAAAACTTAGTAACGGTTCATGTTAAAAATTTTTTAAAAGAAACATTTCAAATTCCCCTAAACACTCTAAATTCCTTTTTACACTATCAGTAGAAGTACAAGACAGAGTCTGGCATGCTCTTCATGGCCCCACCTCTCAGATGGATCTGACTGAACAGCGATGTCAGGGTCACAGTTCACACTCCACACTCCAGCAATGGGCAAGATGTGGGTTTAGAGGTGGACACTGAAGGAAGAGTCTTAGACACACACGAGTCGTGGTAGGTCTACTCACCCTTCACGGCACCACCCTGCACCCTCTTTTGCCTTACCATCCATCCTCATGCTTCTGGTGGGACACACTTGCTCCCTCAAGACATCCAATCTCCCAAGACACATAACTCATTCTGTTGTCTCTTTCATCTCCAGTAAATGAGTTAGTGAATCCCAAGGTACCTCTCCCTCTTCTCGTTTCAGCTATGCCTTCCTTCATTATTCTCCATCCCTGCTCATGCACAGCACCTACTTTCTCTGAGCTGAAAACCATTAAGATCCCCCTCGTGACTTGCATTCAGACTTGAAATTTTGCTGAAAATTTTGCCAAGTGATCTTTCTAGTTATACTGAATGCCAGCCCATAATCACAGCCAGCATTCATTTCCATTGATTCATTTCCATTGTCCTAAAAACCCAGTAATTCAAAAACTTTTATGGGGATTTTCTTTTGGAAGAGATGCAATTGTTTTAAAAGCAAAGTACAATTACATAAGATTCACAATAGAATTTCCTTCTCCATGATATTAATAAGAACTTCTTATGTGCCTTCTAAATATTATCATGTATTTTTCTAGCCTCAACCTTTTAAATTAATTTATGTGGCATAAAGATAAGTATTAGGTTTATATCATTTTAAATGAATTGTAAAACAAAGAAATTGAGCACGACTTGAATCTGGCTTCCTAAAGCGCTCCAATCCCTGACCTACTAAAAACAGAACAATCACCTATCTCCCTCCTGTTCTAAGGAAATATATTAGCTCCCATTTGAATCTTACTCTGTATTTTTGTACTTATGACCTTTATATTATAAACCATTTCGCTAAGACACAAGGTCATATGTAAAATATTTAAACTTTGTCACCTAAAATCCAGAACTGATTGTGAACAACAGCACTGTAAAAATTAAGCCCCTGCATTTCAGCAGTGTGTACCAATCACTAGTTTGAAATTAGTTTTTTACATTCCCTTCTACAGAGTAAGGTTATTCAGTCTTAACTCCTTGTAGTTCTTTTCCCCTTTGTAGTTTCTTCTGTCCTTTGTAGCACCAACTCACCTTTAAAAAACTAATTTCAGAGCCCATATCCAGATCCATATGGTACTACCCATTTTATCAATGGCATCATTTTCTGAACTAAACATTTTATATAAAGCAATCAGATAACATGGTTCTTGAAAAACTGCAAAGGGCTCAAATGCCAAAACAGTAAATATTTTCATGTAAGTACAGATATCCATTATATTAGAACACATACATAAATGCAATTATCAGAAATAAAGTAAATTCAAGAAAGCTTGATTTCCTTACCTTTGAGAGTTCCATTCCAGGTCCACATTGTTTGCAGAGGATACAGTTTCCAGTCTGGTCCCTAAACTCTTGTTCTCTGCAGTCTCCAGTCTCACAAATTACCCTATTTAGCTAAAAAAAAAACCAAACCAACAACAAAACAAAAAAAAAAAAGTAAATTCATCAAAATGCATTAAATCTGAGAAATAAGTCTCTGTTTTGATCTTAAAAATAACTTTCTGAATTATCAATTACCCTTAGTTCTACAGCAAGCCAGAGTTAAGGAAATTTAACAGGCAATGTAATTGCGTGCTATGCTACATTCTGCCCATAAACTGAATACTCCAAACACCTAAACCATATATACAGCACATTGCAGTAAGAGGCTACATTCTCTGAAGTGAAGCAGTTATCACCTCCATAGCACTATATTCACCTATATTTTCTGTCTTAGTCCACTCCTTCACCCATGAAGAGGCTCACAAGGTAAAATTTTGTAAATGTGTATGAGGAGCAGCCAGAAATTATATAAATCAGTGGACCAAGCTTATTCTCAAATCAATAAAATCTGTATGCAATTGTCTGCATGCAGCATTTTAAGATTCTTAGTGTTAATAGTAATACGTAAAACAAAAGACACAGGTTCTGTGTTCAATACAATTTTTTCAACGTGGGGGAAAAATATTAATCTTTAACTCACCAAATATGCTACTAAAATGATGAGCACCTTCAGTTTATCATCTCCTTGTAATCCTTTAGCATCCATTTCTTGCAATTAAACCTTTCTACCTAGAAAAATATTTTTAAAAAAAGAAAAAAAAAATCATTATATTTACATCATTTAAATTGAAGAAGTCACATGTCCATTATAGTTCATGTCACTTGGCACGTCAAAATACAAATCTGTCAATGCCATCAACATTTTCAGATGGATTCCTGGAAGCTGCTAAACAACAAACATATGCTTTAAAAATCATATGCCTTTTGAGCACAAGATAATAAACACAAAGTTTCTATAGTTTCAAATCTCAAAAGAAGAGATGGGTATCAGTCTACATTAGAGAACATCAACATTTATCCCTAACATATCTTTCTTGCTCATTGAACACTAAGCTAAGTATATGACCATGAGACAAAAATAAATTTCTTCAAACACGCCACATATCAAGACAAGAGATAGCTGTTCATGAGAATAATCCTTTTGTAATGCAGGGTCAAGCAGAAGGTTTGCCTCCTGACTGACACAACCTCTTCTATTTCACTCTGCAAGCAGCTGGAGGCATACACAGGTTCTGTTTCTACCACCTACCTAAGGGATACTACTTCTAAAGATGTGTTAACATGACTGTTTAGGCTCTGGTAGGCAAAGAATATTTTTTCTCTACTTACTTTCCTTTTGTTCCTTTGATTATTTATGTTAAATTCTAGTTTCTTACTTTTTGGTTTTTTCAGTAACCTGAAATTGGAACTGTAACTTTTAGTTCAATAATCCAAACTATATACCAATAATAACAAGAAAATAATAAATAAATCCACCTTACATAACATGGTATTTGAATTTGATCCTAATTTTCCTACCTTATATGACAGTCATAAAATGTAATTGCTTTCAGCTACATGAGGAAAAGAATGTTTAAGGCATTTCTGGCCTACTTCAGAGCTTAAGGACTGACATTTAGTGATGCTATTTTAAAATACAAAATAAATAATTTTTAGAATTTAAGACTAGAGACTGAAAAATGAAAGGATGGAACCCAAAAAAAAAAAGAAAATAGCAGAGAAAAACATTAAGTTGCAAAATGCTTTACAACATGGAACTACTGCAAGCATAATATCCTTTCAAAAATATACAACTAGAATGAACATAAACTATAATTAACACACAATTTCACATTTTACTGCATGAATACCCTAGCTAATGAATTCTAATCAATAAAAAGAAAGCATACTTCAGTGTCACTATTGATATTTTTTATGATAAGCTGTATTTTGAAGTGTAAAAAGAGTGGAAGTCCACTAGAAAGAACAGAGCAGACAGAGATGTGTCAGGCGGCACTCCATGGGAAAGCCAAGATAACATTTTTATGGTTATTTCTCACTTAGTGACGGTAATGGTCTATGGGTCAATGACAATTATCAGATTAAATGCATGTCAACATGGGTAAAAAAGAAGACATACTCTCAAGGAATAAGAATACATATAGACGTAGTATTCAACATAGCAGGTTTTTTAAGTCTGAGGGAAAAAAAAGGCAAGAAACATGAAATGGAAAAATCTCAGAAATAATTCTGGATGACTAAAACACAAATTCATGTAAAAAGTACTGTAGAATGACTAGAAAAATGCAAAAGGAGAGTCAACAAAGTTTTTAAGTCATGAGAAGCTGACAGTTCTAATGCTGCAAAAAAAATAGGTATGTAAAAACAAAACAATTTCTAGTAATAGTGAAGAGCAAACAGTGAACAGACAGTAAAAATACTTTTAAGAGAACTCAGACATTTCAAGAAACATTTCTCATCTGTTTTTTGCAAGATACAAAATGGATAAATACACACATCATACTCTATATCTTTGGCCAAAAAGTAACTGAATATCTGCTGAGTAAAACCAGATTAGATAAGAGAAATATTGTGAGACTTTGCACCTCAGTAACCTTGAAATAAGTATCAAGAAAGTCTTAATTTTGATCCTGTTCAATTTTGCTGTTCATTCCCTTTGGAATGCTACAGAAATTCAAGAGCAATAGATCAAGAAATTACAAAATAACTAAGAACAGTAATACAATAAACAACTCTACACTGCATTACAGAAAACCAGTCCTGTAAAACAAGCTTGACATCACTTGATTCAGACAAGACAAGACAGTAAAGCTAAAAGTTTAAGAGTTAAATGAAATAAACTGATTAAATATTAATTCAAAGATTCATGCTGAAATTATTAGGATTTGGGAGAAAAATCCTCATTAACATTTTGATCTCATTAAATACTCTTTAGTGGAAAAAATAAATACTGCATGTGCTTTCTTAATTGCTGTAGCAGTTAAAAATTTACAGAAGTGTGCAAGTGAAATAAAGTTGCAAATATAATTGAGTTTCTTAGATTTGAATGTCAAACAATTACTCCAAGTCATATATATTCCTTAATAAATAAAAAAATAGGTGAAGCATAGCACAGTTCTAATGTAATTATGATCATCTATATAACACTACCAAAACTTCAAAACCAGGATTCTTCTTAAGTAAGTTTTATTTTAAATTTCAATATTACTTTTGCATCTGAGAATAGATGTGTAACATGTCAAAAAGAAACTGAAGAGTGCAATAATTGTATATTTTTGTGTCAAGTTTCATATAGAATTTTCAATACAAACAATACTGGTGAGCTGTACTAAGCCTAATGATTCAAAATATGGAGCTGTAACATAATCTGAGAAGTCTATTTTTTCTGTGCAAGTCACCTGAAGCATGAAAAAATAAAGAAAATTAGTAACAGTACAATTAAGTGCCCTGCAGATTAGTTATTTGAAATAAAACTATATTAGCTTAATGTATTTCAGGTATATGAACCCTATACCTTTTCTCCAATATGCAATAAGGTGAACATTTAATATTGTTAAATAATCAGTATATATATGACTTATTAAAATCAACATTGAAATAAAGCTAATTATGTATTTTCTTGTTTCAATATTCTTGAGTCACAACTGGAATAAAAATCAAATGCCAGTCCTTAACAGAAGGTCATACAGAACAGCAAGCAGTATTAAAAATCTTGCTGGTCATGCTGACATCTTGTACTTTGGTTTTGGAATTGCCCTATCTTCTTATAGCAAGCACCTCAAAGACTTTAAGAACGTAAAAAGCACATGGTAAAGCATCCTGTCACAAAATACATTTTGGTCACTTAGGTACGAAATTTCATGGCAGCTGCGAAATATTCTCTATTTAAAAGAAAATCTGCTGCCTTTATAACAGTCTTGCCAAGTCCAATCACCAGGAGTTCTACAACACTGAGCAAATTTTCAAAATCAAATGTTTCGCATCAAACTGTCAAGGACTTCTCCAACTTACCGATATACCTAACTAAGCTTCAGGTTTTTGACTGATCATTACAAGTTTCATGACATCTTATAGCTTTGGGTCTAGTATATGAGTTATCGTCTATATAATATGTCTTCTATAATCAACAAAGATTCCAGAAGACACTTGCAGGTCTATGGACCTTGAACTTCAGAGCACTTCAGTAGTACCAGTGCACTGTAGTAGCACCAAAACACATTCAAATAATTTCAGGAGATGTGTATGAGTGCCTGTGGTACACTATCATCATTGTGCCCACTGTCACCACTTCTACCAAAACACCACCAAAGACTATATACTAACATGTGAGAAAGAAATGAGTCAGTGTACAATAACCATTGTTAAGAGCACAAATAAAATAAAATTAAATAAAATGTTTCTTTCATGGCAACATTTTGATAAAAATAATTGAAAGGTATCTTAATGGTTAAGGCACATTAATAACTCATTGTGTTGAACTAAAGTCCCAAAGGAGAGAGAACTGTGTCAGCTGCATGTTTCTGGTTTCAGTCTCCAGTTTGGTCAAAAGTCCTGCTTAGAAAACAGAGACTGGCAGCACATAATAATAGGTTGCCATTGGGCAAATTTCTTCTCTCATGATATCAAATGGCATTATACTGATGTCTGTTGGACACCAGCCATTCACCTCATGCTTTCAAGTAAGAAGTTATTAGAAGTTTTTTGCCCCTAAAACACGTGGGAGCAAACAGAGGTTCCATACCTTTAAAGATTATTTGCTCTTGTCCAGGGACTGATATTTAAAATGCTGAGTTCACTTATACTCAATTTTATTAGAAGAAAGAAAACTGTGGACAGAGTTTTTTGAGGTCACTATCATTCCAAATACATCTTATTAGGTTAACAGTAATACGCTTGCCTAAAATACTCTGGAAAAGCAGCCATCACCAGTAATGTACTGAACTCAGGATAGAGAGCTTCCATCAGGAAATGTAGTTGCATAATTTTAAGGTCGTTTGGGGCCTACTATGCATATGCATAAGGAGGGCAATATCAAACAATAAATTAGAAACATGTAATAAATGTAATGTGGAAGTAAGAACTTCCAGCCTTTCAGTGTTCCAGAATCCACTGTCCTCTAAAATTTGCTCCTACATTTACCAGCTTTCCTGAATAGTAGTCATCATTTTATTTCAAAGTCCATGTCAGAAAAATATTTAATCTTTCTCTCCAAAAAACTTAAAGTTCCACCAGGAAAGACACACCACCTCAAGAATCAAAGCAGCATGACTAAATTATAGCTGACTAGCAGGTTTCTCAGACACGTAAGCACCAAAACTTTGAAGTCAACATCATCTATCTTCTAAGGGAAACTTTAGAAAGGGTGAGGAGTCCCAACTTCACATTTACTTTTCTTGAAGTTGTGAATTCCCAATTAATTCACAACGAGGTCTTGTAAGTTTCCCATATTTGATTTGATATTTTTACTTGACGACCACTTTTCATGCACTCCATAACACTGGCAGAGTACTCTGAGAAGTTCTGGGTAAGAAAGAGAGATGAAAATATAACCCTCTTATCTTGCCAACAGGGGTCTCTGGTATCCAATAAATAGGGTCTCAGCTCCTTTCTAACCACCTACTTCCCACCCGCAGCTGTCAATTGCATGCAATAAAACGCCAAGGAGTGGCAGATGGCTTTAGCAGAGTCAGTGCCCCACGGGCAAGAAACAAGAGAAGGGAAAGTACTTATGCTGCTGCAGTGACAAAGACAAAGAAAGGGAGCAAGTTAGGGGCAAGAACTTCCACTACAGAGCTGCACATTGTTATTCTGTCTCACAGGTCTAGAACATCTTCCCTTTACACCCTGCCCACAACGCTTGTACTCTTCCCCTTTGTGAAGCAAATGAGGTCTTGTCTGACCACATTTGCTCCAACTTTTTCCAAGAAATCTGGGGAAAAAAACTTCATACTGTCAGCTAGGGCACATTCGTCACATTAAATATCACATTGAATAGATCTGTATTTTACAGAAGCATGAAATTTTACAGAATACATGAAATTGTGACATTAGGCAGCTAAGAATTTATTTCTAATTTTGTAGACAAAGGTAGCAGATTAAAGTTAGAACCTTTCTGGTGATCAAAACCACTCAGATGTATTTTAAGGGCTGAGGGAGAGAAGAAGATTTATACACAGCCAGGAAATACTTGTGCTCCTTCTGAGTACCATATGCTTCCAGTTACGTTAACTGAAGTACTTGCCTTTACAAGAATAATGGTGGTAAAGCAGTGTATCATTTGTGTTCTTCAACACATCCATCTTATCATTAATTAGATTTTAGAGTGAAATATTGTAACAAAGGTGCAATATGGTGACATTTTCTCTGCAACAGAGTCCGTGATTCACAGAAGAACTCCCACTCTCAGCAAAGTTGATGAGCCTACTCATGCAACACCAAAACTGGGGTAAAAAAATAAATAAATTGCTCCTTCTGTTTAATACATCTCACCCATCTTAAGTTCTGGTTTGCTAGATGAAAGTTCAGTGTCAAGATGCACTTGCACTTTTGTACTCAGATATGTGAATAAGTAATGCATTGAGAATGCCAGTATTATATTCATACTTCATTTACACCAAAATATACTAATAGTTCTTTTTCAAAGTAATTTTTAGGGATCATGAATTATAAAGAATTGGGCTGGTTAATACAGCAATGGTGCTGCAACTGCTGCAATGGTGCAATGCCCATATGCTACATTTATCCAGCCAGCCTTGAGCAGTTTTGGATGGCATGCAATGTCTTAAAAACCACAGACATAAGTTACTTTCAATCACACCACTCTCTTTCATTAGGATTGCAAGTTGTGGAAAGTGAGAAAAAGTAATTTATTGCCTCCTTAACTGACATTTTAAGCATCTTACTACTAAACTAATAAAGAAGCTTACTTCTAGGTCCAAAAAAAAACCCAAACAAAACCAACAAACCAACGAACCAAAAACAAAAACAACAAAACCCACCCAAAAACCCCAACCCTTGCCTCTTACGGTAACAAGCTCCCAGGTAACACACCTAAGTAACTTGCTTTACATCTGATGGTGAAGGTGTGCTTGAAAGAGATTATACAGTAGTTAAGAAACCTACCTACAGATTGAATCAATTTGCCACTTACTCATATTAAATGCTTCTGGACCACTTTATGATAAAAGCATCCATCTAAAGTAGTTGAAAATAGAAAGGCGGTAAATAAATATTTAGTATCTCGATTTTTCACGAACATCAGGTAAAGCTTTTGGTCCAAGGTCAGATTAATGGGGACAGCCATCAGGAAAGGGAGTCAAACAATCAAAAGCTATTCAATAAACCGAACTGTAACTGGGGCTTTTGAACCTCTTACCAGCCAAAAGAAAAAGTTAGGATCTCCCATTCATTCAAGTCCAGCTCTAAAATTGTTTGAAGCAAACAGCAGCTTATTTATGCAGCAGACACGAGAAGCGCTTGTGAACATGAAAGCGCAGCTTTCAAGGGCTTTTTGTTCGCCGCACTCCGGGGCGCGGAGCAGCCACTCCAGGGCTGTCGAGACCTGCGGAACCCACGAGC